>OY756427.1:95000-695000 GCA_963576905.1 Mystacides longicornis | reverse complement strand
TGGGAAAATTTGGGTTATTTGGATCTCTGGGAAAATTTGGGTTATTTGGATCTCTGGGAAAATTTGGATTGTTGTTATATGGATAATTTGGATCACTTGGATCTCTTGTGAAGTCATATGGGTCCCTAGGTGTGTTGTCTCTCGTACTATATCTTGGATCCCAATTGGGCGGTGATGACGATGGTCTAGGATAATCTTGGGCGTTTACGTAGGTGATCATGAGGAAACAAACAACTGTGAGGGGACGCCATCTCTCCCCCATTTTGTTAAGGGAACCTGAAACAAATTGAGAAATCATTAAATAAAAAAATTATATTATGACTAAATTTCAGGACATTCCAAAAATAAGATCTTTTCAATATAAGGAGAACTAATACTAAAAATCTAAAAAAATATGGGATCCCACAGGGAACTCTTCTGGACCCAATAGATGTAATCTATTTCAAACTAATTAATTGAAAAAGTGACAGTAATTGTGTTGTAATGAATAACAAAGTAGCTACAAACCCCAGCAGGAAGTGAGGACCTTTGACCCTATACCACTAACTGCACCGGTCAGTTTGATTTAGGTAAAGTATACAAATTGTTAATTTTCTGGACATCGAAAACAAGACCGCGACCTTCAATAAACAAAAGAGAGATAAGGATCTAATTAATAAAAAACAGAAACGTCGGCAGTAAAATTGTCGGCATTATGAGCAGATGTCGAGGATTTGACAAGGGCGACGAACGCCAGCAACAATGATACGAGGATGCAGCTAGAAACTATATAGTCACGTTGGACGACCAACTCGTGTTAATAATGCAGGAATAACAATAGACGTAAACATCTGTCGAATGGGATGAGGCTAATAAATGATTCAAGTCCAGAGAAATCCGATTATGGAGATTTCCGGAGACCCCCGAAATATGTTTAAACTCTACTACCTATATGGGAAATTATATAAAACGTTTTGTACTGGACTGATTAAATTCCATCAAAGCGGTGAATTCGATAAATATACTACGCATGATACGCTATAATGTGGGATCGAGTTGAAAAATTGATTTTTACTTTAAATACCGATTATTTTTGACGGATTTCCCTGGTCGTTTGTCGGCGTTTGATTTTTTGATCAATTTAATAATCTGGTTATTCTAAATTAACGTTTATTGTTCGATTCTTACATAAAAGACACTCGACGGGCTTTAAAAGTGATTTCAGAAGAGACAATTACATAATTAAAATCACGAAGTTTGACTCTAAAATAATTACAGTTTTTGATAGAAATAAGTATGGTCAGAAATCTATAACTTTTGTTTGTTTGGGGATACAATAAAGGCATTTCGAACAAACTGCACAAGGTGGTTCAAACAAACCTAATTAAAACTTTCTGTCCACTCTCTATTCGAGTGTCCCCATTGCAAGTCCCTGGGGGAGTCCACACCGCAGCGCGTGTCATTCCACTGATTTATCTCATTTGTTGATCATTCGTTTAGCTGGGTCTAATGTGCAACCCTGTCCCCTGCGGCGCGCAATAAGATGGACTCAACAAGCCATCTACTCTTTCCCCCAATTCTGTAAATTATATCGACAGTTTTGCCCCTGATGGCTATCTATTTTATGATTATGTTTCGTATTTATACCATTGATGTTATCTAGAAAGTACCTTTATTGGATCCGAACACGTGTTCTCTTCAAATTTTAATACCCTCGAATTAAATAACAGAAGACTTCAAAAGTCCGTAATCACGTTTCAGTTTGTATTTCTCAAGTCAGTTTGAATTATTAGATTTTGTACTTGAGTATTAGTTGATTGGTATGTTTATAAATATGTCCTTCATGCTTACTTTAAGATGAAAAGTAGTTCAGAAACTAAATAAAGACGGATTTGTTCAAGATTTCAATACTCAAAATTAAGAGAGTCAACATCTTGCTAACAGTGGGTACTGGAATGAGAAATGTGTACCGTTATTATAGAGTTTCCCTAAAAAATAGCAACACCTAATCCATCAATGTGGTTTATCGCAGGGGACACTTCGTGGTCCTCATCAATCATCGGGACAAAGTGACGTGTTGTGACTGGGATGCAAATTGATGACTTGCTGCGAAACAATGTCTGATAATTTCATCCGCGTGATTTTATGGATTCGGGGATAGGGGAAATAATTAGGGTTTGTTATTCTCTAGATAATTAATTGAAAAACAAAATAATTACAAATGGAATCTTTCAGAGACAAAAGAGAGTTTGTTTAATATTATGACAGACATTAAAAGGGTTCGGGCAGAAATATTTCAGAGGGAACTAAAAATGAAGCTATGGTCGTTCGTCCAGAAACAAAGTAGGTACAATTATTATTAGAAGAAAAGGACTGTATAAGTGTATATCCTACTAATATTAGGACAGAATCCATTAAGGCGATACTAATGTCCGGTGATAGACAAAGCGGCTATCAAGGGTTCGGATGGGTACCAAGAATGCAGCCCTGAGGGATACTGCACTGTCATCAGACAGATTATGCTGCCGTCTTCAGTATCAGAGGTGTTTCAAGCGTAAAAATATAAAATATTTCATATCAACAAACCAAAAAATCAATTATGAATACTATGTCACACATTACTCGACATATTGAAATAGCTATCTTGAGGTCAATGTCACTGTTCGTAGAGAAGGCAAGACAATAATAATAATTAATGCATTTGACAAGATATTTTGTTTATGAAAACTATAAAAAAAAACAAAGTAATAAAAAAAACCAGTTGGACGAGGCGAGGTTAAGCCACTGGGCGTCATCAACGTCTCCGTGACATCTATCATAGGTAGTTATGATATTTTTATCTATGATGCTATAAGCCACTGGATATCCATTATTAGAGACATCTTCATCTTTTGTTCTGAGTTCGTCAGGAGGGATTACTGGGTGGTTCGTGTCGAAACAGTCAATCAATAATAATTATGTATTACGGGTTTGATCTTAATGGATCGCTCCAAGTTTGTTGGACATATGCAGACTCAGGTTGGGCACATATTTTGTCTCGTCATTTTGAGGGGTAATTTGTAGTTCGAATTCCGATAGCCGCATTCATCCATACACTCGTACAATCTTAATATATATAAATCTCGTGTCACAATGTTTGTCCTCAATGGACTCTTAAACCACTTAACCGATTATAATAAAATTCGCACACCATGTGCAGTTCGATCCAACTTGAGAGATAGGATAGTTTAAATCTCAAATTATAGTCGCAATTTTAATTTATTGCTAATTATTTGTCTGTTATTATTTGACAGTCACAATTATCTGTTAACTCCAAATGATTCTAACAGATGTCGATACCTTTCGACTGGGTTGAGTAAGTAATCAATAGATGGCGCTGCTATGGTAAATCTACGAACGTGTCATATAAGCTACATTTTAACAGCATAATTACCACGTGTTGTTGACGCTATAAATTTAATTAAATTTATAGTATGCTATAAAATATTTTGAAAAAGTTAGGGATCTGTATGAAAACTAAATTATTTTTAAGTATCTATCTACCCGTGCGAAGCTGGGGCGGACCTCTAGTTCTCTAATATAAATAAAAGTCGGGTTAGTGCGAACACTTATAGCTCGAGATTGGCTCAACAGATTCTTCCGATGTGTGATTTATTGGATTCTTCTCCACTCCGGATAACAGAATAACTAATAAAAAGTTGAAAAATGGATAAGAAATAATATAAAATATGATATTAAAGTTTGTATGGAACGAATATGATGCGACGTCATATTTGAAATAATCTAACAACAAAATTATTGTCTTCTGCACCTGCACCCTCTCATTCTCGCATACGTAATTGTCCATTCCCACAGTAGCCATTTCACTTACTCCACCGTTTCTGGCGTTTTAGATTTTTTTCATACAAAGTCAACCAAATTGCGCGCATATAATTATATTCTCGCGTTAATCCCGTCTGGGCTTTGAATACGAATGAAATATGGACGTTTTAGAATTAATATTTTAATGTTATTATTTAGTTAATTTATTTTTGTTTCTGGAGGTGCAGTGCACAATTTACTCTTTAATCAATTCATTACTCAAAATTAGGGTGGTTAAACTGATATCGCATTACAAAAAGCTTTAATTGAATGGGACTATTTCTAAGCCTTGTGGAAGACCTAATTTTTCATGAAACGTCATAACACGTAAGTGGTTGGTAATCTAGCGGCTACAACGCCGGCTTTCGTACTGTTTCGTTCGGAGGTCGTGGGTTCGATCCCAGGTTCCGACCATCTTCCTCTTTCACGACACAAGATTTAAGTAGCTTACTGTGAAAGATTCAAATAGTGTATTTGTGTTCACTTTGAGTGAGCACAGGCAAATTAAAAAAAAAAACGAATAATATTTACATCCCGCTCATGTATCTGTGCCATTGTGGAGAAACCAGCGAGGATGAAGGGTCAATTAATAACCAGCCTAGTCAGCTTTATTCAATCAAATAATTAATCGTTTTCTATCCATATCATTCGACAGGTTTGCGGTTAGTTCTATAACAATAATTATATATGCTTGACAAAAACATGAAATTAATTACGAAATTCCAAAAAGTTTTCTCATCACGTTTGCAGAACCATGAAATGATTCCCTCGTTACTGTAAAAAAACCACTCGAACCCTGGGCTGGGTAGCTGCCCACCCATTTTGCGGGTCCTCTCACCCCCAGCCCAAAGTTGCGGGCAGTTGGACTGTATACTGTATAATACGTGTGTAACTGAACTGTCCGGGATGTTTTTGAAGAACGATTAATTGTTTTGGACATTAACTACGAAATTGCGACAGAATGAGATTTATGAAGAATATGAGACAGTAACAAAAATGGATATAGTCATATCCTGGCGCCAAACACATGACAGCAGTCGCAGTCATTAAATTTGGTTGCTCTCTTGTTCCCAATAATTTCCAACTTTTTATCTCTATATTTCATTAATTATTAAATTTCTACTTGTTTCATACATGAGATTTTTCGAAATGTTGAGAATTCTCATGATTAAGAGTTTCGGAGACAAACATTACCACCTAATGGCGAACGTTGTTAACGTAAAGTGATCACACTAAGCCAGCCTTCGAAATAACAGTAGAAGACGGTCGTAAGCCCGTAGTGGTTTGTTCCATTTAAAAATCGAACATTAGTCATGAATTATTAGAGTAATTAGTTGTTATTTTTTCTTTATGAAGAATGTCTAAATAAGAGTTTTTAAATGGTCGATAATAAGCATTTCACTGTTTGCCAACCGGACAATGTCCCACGGTGAGAAGGTTAGGATACAGGATCTAGTCCTGCAGGGGGTATGGGATTTTTCGAAATGTTGAATATAGAACGAAGAATCCCAAACTTCGGATTTACGATATTTGATTTTGACCACATTTCTTCTACTCTGATTACAGGCTTATGATTGGTGGGCTACAATTTTCCCCACTCTCTTTCTCTTCACTCCGCCCTATCTGTAACAGACCTTTCAAGTTCCACGTAAGAGGAACTTCTAAATACACGTCCTGCAAGTATTCTTGATGTGGTCGTTCTCATCCACCTTGCATGCCTTTTACAAGGGCTTTGAGCACCTGCCTTCCTTTATCACTTCTTTGGAAAACCTGTAAGGATCGTCCACCTAATTGCAAAATTGTTAACGTAAAAGTGATCAATCTAATGCCTGGGTTCTAAGGGAGTGGTGCGTCGTCTGACAGGACGGCCGTCCAGTGTTGGCACCTTGTAAAATTTTTGACCAGGATTTTTGGCCGGACACGGCCTTAAAAATGTTCAATCCGAAAATTTGGTATTCGTGGTATCCAAATGGTGAAATATTGGTAAAAAAAGGTCGTTAAAAAAACTTATGACCCGGACATTTTTGGTTTCGTCTGGACACACGTCGCGAAACTCGGACAGGTGGCAATACTGCGTCTATCTTTAAAAATTGCGACAATGTGTTTTGTTGCTGCGGTAAATACATAAACAATGTTCTACACTGACACATTCACACCATTGTTTATAGCAGTACCGTGTTCATAGGAAAACAGACCATAAGTCAGCTTTCGAAACAGCAATATAAGACGGTTGTTAGCCCATTGCCGAAAATTTTAACGTTAAAAATGGAACATAATAATTAGTGTACTTATAATATCTGAAGGATTTTCTTTGTTATATATAAAAATACTAAAAAGGGTACTGGCTATTTCATCATGTGTTGGATCCCATATCCTCTCCCGTCACAGGAACCAGGGTCTTTCACACACCCTGATAATATATTATACCCCTTCCACACACGCACGTTGGATTTAATCACGAGGGTATTCCGTTAACTCACACTCTTCTCGTCCTCTCTGCCTTCCCCGTATCCGCTGTGTTGTTGAGGGGATGGTCCTCCCTTACTTGTATGCAGATTAACAATTTTTTTAAATTTATTTCGTACCACTAAATTATTTGAACTTAAACAGGAACAAAACAAACAGCAAAGGTCTATATATGAGTTGTGCTGATTCCCACGTCTGCTGAGGGCATTTCGAGTAAATCAAGTTTTAAAATGTTCCACTACATCCGTAGCACTATGTGGGGCTTGGCCACCACCTCCAAAAGATTTCTCCATGCAGTCCAATCTTCCTCCCCCAGCAGTCTGAGGTCTCTCTCCGCTCCGTCCAGCATAGTTCTATCACAAATGTTTAATTAACACAATAACCGGTTTTCGGAGACTACCATCTCCATTATCAAATGTTTAAGACTGTCTGGACTATCACCAAGCACCTTCTGGCCAAAACATCGAAGACCATCTCAGTCTGGGTCTCTCAATGCTCTTTTTTACCAGCGGGTCTCTCACAGAAAATTTCTTTGAGAACGAACGGTTTGCACGATCTTTTAACATGGCCCAGCCAGCGGAGACGGCTAAGCTATATTATGAATTTTGCGGCATTGATGACAATTTAACCACAACGGACTTACAATCGACTGTAAATTGTATTTCTAACGATAGATGAGTGTGATCCTATACGTTAAAAACGGGAGGAAAAGATGCGGGTTTGAATCTTCCAGTAGGCATGGGATTTTTTAAAGTGTTGAAAATTCTAATGGTAGGTTAGAGGAAGAATTGTAAGGCATTAAATAACTTAAAGAGTTTCGATTTGATAAAATTGTTTTCATTAAAGTATCAAAGGAGAATCATTAGAAGGGAATGAAGGAAACAAAAGCTGTCGCGTTAAGAAAAGAAAACAAATGCTGTCGACAATGAGGGAATATGATCCGTCAGGATTAGCCAGGATGAAAGGTGAGAGGAAGGGTGGGGGAGCGAGGAAGACGCCTGGATGCGCTTTAGAAGGATTAATTAATCACAACAGATGGAAGATTCTTATCTCGACTGGAGCAGGGCTGCCAACTCAAGCTACGGAAGCAGATACAAAAACATATTTTGATAACAAAATCTTAACAATTCCTTACGGGGGCACAAGAGACAATCGAATTCCACATTTTTCAGAAGTATCCTTAAGTTCTTATAGGAGTCATTGTTTCACAAAAACTGAATCAATTGTGAAATTTTGTTGAATAATTAAACACGTAAAACATTTCATCAATAATAATTATTTTGGTAGAAGTAAATAAATTCAATTTATTGACTGGTATTCTCAAATTCACGTTCCAACTCAACGCAAGAAGCTCTTGCTCGATTGCCAGTAGTTACGCAACTAATGTATTAGGATAAAATATTTTCAGAATAGCGAAATATCAAAAGCCTCAATAAAAATTGGATACGACGCAACTCAATCGTCTGTTTTTCGTTTCAGAATAACCGTCAACGTCGTGCCTTGTTTTGTGGTTTAATTTCCTTCCGTGATTTTCATATTGTTTAGTTTTTGGCACAACCCTAATTACTATAATTATGAGGATATTCTTGGTTTCCCTGAGCCTGCAAAAAGGAGGGGGGGGGGGTTTCTTGACGAGCATCAACATGACAATAACACTATAATACAAAGAGAAGATTTTCGGAATCAAACATGTCTATCAAAACACATAGAGGTGGTAGTAAGAGTTTGAACTGAAGTTTCACCAAAAATAATTACAGAATTATATACAAAAACCCAGACTCGGAATAGAATTGTATTCTAAAAGTACTCGCGATGAATTGTACCTGCGATGAATTTACCGGCTACCACAATACATACCTAACTGTTAGAAAAATTCGGTTCTCTCAATAATAATTCTGGTTGATATTTATTTAATTTCTTTTATTTCAATTGTACCTGCGATGATGAATTTTCTTAGACCCATATGTTGTCTTTTAATTTCAGCTTCAGATTATCAGAAAATATGCCTCAAAAACGGAACCGGTTGATTAGCATACGCTGAGTGAAAAGATTGAAACAGAATTGATTTGGGAAATTCCGGGAATGGTGAAATATTTTCGAGAAGAAACAAACAACTTAATCCATTTATTAATTCAACGAGATTTAATCAGCTGAGCTTGAAAGGATTTAAGCGTGGAGTGATTGCCAAGCCAGCTTACGGCTTTGCGGGGCGACTCAATTGTTTTGATTTGTAAGAAGCTTATTTTAAGGAAACCGGCGCGAAGTTTTAGCTTTTAAAAGAAACTCTCACAAATGGGAAAGTTTATCAATAAATTAACATTATTTATGCCATTTTATATAATTATTCCTTACAATTTCTTCAGACCTAAACGCCATGTTTTTTCACCCATCACGCCCTTGTTTCTTAATAAATAAATTAACACTTTTATTACAAAGGTGTCAGTATGTATAGACGGCGGAATTAAATACCTGAGGCAATTTTTTCCAGTCAACCGGTACGGTCCAATCTGAGACAGGCCAACCCCGGTTGGAAATTTCGAGTTTAAAAACACGTAACTCCGATCCGACCGGGAATCGAACCTAGGACCTTGTGAGCTCCACTGAAGTCCACGCATATACAACTAGGCCATAAAGGTCGGATTTTTAAGGAGTAGATAGAGAGAACAGACTTCCACTCTTTTCTATCCAAGCACACTACTTACAGTCTTCATTCGATATTACGTTTCTCACACAATCTGTCCTATTTCTATCTTGAGAACATATTCGTCATTCTCTCTTTTTACACCTTTTCTTTCGGCTGTAAAATGTTATTAATCATATTTACACCCTTCGTTAAACATGACAACCATCTTAAGTATTAACTTATTAAATATCATCTTTGTCACAACACTAACTTTCATACCACATTCCTTCCTAATATTTTCATTCCTTTCCATATATCCCACGTAGCACGTAGAGCTCTCATCTCTACTGCAATTATACTACATTCATCTTTTTTCGTCCATGTCCACGTTTCACGACCACATTATTGATGGTAACAGGATTGCACTAGTTTTTCAAGATCACATATTCTTTGTAGAGATTTCATTTCTCAACTACTGTCATCAACGGCAAATCTTTTTTACCTGCCAAGCCGTGCCTTCATCAGAACTCTCCGTTACTAATAAATTTTTAGGCTCAATTTCGTTGCTTTTATTTTTCAGCAAAACATCATTTTTCAATTAGTTTATTACAATTCTGACCATTAGTTCAAGTTCATTAGCGTGTAACATTATTAACGCAAGATTTAAATTTTCTACCAATCGGGAAGTTAAGTGTTGGCAACCTCGTTTGATAGTTTAGTTTTAAAAATGAAATGGCCACAGTTCGAAAATTTGTAGAAACCGGAGGGTGTTTTGCAATCCAGGCGATGAATAAATATAAATAAATCTATATCTAAAGCAAAAACACTTCACCCCTATTTACAAAAATTGCGCGGACGGAGGAGTATAAAATTTTCCACAATTATAGTAGTTTATATAGAGTGGCGAATGCTAATATTTTTTTTAATTATGCATAAAAATACATTAAATTAATAAAAAACAAACACTACTGCAATGTAATGCATTTGATACTCACACACACACACACACACACACTTCGATGTATTTGATATTGACACAGACGCATATATTCTTTTGATTATCTGTGTTCATATTGTGAATAGATTGATATTGTTTGTGTTTCTACATTTTAACATTTGATGTATCCATGTCATTGTTTTTTAAAGGAAATTGTGAAATAGCGCTCGCTCAGTCTTTGACAATGGAACCTTAATAATGTTGAAACTTACAATTTAAATAACTTATGGCTGAATTTCGAGCACTGGTCGACTAGGTACTTGAATAAATTAATTGGTATAAATTTAAGAAGACTCGTAAACATTGTTTAGTTTTTATTTGTACCTACGTAATAGTGGACTACTGCCAAGCACCCTCGGCCGTAAATGTTACAATTTAACAATTAAAAGGGATTAAAAAAGCAGCCAGGAGACAGGGTTAAGAGGAGTCAGGTGACGCGATGGTAGGGGTATGTGGTCAGACCCTTTCTCTGACCTTGGATCACAACAGACACTCTGACAGGGTCTGCGCATGCGGATGTACCCGTATTAATTGCTCCGCCACACTTATAAAATATGTAAATGCTGGATGGGCTGATGGGATGAGACGGGAGATATTCTCCTCGCACGGGGTTGGATCATCCAAACAATCAAAGGTTACATTCATTGGGGTTCGTTTGTAGGCAACTTCGAAGCACAAATTCCAAGCGTAATTATGAAATTTCAAATAAAGGGAACCGAACGGTAAGTTGTCCAAAGCTATGACCACAATAGATGTTTACAAGTTACAAGAACGCAGAAGATTATTGCTTGGAATTTTCCCAGACATCGAAATTCTTCTTCCTTCTTTGCCGGGCCTCGGGTTCGAGGATGCCAACACTCACCGCCTTTCATTTATTCATGTATGTGAGTAAAGACCCAGCCTGGATGCGCAGACACACCACAATTATTGTTCAGACACGGGAAGATTTCCCCGCGATCCTCCTCTCTGGACAACCGCTCTTTGGTGGTTTTGCAGTTTTCTTGCCTTTGAGGCACCACTGGATCGCAAGCAAGCATCACGCCAGACAAGCCTGTATGAGCCAACTGATCAAAATCTTTCCACAGAGCATAAGGATTCATGAATGAGTTCTTTATATCGCTTGCTTTGACCTCCGACGTGTCACAGACTTCCATAAACTTCGCCAGTCTCTTTGGCAGTCTATGGTCATCCATCCGTAAGACTAATTTCCACCAACGTAATATCCTCAATACATCTGCATGCAGATTGTTGGAGTCGGATACTTTAGTGATGCGATCGCTCCGATGCACTCTCCATCAGTGTTCTCACATGTCTACGGTAGGGAACCCAGGACTCAGCACCATATAACATGGACAGTTGATTTTGTGAGCGGAAAAATATATGGGTTATTAAAAAAAAAGAAAAACTTGAGAGATCGTTAACCCTCACCGTACGTAGTTGCAACAAAAATATTTTAGCTAAAGTTGAAAAACTCTGTGCAACATTAGAAAGGAATATGGAATGGAAGTTAATGTTGTGACAAATATGAAAGTCAAGAAGTAGAAATAGTTTGGAAAAAGAGGGGAAGTCAGTTCTCTCGGTCTACTCCTTAGGGGGCGTTCAAGTATTACGTAACGCAATTTGGGGGGGAGGGGGGGTCTTGCAAAACGTTACTGTGCGTTACGAGGGCGGGAGGGGGGGGTTTGAACAACTCGTTACGTAACGGTATTTTTATCTTAAATAAAAAAAATTGGGAAATAAATCTTCCAAGTTGGGCAATCCTTTTCGTTTATGTTTTACGGGGAATCCCTCGACTGTATTATACTTACGTCATTTTTATTTTATTTTCGTTGTCAGCATTCGTTAGTGGTCAAAAGGGGGGATTTACATCATCAACTGGACTTGCCAACGCAGCTATGCCAAAATTTGGAACACAGCAAAAGAAAAAATAAAGATAAATTTATGGAACATATAAATATTTTTTTTTTCTCCGAAGTTAGCAAAGGAACCCTTTGAAACCCTTTTATTTTTTTACGAGAGTTCAGTAAAAAAATAGTCTCTTGGGTGTTACGTAACATTTAGGGGGGGGGGGGGGAGGGGGGACAGAAAAACGTTACGGCGCGTTACATGGGGGGGAGGGGGGGTCAAAAATCTTCAAAAATTGCGTTACGTAATACTTGAACGCCCCCTTAAAGGGACACGACGTGATGGTTCAAAAAAGCATAGATTGATCTTCAAGTTTGAAGGCTAGTATGTTACATATTATTACTTATACACCTAGTATTATGTAGGCACCTATGTAAGTACACACTGGCAAAGCGAGATACGGGAATCTCAATTTTAATTGGATCTTTAGAACGAGCTATAAAATGTTGTTGTAGAGATCTTTCAACAGATGGGGTTAGGCGCTACTAATAAACCCGAATGTGAAATTTCTGCTCGGAGATTGTTTATTAGGTACTAAGAATAATAATATTAATATGATTTTTTTTCATTACAAACCCCACGCTATCTTGGTATCAAGGGGAGAAACGAGATTTATCGACAGTTGAAATTATTTCTACAATACTTTAACCTACCTATTTACTAATTTTCCTATGTATCAACTGCGAAAATAAAGAACACTCACAGCTTTTTTAAATAGGCGCTGAAATCGCAGAGATCACATCGCACAATCACGTTTGAGAATACTTGTGCACTTTAAATCTTTAAATGTATTGAAATTTTTAAACGTAGGACAAAATTTACCGATGTGACAAATAAAATCGCATTACTAAAATGGAATTAGATTGGGCATATAGTGAGAATAACAAGAACCCCAATTCTCTGTTTTATCGGAAGGTAGTCACGGTAGTAAAGTGAGTATTACACGATACATTTTGTATGGGAAACGTGTATAGCGCCGCCACAGAAATATTTCTAGAAGCGTATCTTAGACGTTTTTCATACAAAATGTATCGCTTAATAGTCACTTTTTTCAAGTGACTACTTTACACTTGCTACAATATAGGGGTACAGACGACAGATGAACCCAGGAGTGGAGACCAAGAACAGGTCATAGAAACCCAAGTAGGCCACAGCTAAGGTGGTTTGACAATATAAGGAGAGTGGCTGGAAATCAATGGCATAGAATGACAAGAAACAGAGAATGAGGAAGTTGAAAAGGGAAACCTAGGTATATCTAAAGCTTTTAGTGTAGGATACTTTCTGATGTGTCGAGAAATTTAAAATCTTGTTGGAATATAGGTGTGACTCTCTTTTTCCTCGTTATGCACTTAATTTTGACCGACCTCGGTAGCCTAGTTGTACTAGCGTGGACTTCAGATCCGGGGTCCCGGGTGTGTGTTTTTTCACTTGAAATTTCTACCCGGGGTTGGCCTGTCTCAGATTGGACGGGACCGGTTGACTGGAAAAAATTTCCTCAGGCAATAAGTTCCGCCGGCTATACTGACACCTTTGTATAGAAAAGTGTTATATTATTATTATTATTATTAATTTTGACTTTAGCAATTGGAGCTAATTAGAAAGCCCGTTTACGTGACCTCATCAAGCCAACGTACGAAACAGCAAATGTAAAAAAACTCAAAATATCCCTCTAGATGAAAAGTTGTGACTCGACCAGCAACAGAACCTAGGACCTCGTCTTTGGGAGTAAGGATCTAAATTATAGGGGTACTGGGATCGGTAAATTCAACACAGATCTTCTTTGAAGTTTTGTAGAATTTAAAATCCAAGGTGTCTTAGAACATTTTAACTACGTACACAAACACATTTAAATAATAATTATTGTTGTCACTAAAACGAAATGACTGTGAGATTTAATTAACTGATAATTGTTTTTCCTGGAGCATTCGCCACCTTAAGTTGTTTACTCATTTGCAATCCAATTCCAGCGCGAACATTTTGGTTTAGTTAATTTGATATTGACTAGAAGACGTATACCCAAAACTTCTTCTATATTTATATCAATAAAAAAATGCATAATTTTAATTTAAGTCTTTAGACTTAAACAATTTGGATATTGTTTTCTATAACAACTAATGACTCTTAACATTTTTCATTACTGATTTACGATTTTTAAATGGAACAAACCACTACGGGCTTAATACGGTCTTTATAAGAACGTTGTGCACCAACAAAGCCAATAGGCAATAAAGATGAGACATATACAAAAATGGATATACCTATTCATATTCTGGCACCAAATACATTACAAAAGTCGCAGTCTTTAAATTCGGTTGCTCTCTTGTTCTCAATAATTTCCAACTTTTATCTTTATATCTCATTAATTATTAAATATCTCCTTCTTGTTACATGGGATTTTTTTAACATGTTGAACGTGTCGAGGATTCTCATGATTAGGAGTTTCGGAGACTTAGGTACCACCTAATGGCGAGCGTTGTTAGCGTAAAGTGATTACACACACTAAGCCAGCCTTCGAAATAACAGTAGAAGACAGTCGTAAGCCCGTAGTAGTTTGTTCCATTTAAAAATGGAACATCAGTAATGAATTGTTAGTCATTAGTTGTTACACACTCTTTAAGATCTAGTCCTGAAAAATGGCCAGTAGAAGCATTTGCAACACAAAAAAGTATGATAAGACTTCAAAAATACGCAGCCTATAAGATAGAGATAGGATTAAACAACACGCAGGCAATTTAACACACAGGGGTGATCTGAAACAAGATTGACATAGTAAACAGCAAATGTCTGCAACAGAGAGAAAGCTGTCAGAACCACTCGGCTCGATCCTGCGTGACTGAAGCTCCTAAACTGGGTGGGAGTATGGGCCACCCCTTGGAGTAACGTCTCCAATTAGTGCCCGTCCAGGCGTGAAATTGCCCTGATAACAGCCCGCAACATCACGCGCTGCACTTTTAGGTGCTCCAACTCAAAATGATATCCATACATCAAAAAGATTTATGTTGAAGAGGGTGGTTGAATGGTCAGGGAGGTTATGATATCCTGGTAATTATTATTATCGCAACCACCTGATTGAGGGTGAACAGGTTGAGGGTGAACAGGTTGTGCTGAACGTCAAAAGAAGAAGCCTTTATAATTTACTTCTATATTAACATAACTTTTTGATGGACCCTTAATGACAATAATAATTATTATCAAAGATTTGTTTCCGCATATTTTTACACATAACACTGTAGCGAATGGGGGAGGTAAGCAAGGCAATAGAACTTGCATTATTTTTCATTCACAAAACAGAACCAAAAGATTTATAGATAGAACCAATAATTTGATGCCTAGTGTTTGATTTTAGAAGGTATTTTATTTTACAAATTTAAACCAACTTATGCGGATATAAGACCGTTATTCTTAACCGACCTCGGTAGCCTAGTTGTACTGGCGTGGATTTCAGATCACGAGGTCCCGGGTTCGATTCCCGGTCGGGTCATGGTTTTTCTGTTTGGTCAGTGTTTTTTCACTTGAAATTTCTACCCGAGGTTGGCCTGTCTCAGATTGCACGGGACCGGTTGACTGAAAAAAATTGCCTCAGGCAATAAGTTCGGCCGGCTATACTGACACCTTTGTATAGAAAGGTGTTTTATTATTACTATTTTTACTGCTATTTCGAAGGCTGATTTAGTGAAATCACTTTACGTTTAAAACGTTTTCCTTTAAGGTTGTCAATTCGTCGGAATCTCCGAAATTCCAAATGGTGGGAATCTTCAGCAAGTCGAAAGATTACATGCCCTCTGCAGAACTCGAACCCTCATCTCTAGCTGTCTCAAGCAGAGACTCTAGCCACTGACCCGACGGTATGAGAGGGTCGTACCACGTCACGGTATGGAAGACCCTTTCATACCGTATTCCACTCCTTCGAAGCAGAGCTGAAGGATTTATTGGACATGGTTTGGAAGGTGATATGAATAGTAGGTAATGTTAAGTTTACAAAATTATTTGTAACTTACAGAATTAATCATTGGCAATCTTGGCAACCAGATACTTTCTCAAATCATAAAAGAGATTTAGTATAATATTGTATTGCTTACAGTGACGGAAAAGACACATATTTTGAGAAAGTGACGTAAACGCGGATCAAATAGCGCTTCATACGTTGTTATTGTTGTTTGTTACGGATATAACTTGTACTATCACTATGATTTTTGATACACAGACTAATCAAGACATTATTCAATCAGCAAAATTTGTAAAAAAAATCTATATGTTATGGAAAAACGGGGAAAAGGCGTTTGATATACGGAACGCTAGTAATGTGGACTAATTGGATATTTATATAGTAGTGTGGAAATTATTGAATATTTATAGAACTCAGGTAATTAAAAAATAATTCAAGAGTTTCTGAAAGTATGTTTTTGTAATGTATTAAATTGATTGAAATTTTAGGAACAAGCATATTTTTTAATCAGTCTGAAGCAGTAGGGTATAGTTCAAAGGAGTTTTTAGGATGAAGAAATATTTTACATTTTTTGAAATAGGAACTACACATTGTAGTTGTTCTCTTCTGTACCTACTTTATAATATGACCTATTTCATCAAAATGGGATGTTTCTTGAAAATTGTGTGATGTGTTCCCTGGTTTTCGCTCTACCCGTATAGGTTTTTTTAACAAACTCGTTGGAACACTCCTTCGGAATTTCAGATACAACGATGCTGATTGGACTAGGAGGTCATAAACATTGCACAAGTACGAGCGAGCAAAGATTCACTCCCATTATGAATGGCAATTCTATATAAAACCCAGCCATTTACAAGCATTACGCACAGATAGTCGATAAATGATATATAGTATGTAATATATGCTGAACAACTCGGTCAAATGATATCTCAAGGGGATATTCCTGGCGTAATGCGCCTAAATTTGGACACAAAAAAATCCAGACGCCTGAAAAACATCCGCGCTCCGTCCATTAGCCGAATACGCGCGCATTACTGCCAGTGATAATGCCGCATCTTTATTCGGACCCAACACTCAAGCGGTGAGGTCTCGGGGAGAAAAGTGTTTGAGTTACATTTATGATTTTTTTACCATTGTATTTAAAGATTCGTATTCCCTATTTCCATTGATGTTCGCATAATGGGTGAGCGGTTGGACCAATTTCGCTAATTCTTTTGTTGTTGTTGGAATATTCTAAAATTTGAGAAAATATAACGTAGATCAGGGATGCACAGACTTATACCTAACAGGGGCCACTGGGGAAGTTTATGAGCCAGGACGGGCCGCTAGAAGGAAAATTAACACATTTTCTTCTTCTTCTTCTCCATGGAAATTTTTATTCCCACATGGTGTGGTCTGCCTTTAGTATTTTACGCCGCCACTCAGCTCTGTCTTGGGTTAGCTCCGCAACTCCTCATATTTTGACATACAACTTCACGCCAACTTCGTTTGTAAATTTATACCAATCTTTTTTTTTATTTGTACAAATTATAATACTAATGATTAATTATCAAACACTGTAAATTTTTTTTTTATTTATTTGCACAGTCCAAAATCACTCGAATTCGGGTGAAAGACCTCAATAAATTAAAAAAAAAATCACAGCAGTACTTACGTCCCTGTTGGGACGATGTGTCATTAATACCAAGTTTTCTAAAAAAAGGAAACAACAATCAATGGCATGTTACAAATTACCTACTTAATACATTTGGAAGAGCAATAAACTATGAACTTTGTACATGAGATTGAAATAAAACAACATTGTTTAGGAAAATAGAAAATATCATTGTCACAACACTTAACACAGAAATCTTGTGGAAACATTTTACATACAATACACTCATAATGGATAATTAAATAATTCCAAATGTCGCACAGAACATCAATTATTAACATCACAATCAATCCAAAAACACATGACAGGCTCTGGCCTCTTCTCGGCGAGGCGTACAAAATTATCTACTCAGGTATAATCTTTTGATTTTTCCAATATTTTAATTCGTCGACGGGCCGCAGAAAAACTGACGGCGGGCCACAGTTTGTGCATCGCTGACGTAGATAGTCTTTTTACTGACAATATAAACTTTTGTTTTTCAATTTAAATTGGCGTTTGACACAACTGCCAGTTGTTAGTGCGTATCAGAGAATTTTCCTGGAAGCATAGTTTAAAACAGATGCTAAGTAAGATAGTCTTTTTACTGACAATATAAACTTTTGTTTTTCAATTTAAATTGGCGTTTGACACAACTGCCAGTTGTTAGTGCGTATCAGAGAATTTTCCTGGAAGCATAGTTTAAAACAGATGCTAAGATAGCTAATGGACAGGAATGTTTACTGACAATATAAACTTTTGTTTTTCAATTTAAATTGGCGTTTGACACAACTGCCAGTTGTTAGTGCGTATCAGAGAATTTTCCTGGAAGCATAGTTTAAAACAGATGCTAAGTAAGATAGTCTTTTTACTGACAATATAAACTTTTGTTTTTCAATTTAAATTGGCGTTTGACACAACTGCCAGTTGTTAGTGCGTATCAGAGAATTTTCCTGGAAGCATAGTTTAAAACAGATGCTAAGATAGCTAATGGACAGGAATGTTTACTGACAATATAAACTTTTGTTTTTCAATTTAAATTGGCGTTTGACACAACTGCCAGTTGTTAGTGCGTATCAGAGAATTTTCCTGGAAGCATAGTTTAAAACAGATGCTAAGTAAGATAGTCTTTTTACTGACAATATAAACTTTTGTTTTTCAATTTAAATTGGCGTTTGACACAACTGCCAGTTGTTAGTGCGTATCAGAGAATTTTCCTGGAAGCATAGTTTAAAACAGATGCTAAGATAGCTAATGGACAGGAATGTTTCATATGTTTTTTTGGTGAGAGAAAAAACCAATGCTAAAATTTTTGATAGTATCCAATACAAACAGATGCTGGACTAAGCTGAGATGAAGCCGTGTAACTGGCGCATAATAGAGAGGCTTGGAGGAACTTCGTGGCGTACACATTAGGGTGGGCCGTTCTAGTATTGAAGTTAAAAAAGTGCTTCTAATCTTAATGTAATAGTGATAATTTGTTGCCTTATGGTGTATTATAACTATCTACAAAATTTCTCGACAAAAAAATACGATCTTTTGTCTCCGAATCGACCTTGAAGTTTTCTATGAGACGAAAATAACCCATACTAACTGATATTTTTATAATAATCATGTAAAATGATTACGGCCTTGTTTTTTATTCATTTTTTTATTATAACACAGATAATTCAAGTACATCCTTCTATTTATTTAATACACAAAAATAATAAATAAAACTTTTACATTTTTTATGAAAAGTAAGTATATGAAATTATGTTATTTTGCAGTGATTGTTTTTGATAAATTGGGTTTGAATTCTTTTTTACTTGTTGCTTTCTAAGCTTTTACATAATCTTCTCTTTATAAATTTCTGCGTAAAGTTGGTGAGGCTTCTTTGACAATTTCACATATCGTCAAACTCCTTGGATATGACAAGGAAAATTCAGGATTTATTCATCTTCTGTATTTATTCATCTTCGTCATTGTATGTAATGAATGCCGTAAGATCTTCGTCGGATACTTGTCGATTGGTGTTTCTGTTACATTTTGCTGTCTGTCTATAACGTAGTTCTTGTAAAAGGATGCTTCAAAATTTACTTTCGGTACTTCGAGGATCAAAGGTGTGTGTTTTCAGGTGATTCGAGCTTTCACTATCCGGCGAGCGGTTCATTCTTACTACATAGTGTATTTTGAGCGAAATAGCTTTTTCTTTTAGTAATGTTAACAGTTTATATAACAGATTTGATCATCTGATAAATATATGGATAAGAAATAAAACTTCCATAGGTAACGGGATCAGTTGCGAACTAAGTTGGTGCACAAACATTAACATTAAAGATAAGTTAAGGTCATCAAACTTTCTGAAAGAAACGCAGTCGCAGAATCCTATTAGCTTAGTTTAGCGATCTAACATGGAACATTTTTCCTGGAGCTCAGTTGTCTAAATCATTAGAAAATGTTCCTGTTGGTATGACTGTGCCAATTTGGAATAAATATAATTGATCTTTTCGTAGATCTTGAAATGATAAAATAGTAATTTCTGTTGTAATCACCTGGAACATATCAATTGTTTTTTTTTTATTTTTCCAGTTGTTTTCCAATTTGGTCAGAATGCGTATGATGATTTGAAAAAGCACTATCAACATATTATACAAAAACCTAAATAATTGTTACTTGTCGTTTTTTTTTCTAGATTACCGGCGACTCATTCAATTGGGATTACTTGTGGTTTGCAATAAGCAAAAAAATCATTCTAATGGTTTTATTAGTCTTTTTTTCATCACATCAGACGACAAGTAAAAGATCAAATGAAATATTGCTTTTTGAAAAGAAATCTGTAATCGATCTCTCTATCGGTTTCGGTTTTCCAAATTATCCATCAATTTAGAATCAGTTTCCTTTAACACTGTCTTAATTATTGTTCATCTGTATTTTTGACCACTTTTTTCTAATCACTAGCCTAAAACTTTGCTTTACGGTCATCAAAATACAATACTGGTATTTTTAACCCTTTTCTCATTTCATGAGATTTTCTCTGGTTTTTCGCGGCGCTTTAAATACTTTGTTGCTATCTAAAATTTCATTTTATGCTTTATGTCATACAGAACTGATTATTCCGTCATTTTTATGACATACAATCTTAAAAAATATTAAGTTAAAGATATTTTTAATTTATTTATACCTGCTTAAAAATACGATAAATTTATCAATTTTTTGAAACTTTGAGCTCAATTCAGAGACAGAAGATATCTTTCAAATTGAAAAATATTTTGCATACCTATTTTAAACAGCATCTAGCACTAAATTATAACTATTACGTTAGCAATATTGGAAGCAATATAGCAAATCGACCCGCCCTAGTACACATGCTCCACTCTGGAGCGAACGTGGATTAAGTAAGTATCTCAGTAATACACTAAAACAACTACTCAATAATTTATTTCAAGAAAATGATCATTTGAATATTTCTAGTCGTAATGGCGCATGAATCTTTCTTCTCCCCAGCTTCTGGTATTGATGATGATATTATTATGCAGGGATATTTTTTACCGAACGTATGTTTGCCTGACCTTTCTGCGATGAGGTAGAGCGTCCGGTGCTTGGGTTCACTTGGGTTCGTGTATAAATAACGCTTTCCGAGTGTGACGGAAAAATGTATTTTTATATTACCACGTCTTAAAGATTTTCTTGCAAAAAAAATCGT
The DNA here is from genome assembly GCA_963576905.1 of Mystacides longicornis. Classification (NCBI taxonomy): domain Eukaryota; kingdom Metazoa; phylum Arthropoda; class Insecta; order Trichoptera; family Leptoceridae; genus Mystacides; species Mystacides longicornis. The sequence goes on along the minus strand of OY756427.1, from coordinate 673,908 downwards.
CTTAAGAAGTCAATAGTTAAAAACTGCGCTACCAAGTTGGTTATTAAATTCCTGAATGTATTTTTTCTCCACATCTCTCCTTGCAGCTGAAGCTCTCTTGAAGTTGAATCATCTCACTAAAAATGGTTTTTGTTTTAAGGTATTTCGACTTTTGAGTGAGTATCCTATTCTACTAGCTTAATGAAATTTAGTCTTCTCCGAAAACCGGTTCTCTCTCTCTCTCTCAGAGAGAATGACTAAAAGGATATACCTATAAAACTGAAAAAAAAAATAGGTGCACGCAAATGAGGCCGACCTCGAATGACATTGTCCGACCATATCGGTATCGTATGTATATAGAAGGACATGTATGTAGAATGTTATGCGTTTGGAAGAAGCGAAAGAGGTTTGTTTGGAAAGGAAAGAATGGAAGTCCGTACTCTCTGCCTACCCCCTTCGGGAAACGGTGTGATGGGTTCATTCAAACCGGTTCATGTTTGAATTATAAATTTTTATTTTTGATGAAATATACAGGGTATGTACATTGTTTGATAAACTGGCAAGTTTTTGAAAATAACTGGTTAGAAAAAAAAATCTATTTAATTATTTTTGTTCAATCGGCCTGAACTATTTTGATTTTAAATTGTACCCTATTTTGAGATTCAACATTTTTTGTTGGCACAATCGTATCAGATTGACCCATAAGTATTTAATTTGTGTACGTGCTAGGTATTTCAATTCAATTAAACGAGGTGTTTCAGAAAATTATCTATGTATCTCAAAATTGGTGTCTCTGGTTCCAACAAGTACCACGTGACAGCTGTTAAACTCATACAAACTGTGAAGTTTGTCGGTAGCGATTTGTGACACACAATTTTTTATTTTTTTTAATATTATTTTAGCGTTAACACAGAGGAATTTTATATTTTAATCAGATAATTTATTAAAGGATGTAGGTACTTATGTATGGGTTTTGCTGTGATGTTTTGTGCTTGTGGATGAAAGTCAAATGAATAATTTCATAATATGTTGTAAATAAAAGCTCTGATCGAGCTCTGCTCAATTTTGGGGGTAAAATATATATTAAAAAATATATATAAATTTATTATTGCGTATATGTGTTTTTAATGTTCTTTTATTTCTTAATAAAAATATTTGAATTTGAAAATTATTGAAAATTTATCTTCAGTCACGTGACTATTGAATAAAGGAACTAATATTCGGTTCTGCGCATCTAATAATAATATTTGTACTCAGTGATAGAAATTTGTTTTCTATGACAAATGCAACAGATAAAAAATAAAATGACAATTCGAAAGATATATCTCTATAATAATAATGTGTCGGTATGTACCTATATAATAATTGATTTGATGACATTTGAAAGATAGAATGAGAGCATAATATTATGGCCGGGCTGCTACGGGTCACCTCACACACTCGGCCAGCAGGTCGTGTTCAAACATCAATCAGCCTTTATTCTAGAGCTCGGATATGTACACAACAAGATTTATGTATCAACTGTATGAAGTCATGTTTTCTTATCATAATTAAAAGGAATCAAACTCTACGTACCTACCAATTCTAATTTACTCTACAATTATTTCGTATGTGTAGATTCTTTGTATAGTGTGGAGCTTCTCCTTCAAAACTGGACTTTTTACTTTGGGTTCGTACATGGTTATTCAAGGACATTTCAGAATCACACTTCGACTACCTATCTAGTATTACTTTAATTACCTACATACATATTATTCAATTCAAAAAGTAAAATTATTACAAAAATAATAAATAAGTGCTTATTTTTTTTTATTTTTAGTTATCTACGCAACAAAATTTGCATTTACATTTCTAAAAATAATAAACATTTCATAAAACAACGCTTTGGTAAGCAAAAGAAAGACTAATCAAACAAAAGAAAAACACTACATGCAGAAATTAAACCAGGATTAACCAAATCTCACCAAGTCAGAGGAGAGAAAATTTGAATGGAAAACTTTTTCTGATAAATGGCATAAACTAAACACTGATAAATTAATACGAATACGCCTTGCAACGGTTCCTTTTATCCTGATGGTGATTATGTAAAAACGGGTTTTTACGCATCTTATAATTTAACGCGGCAATTTTTTGATTTCGAGACGGGACGAAGTTCGATGGGTCAGCTAGTTTAAATAATATAAAACATTTTCTCTACGAATGTTTGACTTTAAAGTTTTTTTCAAGAGATGGCGGGGAACATAAATCACCTAATATTAAGTACCCAAGTCAAGTTATATTTTTATTTACAAAATATTATGAAAATAGATACGATCATAACCAAAATATTATGTAGATTCGACGTACCTACTTATATGAAATACTTGTTAAGTAATTTATTTTCATGTAAGAAGGAAACTATAAATTACTAACGTGTTTTTTATAAATTTTGGACTTGACTGTACATACAATTTTTTTTTGAACGAATCTGAGTGACCACAAAACACTTTGACTCTTTCACAGTAAGCTACTGAAAGCTTGTGTCGTGAAAGAGGAAGATGGTCGGCACCTGGGATCGAAGCTTCGACCTCAGTATGAAAGTCGGCGTCGCAGGCACCAACCACCTCACAAATTAAATTAGGCATTTTTGTTGTTATGATTACATCTAACTTATGATTTTATACGCGCTAATAGATAAGCGTTGGTACATAATATTATATGCATTGTGTAGAGGAGGAAAGGTAATCAAAAAGTAATTATACATCTAGATGTTTGTATAATAATTAAAATATATAAATAATTTTAGAACCGCACTTGAGATGTAATCTGTATGCCATGGAATCTTCAAACACGCTGTAGAGCTTTTAGCTATACCCATTAAGCCGTGTCCCTTATCTTATGGGATAGGCAGAGAGAACGGACCTCCACTATTCCTATCCAAGCACATTATTTTTCAACTTCCACCGTCATTAAATTCCTTATACAACCTCTCCTATTTCTACTTTTTGTAAGGTTTCTGTATTCACACAATTAAAGTTCATTTTGATGATTAAAAGGATTACACAGTTGCACATTCACATTTTTTTATGAATCTAGAGCGCTTTCATCCGACTCATGCAGATATTGTCAAGAGACTCAAATTTCTCCTCTCTCCTATTTCTTTTACTTCTGACATGATCTTCTTTGAGGAGTGAATCGGTGTATTCAATCCACGCCGTTCTTGATCGATCAAGCCTTTTACCAGCTCTTATTTCAGCCTTATAAATCATCCATTGGTTCAACATTCCCAAACTATCTCAACTAAACTTATTGACTTTCATATTTGTCACAGCACTAACTTTCATACCACATTCCTTCCAAATATTCTCATTACTTTCCATATTCCACAGTGTCTTTTCACGTATTTTCATCTCTCATATTACATTCCTCTTTTTCGTCCATGATCACATTTCACATCCATACATCATTGATGGAAACAGGACTGCGTTATGCACTAGTTTTTTTAGCTTGTAGTGAGACGTTGTTGTTTCTCATATTGGGTCTTAGTGCACCTCCCACCCTGCTATAAGCCACTTTCCATCCCTACTAAACATGCCTCTTAAATACACACATTCGATCACTTGCTTTATTATTATTATTTGTAATAGGCAGGCAGCTCAAGCTGTTAGGCCCATATCATTATCTCTAGCGCATTTATATTGCACAGCCGTCACAAATGCTCAAAGGGTCTGATAGCAGTCAGTGTTCCGCAAATGGTGCGCCGTGGCACACTGGTGTACCCAAGATCCCAAGCGATTTTAGAGGCTCATGGTTCAGATTCTATGTTCAAAAGAAAATAATGGGTAATAAAACTCGTTTATCTGTCAGATATAAGACCCTATTTGCCAATTTATATGAGCACAGAGAAAAATGCAAGTTGCAACAGTCGTTAAAGAATTCCACCTTTAGGAAGATCAATAAAGATAGGAGAGCAACCTTATCACAGATTGCTCCTAATTTTGATCACCTGCTGTGCTCAGTTAAAAAATCACACTTTTCTCATTAAACATGGAAAAAACGTTAGGTACTCCGCGTTTAATGGGCGAATGGGAAGGGTCATAACTCCAAAAAACAAAGCTGCTAACCTATGGTAGCCCAGAACTCAGTGTATTATTATAACAGCCTTTTCGTGTAAAACATATCTTCGCATAAAAATTCATAACTTTACGATTAAAATGAATTTATCCTTGGAATTATTATAGAAACTTTAAAATGATATCGACTATTGGAGCTTTTTATTATCTGCTTTAGAACTACATATTCAATATTAATCGGTACTTTAAGGGGGACCCACTGAAGTTACGGACCTCAAATTTTACGTGCTTGTGTAGGAGCATAAGACCAACTCGTATACCAAATTTTATGAAAATCGAAGAAGTGAAATTTTCTAGAACAAGTGAAATTTTCTTTGGATACTTTAAGAGGGTTCCCCTGAAGGTACAGATCTCAACATTTTACTGACACATCTACATCGAGGGGCTAACCGTTCTACCAAATTTCAATCAAATCGGATAAGAATTACTATGAGTTATGGGAGCGCACACATTTTTGGCGTACGCGTACGCGGAAATTAAAAATTTTTTTTTTGCATGTTTGGAATCTACATCCTCGAAAACGTCGAGAAAATTAATTTCAGCGAAATCTATTTTTTTTTGAAATCCGCTCACAAGACTCATGTATATTCCATATACTATGAGTAATACGTACTATTTGAACGATCCCTATTTTTCATTGGTGTACCTCTGAAACTAATTTATTGATTTGGTAGGTGTACCTTGAGCACAAAAAGTTTGCGGAACACTTTGATAGCCCATTCCAATGTTTCAGAATTCCCCGTAAACGCTCCAGGAAAGCAACGATTAAGAGCTCTCAGGTACACGATGAGCTGACGCTTAAACTCAATTTCGACATGATTTAAATTGATGATTAGTTAATGTTTTAGCTTTTACCTGCATTGACTTTACCGTCAAAATGAAGATGGGAACAAATGAAATGGAATTACCTGAAACAAAAAAAAAATATATAATTTAGATTAAAAGAACTTTTTACATGTTCTTAACCATTTTTATGGGTTTTCAATAATTTCGTATTGTCTGATTAACTATCATTTAGTTTGGTCGAAAGCTCGTAGTGGTTTGTTAATACCATTTAAAATCGAACAGTGTCAGTGAATTGTTATATATTCTTCCGTCTTCTACTGTTATTTTGAAGGCCTGCTTAGTGTGATCACTTTACGTTAACAATGTTAGCCATTAGGTGGTACCCAATGGCTAAGTCTCCGAAACTCCTAATCATGAGAATTCTCAACATGTCGATAAATTTCATGTATACAACAAGTAGATATTTAACAATAATCAATGAAATATAGAGATAAAAGTTGGAAATTATTGAGATCAAGAGAGCAACCAAATTTAAAGACTGCGACTACTGTCGTGTATTTGGCGCCAGGATATGACTACATCTATTTTTGATGTCTCATCTTTATTGCCTATTGGTTTTGTTGGAGCACAACGTTCTAATTATGTTTAGATTCTTGTGACCATTTTTCAGGACTAGATCTTAACGAATATGTAACAACTAATGACGCTAACAAATTCAGTACTGATGTTAGATTTTTAAAATATTTAAAATATTGTGTTGCACTATTGTTATTCGTTGATCCAATTGCAACTATGTACTAGCATCCGTGTCTCTGATGAAAACATAAAATTAACGACGAAAGCTATTATACGTGGACATGTTATTATTTCATTATTTCGTACTATAAGTGACAGACGGTTATTCTTAAATATAATTATACATCACGCACCCTAAAAATATACCCAAACAAACAAATAAATAAATAATAGTGGTTTTAATTATCGCGTGAGCCATCTTCTATTCATATTTGAATCGAGATAATCATTACGTATTATATGAGACGGTTTTATCAGATTCCACCCAATTTATAAACTTTAAACGATGTAGGTAATTCCATTAAGTGAATACTGAAGATGAAGTTCTGATACACCGAAACTGGTCGGTCATAATTTTATCTCATTATTATGTAATTAATAACACACTATTTACATACATAACTATTTAAACTGGTGGTCGAGCAGTGTTCGAAATTCGACCATAACATATTTAAATTCTAAATTTGTACATTATTATTTAAGGTTCCATTGTCAAAGAATGAGCAAGCGCTGTTTCACATTTTTTTTTCAAAAGAAATAACATGATAAGTCAAATGTAAGATGTTGAATAAGCTTTGAGGTACCTACTCATTTTTTTTATTATTCTAAACTATTCTCAATTTGACCACAGATAAACTAAAGAATATACCTATGCGTCTGTGTCAATGTCAAATACACCGAAGTGTGTGTGTGTCAAATACATAACATTACAGTAGTGTTTGTAATGTTTTTTTTAATCGATATATGTATTTTTTATACATAATTAAAAAAAAATACCTATTTGCCACACCTTCTTTATTCAAACTAAGATGTGTGTTAAAATTCCTTATGTTCCGAAAAACTTCCTTGATTTTTTTTCTTAAAAACTTTATCGTGACAATAGCAAAAACAATTAGCAAGATTAGTTCAGCAGTACATACTTAATGCGATGATCAGGGAAAAGACGGCTCCATTTTTATACATATAGAGAAAAAGAACTGAAATTGTCTGCTTTAGTTAACTTTTCAGCCAGCGGGGTACCTCGTCGGGTGTGTACCCTCCCGCTTCAAACAACAGAAATAACGCACCACTGCATAGATAGATGTGTGTAGCTCACGGATATGACGGTATAGCGTTAGTCGGTCAGTGTCATTGGCCACAATAAAACATTGGTAACGTATGTACTTATAATCTGAGGTATAAAGTAATATGGAAGGTATTTTGTTTTTAATAGGCCCATTTTACTATGTAATAAATAACTTGTCTCTAAAAATTTTTTGATCAGCATGTTTATTTCATACGTGTTTTTGGTAATGCAAGATTTTTTACGACAATTTAAGCGCATTCTAGAGAGCTTTTCTTATGACATAACTATGCACGCATACAAATTACTCATTTGTTTGATTAATATGAAAATATTACTATTAGTATTTAAAAAAAACACACACACACACAATTTTAAGAAAATTGTTATTGCTATGAGCTATCATCATCTCTCAAAAAGGTCAGAGTAAGTTTTATAAAATTACAAAATGTTTTTGAAGAATCGATAGTTGTTATGACAATAATAACAGGTGTCTACGGTAAATATTAAATGAGTGTGTAATATGAATCTAAATGCAGTAGAGATGAGAAGCTTTACAATATGTCGAAAAAATCTGAAAGTTGGTACAAGTGCTGTAGGAATATAACATCACTACGCAGGATATGCGGAAAAAGACTGATTGACAAGGTGAGGAATACATAATAATTGTTTTTTAGTGAATCTGGGCTCATCCAAAGCGAACACAAATACACTTCGCATAAAGCAAATCTTGTGTTGTTGTGAAAGTGAAAATGGTCAGCAACGGGATACGAACTCACGACCTTCAAACGCGTACGAAAGCCCTGGACTGACAGTACTGACACTACTTAGATGTCATCTTAGCAGGGTCAAGAATAAAAGGAATAGGAGAAAATGTGTGCGGAATATTGAGTGGTCATATTATGAAGCGAAAAGGTTATTCTGAAGAACGTTTATCCGTACTCTCTGCCTACCCCCCTGCGGGAAACGAAACATAAAAAAATCTCCGAATAAACAATTTTGTCTAGTAATGTCTACGATACACTAAGGCCAAGGTAATATGAGCGATTCTCCCATTAGACTGATAGCGCCATAAAATTGCGTAATGGACGGACAGGTCGTTGAACTAACAACCGCCCAGGCTTATCGTGTAATCTGTACTAGCTGACCCGGCACTTCACCCGTCCTTCTACTATTGCTCAAAAAACGTATTTAATTAGTTCATCTAGTATGTCACTGTCAGTGTATTATGGGTGAAAATGGAAAAGCTATCTGAGATATATTTAGCTTAAGCCAGGAATAAAAAGGAAATAATGTTTTTATTGCATTCGAAATTGTAAGACGTTTGTGTAAACATAGATGCGCTATGAATAGCAACGATCTTATAATATAAATGAAAGTCGGGTTAGTGCGAACACTTATAACTCGAGATCGGCTTTTCAACAGATTCTTTCGATATTTAATTTATTGGATTCTTCTCCGCTCCGGATAACAGAATAACTTAATAACAAGTTGAAAAAAAAATTGATAAGAAATTACATAAAGTATAAGTTAATATGCCGTGAGGTTGCCGGCTAAGAATAGCACCTCTGCTCTTTTTGCTGTTTTTCGAGCATCCTGTAAGAGACAGGAAATCGAAAAATCAGATCGGGATCGTGAGGTTGACCATCTCACGTCCTTAAATATCAACTGCTCAGAAAAGGCACAATGAGCCTCGAGCAGAATAACTTAATAACAAGTTGAAAAAAAAATTGATAAGAAATTACATAAAGTATAAGTTAATATGCCATGAGGTTGCCGGCTAAGAATAGCACCTCTGCTCTTTTTGCTGTTTTTCGAGCATCCTGTAAGAGACAGGAAATCGAAAAATCAGATCGGGATCGTGAGGTTGACCATCTCACGTCCTTAAATCTCAACTGCTCAGAAAAGGCACAATGAGCCTCGAGCGCAATGAAGAGCTCTTGATGCCTCCTTATGCTCCCGAGTGGGGCTTAGGCCTCCCGTATTACGGGTTGGTTTGGGGGGGGATCCGCGGCGGACTTGAGTTGTGTGTGGCTGGCTTTTTGGTCTGATTGCTTCAATCGAGCTAGGGGGTCGGTTTCTTGCGGGTCGGTTTTTTTTGCGGATTGGTCTTCTCCCACCTCGATTGCGGTGTGCGGGGGTCCCTGAATGGGATTTTTTTTTCAAATACAATAATTAATCATTAAAGACTTGAACACAATACAAATAGAGAGTTAACCTGACGTCGCGCGGTCCGGTCGTGTTATAGATTGCCGAAGTCTGTTGCTAAATTAAAAGATTTATTTCGTACTTAATTATCGCTACTTAAATGGAACTTACATGTTACATTAAGCTCGAAATATAATCCAGTTATATTTGAAATGTTTTGATAAAAAAAAAAGTTATTTTTAAATTAATATAAATGATTGTAAAATATTTGTAATAAGTGCAATAATAATCAAAATAATATCGAATTGTTGTTGTGACAATAGACAGTGGTTGGCGGTGCGCCGGGGTCCGGGTCCGCCTGCCCGTATACCTATAGGTACCTACAAACTGTGCCCGCTGCAATTGTGTGTTGTGTATATGGTGTATACAAGCCCTGCGATTATAACCTATACATACTATTATCTACACAGGCGTACTGCACCTACAGTGTACAGTACACGGTAACTGGAGCTATCCCGGTGACTTCTTTTCAGTTTATTATTCTTATCATTTATAGATTATTTTTATAATTATATTCTCTATTAAAACTCTATACTTAGTAGTAAGTTATCGTATATTTTTGGTTTTTTTTTTTCTTGAAACCTTTTTATTGGTTTATTGTTTATTTTCTTTTTTGTTTCCTTTAACCTTATAGTAGGTTTATTGTTTATCTTTTTATAGTTACTTCTATTTTTGTTTCTTTTGGGGTAATAGTATTTTATAAAATATTATGTCCGACGACCCACCTAATAAGGAGCCTCCCGACATTGATAGGGACAAAAAAACAGTCAAAAGGAAGAAGATAGATGCGGTCCCCGAGATCCCTTCTTCCCCCGAAACAATGATTCATCAGTCAACCAACTATCCCCCGACTGCTCTCCCACCATATCTGGTTGTGGTGGAGAGTTCGGATTCGGGGAAGCCTTTGCATCCCATGACCTTCGGAGGAATCCTTGCCAAATCTGGCGTTGATGGGATAGCCCCAGGAGGGATACGTGCAGACGGCAGAAATCGTATAAATATAACATTTATGTCATATTCCCAAGCTAACTTCTTTATTAACTCAAATACTGAGATTAAATTCAACAACTTAAAGGCGTATGTTCCAAATTACAAGTTATATAAAAATGGTTTGATAAAAGGTGTTCCTGTGGATATCTCCGAGACTGAGATCATGGAGAATATACAGGTGCCCCCAAATTACGGTAGCGTACATAAACTACGTCGCCTAAGCCGAAAGGATCGCACGTCTGGTGAGTGGGTTCCTTCCTCTACCATACTTGTGACGTTTAAAGGTCAAAAGCTACCCGATCGTGTCTTTTTATTTTATAATTGCATTAAGGTAGAATTATATGCCCAACCTACATACTTGTGCCACAACTGTTTGAAATTCGGCCATACTCGAGCTCGGTGTACATCTGCTACTAGATGCATCAAATGCGGAGAAAAACATACTGATAATGAATGTCCTAATAAAGACAACCCTCCAACTTGTGTAAACTGCAAAGGGGATCATCTTGCAAGTAGCAACTTATGTCCTGAACTCCTTAGGCAACGAGATATAAAACGCACAATGGCATTGGAGAATGTCTCCTTTATTCAGGCAGCTAAAATGGTCCCACAAGCTAAAAAATCTTACAGTGAGGTAACTTCTACCCCCAATATTAATTTAAAAAAACCATCCACCCAACCAAAACAAAAGTTGATGAACCTTTCTCGACCAAATGAAAAAGATAAACAGACAATAAACTCTCTATTATCCTATAGTAATGGCCAAGCGACAAACCTAGAGGACGGTTGTGCACTATCTATGGGACTCCCTACACGGTCTCAGGATAAACCCACATCCGATCCGTTACCAATTAGAGATCTCATCTCGGAACTTTTCAAGAGCCCGACGCTCATTCAACTGCTGTCCCAAATCATTTTGTCATTTTTGATGAAAACCAACAATGACAACATTAATCCTTCTATTCTTTCACTTTTGACACCTTTAATTGAATCTGTTACCAATATAAACCAAGATAAATGAATCCCTTTTTTGTGTTTGTTCCCGTTTATTATTTTCACGATGTCTTCTCGATTCCTTAGAAAAATGAAATCTCCTTATAATTCTACACGTAAATTACCTTACATATTAAGTAAATAGATGGACAATAAGCATAAATCTAAGAATTTGAAGATTCTCCAATGGAATTGCAGAAGCGCAGTTCGCAACAGATACGAAATAATACAATTGTTAAGTTCAAATGACACGGACTTGGCATCTATATGTGAAACTTGGCTGCCTCCAAGTTTTCATTTTAAAATCCCGGGATACTGTATCGTAAGAGCTGACCGCCAGGAGGGTAGGGGGGGCGGTGCGGCTTTGCTTATAAGGACATCCATTCCATTCAAAGTAATTACCCTTCCTCAAAACCCATTCCTGGAAGTGGTGGCAGTTGAGATAGGAAGTGTAGGCTTCGTGTCTGTGTACATCCCACCGAAAAGTGGTTTCGATTCATCTTATTTTAACAGTACTATTCCCCTGTTACCCTCTTCTTTCCTATTACTTGGAGACTTTAATGCTCATTCCACTTCGTGGGGCTGTACTATAAGCGATAGGGCTGGAAATGCGATATTGGACTTCATTGACAGAAACAATCTCGGTATCCTAAACGACGGATCTCCTACCAGACTGACCCCACCCAATCAAAACAAAAGTGCCATAGATCTTAGCATCTGCACAAATGATATTATATCCAATATAAACTGGAGTGTCATGGGCGATCCCTGGTCAAGTGACCACTATCCAATATTGTTGACCATAATTTTTGAACCCGTAAAATATAGTAAATTTTCTAGGAAGTTGTTTAATACAAAGAAGGCTAATTGGAAATTATACCATCAATTACTTGAGGAAAAAATACCAGAAATACAATCTATTGTGAATTCCGACTCTACTATAGAGCGTAGATACGAATCGTATATCAACATTTTATGTTCGGTTGCAGAAAGGTGTATGCCAGTCGGGTCTGGTAAAGGTAAATGCAATAGAAACGCTCCTTGGTGGGACCAAGAATGTTCAGACTTGATTGAGGAGCGAAAAACAGCTATGCGTTTATATAGACTAGATATCAATCCCCAAACCTACCTACATGCAAAATCAGTACAGGCTAAAGTAAAGAAAAAATTGCGTTGTAAGAAACGTCACGCGTGGCAATCATTCTGTTCTTCCTTGGGCCCTCAGTCACCCCCGTCGTATATCTGGAATATGATACGGAGATACAAAGGCTCGTTTGTGGCTCCCAAACCACCTGGGTTACGATCATCTTGGCTACCCGAGTTTTGCAATAATGTAGCACCCACAACTGTTCCTGACATCAATCAGTTATATCCAAGTACCTCCAATACAGCTATCCCCTCTTGTAATAACACACTTCTGGACGAACCCTTTGAAGTCAATGAGCTTAAAGTCTGTCTACAAACCACCGGAAATACATCTCCCGGAGAGGACAGAGTCCCATATCTCTTCCTAAAAAAGGCTCCCGAGGAGGTACTTCAGTGTCTGCTGATCCTCTATAACCACATATTTTCTTCATCCACCGTTCCACATTCTTGGAAACGCCAGATAATCATCCCAATATTAAAACCCGGCAAGGACCCTAACTTAGGTCTATCCTATAGACCTATAGCTTTGTCGTCATGTGTCCTCAAAATTTTGGAACACCTTATTAAAAACAGATTAGTTTGGTTTGTTGAACATAACTCTCTCCTCCCACTGTATCAGTTTGGATTTAGAAAATCCCTCTCATGCTGCGACAACTTGAGTCTGTTGGTGACAGACATCAGTGTCGCATTCTTGAAGAAACAATTGGTGATTGCAGTGTTTTTGGATATAAGCTCAGCATATGACAATGTCGCTATTAACATCCTGTTCAACAAACTTTTGAAATTAGGTGTTACTGAAAAAATGTCCCACCTACTGTTCAATTTGAATAAAGATAGAACGATTGTTATACAAGATGAAAGGGAAAATATTGAGAGGAGTGTTTGGAAGGGATTACCGCAGGGATCCGTGCTGAGCCCTATCCTATTCAACATCTATTGCTCCGATATGGCATCTAATATACCTCGAGATTGTACGATAATTCAATATGCCGATGATATAATCATCTATAGTTCAGGTAAAAATCTATCCAATGTTAGAAATAGTATACAAAATGCAGTAAATATCGTGCACTCATGGATGGAAAATAATTGCCTACAACTATCTCCACACAAATCAAAGCTTATAGTTTTTTCTCGAAAGCATGTCGACCCTCCCGTATGTGTTAAAATTGATGACTCAACAATCCCCCAGTCTAGCGAGGTGAAATTTCTGGGACTACACATTGACAGAAAATTGTCTTGGAGTACTCACGTAAATTATACTGTTGCAAAATGTGAAAAAAATTTGAACATGCTTAGAGCTGTTACCGGAGTGTCTTGGGGTTCACACCCTTCTACACTAAAGATTATGTATAACGCGCTGATCCGAAGCCACTTGGACTATTCCAGTTTCCTTTTTGACCCCTTACCAAGTTATCTGGAGACGAAGTTGGAGAAAGTACAGTCAAAGTCATTGAGACTAATAACAGGCGCCATGCAATCGACTCCCATCAATGCACTTCAGGTGGAGTGCGTTGACATGCCTCTACGGCTCAGGAGGGGATACATGGCCGACACATTCCTCCTTACTAGACTTCAGATTTCTGGACATCCTCTGTCCCCCAGAATCTCGGAACTTCTTAACATTTATTCAACCCGTCGTTCTTTGGCTCATAAACCTATCCCCAACCTATGTTCAAGTTTACAAAAAATTAAAAACCTAAATATTAAATCGTATAGCTACATTTCTCCAACCTATAACTATCCCCCCAAATCTTTACATCATATTCCAAACACAATAGAAAATATTGGTATCGATAAGGGAACTGGGATGTCCCAGAAACAAACAAATAATTTGTTTAATGAAAAGGTCCGGAAAAGATGGCCAACGCATGTTTACATTTTTACCGATGGTTCAAAGATGCCAGAATTGAACAATTTGGGGGCAGCTGTATTGGTCCCTAAACTTAACATTTGCTCAAAATTGAAACTTCCTGGCGAGTGCTCCATTTTCACAGCTGAATGTGTAGCAGTCAAAGAAGCCTTGATAATTTCGAATAAACATGGTTTTAGAAAAATTGTAATATTCACAGACTCCCTATCTTTGGTGCAGCTCCTTGCTTCGCCTCTCTCTGCGTTTCATCCCAATCCCATAGTTTTGGAAGTGAAACACTTGCTTCATGTTCGGAGTTGCGACGGCGGTGAGGCAGACATCGTCTGGATTCCTTCTCACTCTGGAATACAGGGTAATGAGGACGTGGATGAGTTGGCGAGGTCAGCAATCACTACTGGCGTAGCCCCGGAAGAATTTACTGTTCCTATAAGTGATCTTAAGAATCAACTGTCCCTAGAAACCCGAATCAAATGGAAGGAATGGTGGGATCACGAGAGTCGGGCGAAGGGATCGGCGTATCGCAGGGTTCAATCTGTGATACCTTCCAGGCCATGGTTTCATGGGACCGGTCTCTCGAGGTCTGACATTTCACGACTTTGCAGGATGCGTTTCAATCATCATCGACTGAACTCACACCTGTTCAGATTCAATATGGTGGAGTCACCGTATTGTGAGTGTGGTCTAGACCTGGAGACACTGGACCATGTCTTCCTTGGTTGTCCTCTGCGAGATGCCTATGACGTTTGCTCGGCTCTTCCCGATGTTCCACTTCCAACGAATGTGGAGCATCTTTTATCAATAAATGATACAACGGTGCGATCAGTGCTCCTTAGGTTTATAAATAAGAACATTATTATACTATAAACCTCATAGATAATTTATTGATCTGAAAATATCCTTTACTTTAGATTGTTTTTGGCTATTTTTTCATTCTGAGACTGTTTTGAATGAATTTTAATGTATCTATGTATGTATAAGATTGATCATGGCACAAATCGTCCCTGGTTGGACGCAATGCCAATAATTAATAAAAAAAAAAAAAAAACAATACAAATACACCAACGAGATTCTCCTCAATCGTCAATGCACAGTTAAAACAGGAAGTTGGTTCTTAAGGAAGCGTTTCCCTTTCGTTTTATACATAATTTATTAGGCGTTCTCTATTATACTACTGAATTACGCCGTTAAACGACCTTCACCTCTATTACCTGCAAAATAACCTCTATCCGGTTGTATGATTCAAGAAGTTACGGCCTTGCAAGGACAATACTTCGCACATATCTCGACTCGATTGTTAATACTTCAAATGAGATTGGAAGAAGAGTTTTTGCAACTAATCGGAGCTACTGGAAAAGTAATGGAATCTGGCTCGCTTAACTAGAAAACTAAAGCCACTCTGTATATTAAGACATTAAATAGAACCAGATTAACCTATGGCTCAAAAACCTGGGCTTTGACTAAGCATGACGAGAACAGGCTGGACGAATTTGAAAGAAAATCCTTCGCAAACTGTACGGACTTATCAATCATAGTCAAGCGTGACGTAGAAGATACAACAACGAACTCTATGGTCTCTATCAAAATATCAAGGTAGACAGGTTCATTTATATTTACAGAATGCCCTGGCTTGGTCACTCGTAGGATCTGGAGCTTCCAAAAAGGTGTTGTATTATGACCAAGTGTCGGAAGACCAATGCTACGAAAGTCGGATGGCGTTGTCACAAACTATCAGGTTCTGGGGCAACATCTGGAGAAGCTTCAGGCAGATTACTGTAAGGTTGAAGATGAAAAAGGACAATGCCGAAACTAAAATTGTATGGTTCTTCCAACTCAAGGTCAAAAAAGTTCTTGTCACAACTTTGCAGCAATGTCCAACAGAGATCAGCGACCTTTAAAAGAACAGGATTTTAATTGGACCGGTACACAGAACGCTATTAAAAGATAGAAATATGAAATTGATTACAACAATGTTCCGGCTGACACGCGATCTGCCTCAGTTGGGACGGTCCGTACTGAGTTTGATTAATTGAAGACATTTTCAACGATGTGAGAAACAAACAGACGCTCAAATTGCTTCATGATTAAGCTCTCCATTATAGCTGTTATAAAGAAAATAACTTAAGTTATACAATTTTGAAATTATGTATTTTTGGTTCACCCGTGGTGCTTGCAGGACGTGTTTATACTGTTCTGATAACACTTAATAAGTAAATAAGTCAATAAATCGATCCTGGAGAAATACCAAGTATATTTTGATGTATAAATTCCAGTTTTGGAGAAAAAAATCAAACCATTTCGTGGCATAAACGAGGTGAAATAAAGGCAAACTTCTTGACAGCATATATACATCTATATATTAATAAGTGAAGGGAAAACTTTGTGCCCCTTTTTACGAGAACAGAGCAGACGGAGGAGTATGAAATTTCGCACACTTGTAGTTAATATAGAGGGGGGGGGGGGTGGCGAATGATAATATTTTCTTAAAATTATGCATAAAAATGGGTTAAATCAATAATAAAATCACTACGCACCCTACTGTAATGTTACGTATTTGATACTCACACGCTTCCACTACTTATTAAGAAGATCAACGTCATAGAAAAAATAAAATGTAAAGCGCCTCATAATGGGCGCAGAAAGCTTTTTGAAGGCGGTATATTTAAATGGAAGGTGGAGTTGAAAGTAGCGGTATATTCAAACTTATTGCGTCAATTTGAGAATAGATTAATATTGTTTTTTTTCTTCAATAATAATAGAAAAAACTTTACAAATAATATCAACATTTAAAATTTGACGTATCCATGTCATAGTTTTAGAAAGAAAATAGTAAAATAGCACTTGCTCAGTCTAATGTTCAAACTTATAATCTAAACTAGTTATGGTCGAATTTCGAGCACTGGTCGACCGCTAGTTTTATATAAATGTATCTGTGCTCACTCAAAGTGAACACAATAATACACTCTGACTCTTTCACAGTAAACTACTTAAAGCTTGTGTCGTGAAATTAGATTATGGTTGGCGACGAAATCCTGCGTCACCACCACATTACCAACCAGTTCAAGAACACAATTTATACCAAGGAACCACAACAACTTTAACTGCTTGATATGAAATATATTAAGCAACTTTGTGGGAACTTTTTAAACGATATTTTGTTCGCTATGTGAATATGTCATTATGAGTTCGTTTAGAACAAATATGAACGGATTTTCAAGATGTCTTTTATACGAACTTACATACTTTATTTCTCAATTTTGACGAAATCAGAGTTTTTTACTCGGAAGCCAAAACGTTTACCGCAAAAGAAAATATGCCCCATCAAAAATTTACTCCTGGTTTATGCAACGTTTGTTACTTTTTTAAGCTTTTCTACTTGCAACTACTTGAGTGGTATTGAATTGAAACTCCGCTTAAATCTTCCCGGACATAAGTAGAACAGAAAGTTTTATTGAAATCGTTTAATGGTCATTGAATTTATCGAGTACTCACACACAAACATTGAGTTTAATAAATATAGAAGATACAACAGTTTCTACGTCAATCAATCAATCAAATCTCCCTTTGAACTACACTTAGGAGCATAGGGAGGTGACAAGAGCTCTCCATTGCGCTCGATCCTGCGCAATGCTTATGACCTCCTCCCACACCAAGTCCATTTCCCTCAGCTCTGCCTCGAAGGGACGTATCGGTATGGCAAGTGGCGCCTTCGACAACATGACCGAGATATGGAAGGCGTCGGCGTTTAGTGTCGAGACGAAATGTAAACTGTTTGATGCGTGTGTGTTGCCCATTCTTCTGTATGGGTGTGAGTCCTGGCACCTGACTAAAGCCCAGGCACAAAAAGTATCTGCATTCGAAACGAAGTGTCTCAGGAGAATTTTGGGTATAAGATGGTACCACCGCATCACGAACGACGCTATACGTCGGCGCACCCAGCGCAGGCCCATCACTTCCACCATTACCGAGAGGAGATGGGCATGACCGGGACATGTGTTGAGGATGCCGAATGACAGTTGGCCGAGGAGAGCGCTGTTTTTCCTCCCATCAGGGTCCCGAAGACGAGGAAGACCCTCTCATACTGTGTTCCGCTCCTTCGAAGCAGAGCTGAGGAATCTGGACATGGTGTGGGAGGAAGTCATAAACGTTGCGCAAGATCGAGTGCAATGGAAAGCTCTTGTTGCCTCCCTATGCCCCTAAGTGGGGCCTTAAGGGAGTTTGGATTGGATTTGGATTAAAAAACAAGAAGAAATCATCCGAAATATTTTCGCATATTCATCGTTAATTTTTCCTCTATTATTCACACATTTCGTTTGATCTAGTGTCGACAATACACCCTGTATACAATGTTGGATATTACGAAAGATGTAGTATGGTCCAATTATATACTTGTGAATCTTTCTAGGATTAAATACGGATGAATTCTACATACTACTTGTGCAAAAGAGTATCGATTGACTATGTAACGGTATGGTTTGTTTATATTTACATAGATAGACAGTCAGACAAAGAAAGGCAAAGACGTATGGCGCTTTATCGCGTGACTCTTGCAACTAAGTGGGTCATAGGTACTGTGCTATACCGTATCAATGAACTTGCTTATACTAGATACCCATGTTATTGTATCGGGGGTAGTGGCGACAATATGAAGTTTAAATTCAATTCAATCCAAACAAAACTCACTCAGGAGCACAGGGAGGCAATAAGAGCTCTCCATTGCGCAATGCTTATGACCTCCTCCCACACCATGTCCAACTTCCTCAGCTCTACCTCGAAGGAGCGGAACACGGTATCAGAGGGTCTTCCACGTTTACGAGACCCTGATGGGAGGAAAAACAGCGCTCTCCTCGGCCAACTGTCATTCGAAATGCTTAAAACATGTCCCAGCCATATATCCATGAGGATTTTCTCCGTTCCGTATCTTTGATGCAGGGCTGAGGCATCTGGATATGGTGTGGGATTAGGTCATCGAAGCTGTGCGAGGTTTTCCGTGGGGATAGAGTATTTCAAACAAAACACCGAGTTTCGGACGAACTTACCGATTATTATATAGGATAGTCCCAAGTAGTACCTAAACCCAAGCGATAGCCACACAAGGGGTGTGTATACAAAGCCACACCTTGCTTACCACTAGGCTACCGTTCCGTGGCGACCACAATTGGGTCAATAAACGTTGGTTGCACATATTTTGTCTACGGTTGTTAACATTGACGTTTGCACTTGTGAATAAGGTCAGGTTCCACACCTGTTTTGCCCAGATTTGAAGAGAAAAAGATTTGTTCAGGGCCTCAGGAATCGTTTAATAAGGTTCATTTTCAAAACTTGTATTAAATTGAACAACATTTGCACCTTTTCGGAAAGCTTATGAATTGGGGAAGTTTTCTCTGCAGTTTACGTTTACGTGTTCATTTAACGAATATGTAACAACTAATGACTATAACAATTATTTACTGATGTTCCATTTTTAAATGGAACAAACCACCGTCTTTTGCTGTTACAGTATTTCGAAGGCTGGCTTAGTGTGATCACTTTACGTTAACACAGTTCGCCATTAGGTGGTAATATTTAAGTCTCCGAATCTCGTAACCATGAGAATTCTCGACATATTCAACATGTCGAAAAATCTCATGTATACAAAAAGTAGATATTTAAAAATTAAGGAAATAAAGAGATAAAAGTTGGAAATTATCGAGAGCAAGAGGGCAACCAAATTTAAAGACTGCGACTGCTGTCATGTATTTGGCGCCGGGATATAAATATATCCATTTTTGTTAATGTCTCACCTTTATTAGCTATTGGCTATGTTGGTGCACTACGTTCTAATTATGTCTAGATTCTTGGGACCATTTTTCAGGACTAGATCTTAACGAATATGTAACAACTAACAATTCATTACTGGAACAAACCACTACGGGCTTACGAAAGTCTTCTGCTGTTACAGTATTTCGAAGGCTGGCTTAGTGTGATCACTTTACGTTAACACAGTTCGCCATTAGGTGGTAATGTTTTATCAGTGATCATTTGTTTAACATTCGCTCGTGAAGGTGTTATATTATTATGTAATGCCAAGTACCATTTAACTGAGACTTGAGTGCACTAAGAGCCAATAACCTGATTACAGAACAAACAAGGTATGTAGATAGCTTGGACGCGTGTAGCGAATAATGTGATTAGAGATTAGCGAGCCTGCATGCGAGGCCATGCAGGGCACACTGGGACAGGGAATAGAGAAGTACTTAGTGTCCTAGCTATTACATGAGGCATAGTTGGAAAATTTACATTTAACTAACGTCGTCCTCAGAGATATATTCGTTACGATCTAGTCCTGAAAAAAGGACACAAGAATCTGGACAAACGAAGAACGGTGTGTATCAATCAAGCCAATTGGCAATAAAATGGGACATAAACAAAAATGGATAAAGTCATATCCTGGCGCCAATTGTATGACAGCAGAAGCTATCTTTAAAAAAAGGTTTGATCTCAAAAATTTCCAACAGGTGGCTCTATATATATAATTAACATCTTGTTATATACACGAATTGTGAAGGAATTTGTGTCGGGGCAGTTGGCCCAGTGGTTAACATGGGACGACGAAGGATGCAGGTTCGAACCCTGCCCGGGACATGGGATTATGTTGAACAGGAACTCTTTGGTTGAACATGTTGAAAATTCTCATAATTATCGGGGATTTCCAAAATACCACCTAATGGCGAACATAGTTAACGTAAAGGTGTTCACACTAAGCAAACCTTAGAAATAACAGTAGAAGACGGTCGTAAGCCCGTAGTGGTTTGTTCATACCATTTAAAAATCGAACAGTATTAGTCATCCTCATTTGTTGATATATTCATTTAACAAACTATTTGTTACTGCAAGCTTTCTGAGAAATCGATTCCCATTTTACACCGTTTTAATTTTATGCCAAAAAAGTGTCTAAAAAATTAAATGGTGTCAGAATGGGTTAAGCTCGCAACTTGATCGTATTTAGACAGTTCCGTGAAAACCTCTTCCTGATTTGATGATTGCGGTTTAAGCATATTGTATTTGGATGAAGGAATTTCCCAGGTTTACAGTCCACTCCTTGACCAGAACACCAAATATAACAAACCGCTCAATCACTTAGGAATACCCTCAAAGAGTATTGCTAATTGATTGAAAACCTTGCATTGCTAGGCCATATAGACCCCAACTACCTCGCTCATACTAACCGTCTTAGAACAAGAAACCCTCCTCTCAGAATAGCAAATAATATAAACGGGGGCCACAATTACAACGTAATGGAATCATTAACTGCCGAATGGAGTGAATTTGCTGCGGAAGGATCGTTGGATGCCCTTCCGTGCATAACGACAACACCACCTGGATTTGACGAGCCAAGAAAAATCTGGTCCGCTTCAATAGAATCCGCACTGGACACGGTTGTGGTTGGATTCGCACACAAATAATGTGGTTGGAAAAATCTCCCTGGGTGCGACTGTGGAGCCGAGAGACAGATCATAAATCACCATAGTAACAGAGTGTAATAGAAGATCATACCAAGGCAGTTTCTTGGATTTCCTCACCGACGGAAAAGAGAACATTTATTGATAACTTAGACGTAAACATCTGACAAGCAGGAAAATCGACCCGGTGCTACTCTCTATCTTATTTATATCAATCCTTTCCTGTAAAAATGTACTGGCAAAAGCTAAATAAAACAAATAACAACTATAGTCAGCACATCATTTGTTTTTGAGGGATCAAGCATTTTGTGGTAATCCTGTTGCTAGCAGTGATTTGTAGGGATGCTCAAGTTGGTGTGACAGTCGTCTCTAGATATTTATTAATAACATTGTTACTCGTAGAAGGGGAAGTCCTGTTACCCTGGGGGCGCTGCTTCTGAATATTGAAATACCAGAGCCTGGCTGGTAGGGAGGGAGAATCAGCTCGTGATTAATGGCTCGACAAGGAGAAGACGTGCGACATTCTTCAGTGAATCAACAGATTATAGAAGAAGCTAGTTGACATAGGACAGGGACAAATTTATTCATAGTTGTTGTAGTAACGAAGGCTCCGCCTGGTGAGATCTTAAGATTTTTTTGTTGGTTGCTTATTTTGTAAAAATGAATAAGTAATTTAGGAAATCAAATTCCACGAATAAACGTGTTCAAACGATAAAGGTGTTCAAAGTGGGGTTCCACAGGGATCAATGTTAGGACCATTAGTTTTGACGTCAATGAAGGAAGAAATAAACTTGATAAATGTTTTTTTTATTGATTTATTTGCTTGCACTATGGACCCATTAAGGGCACTTAGGCACTTACATGATACAATAGTTCAAAAATTAAAGATTTGCTCTAATTCAGATGTAAAGGGTCTGAAATTAGAGCATCGTCAGAATAAAGCCATTAAAAGAACAGAAACAACTATTACAAAATTATAAGCGATTGCAGCGACAACAAAATAATCGATTGGTATGAAGAAAACAAGAAACAATTCTAATTAATGCCGAATGAGCATCATGCTTCCAAATGCTAATTCCATGAACAAGACCGTACACAGTGTTATGCTCTTCTTTATGGTGATAAAAGTTTTTAACGTGAGAGTTCTTCAGGGATGAATATTAAGCCAAACACACGTTTCAGAAGAATGTTGAATCGTAAAACTCTATTGCAGTGTCTCTTGTTCAACTCTACTATTGTTGCAAGATGGTTCTTAAATCCATAACCCGTAGGTATTATGTGGATTTTAAATCAGTTTAAAGTCATCTTGGGTGTTCTTCTACTGTTTGGCTACTAGCAACATAAGTGACTGTATAAATTATCTGTAATGATTTTTCAGGGTGTCAGATAGTCCTATGATGAGATTTTATGGGATGCAAGACGTTTTAAATCAACAAAGCCTAGGTTATTTGGAGACGCTAAAAGGTTTGGTATCTTTTAGAAAGTAGTGCAGGTAGGTACTTTCTTTGAAAGCCTGAATAATAAAATGTTTTCCCACTTGATTTATGAAATATTATAAATGTTTTTTTTTTCAGGACGTATCCCTTCTATGACAATATTCGTCGCAAATATGGGGGAAAGTGTGATTCAATGAAATAGTATTTCCAATATAAAGCAATTGGAATAAATCTGTTGAACCCCTGGGGTATTGATTTGAAGACGGGACTTTTGGGAGAGATTTGGTGTGGAGTGAGCGGGGTCATTAGATGAATTATTATGAGTTCCGCAGTATTCCTCCCTCCGTGGGGACGAAATTGCGGCTATTCTCTCTTGATTACAGACCATTACCAATGACCTGTGAAACCACTGCGGCTTTTTTGCGACTTATGCAATTTAATAGTTTTTGGCTGACGCATTTGTATTAGAAAGAAATGTCGAAAAGTGGCTGACCTACCTATAAGAATTATGTTTCACCAAAAAAACTTTAAAGAGCATAACGCAATGTGTAGTCACCAAGGATGATGTACAACTGTGAACAGTGGACATGGAAAAAAATCAATGTATAACGCAGTATAGATGAGAGCTCTAGCTAGGATAATATGTTGAAAAGTATTGCGGGACATGAAAATATTTTAAAATAATGAATTATGGAAGAAATAACAATTCATATTTGCCTGACAACCATTGACATTAAAAATATTGACACGCAGATTTTTGATGGAATTTTTTCAAGTTTTTTTTCTAATTTGTTAAGATTGAAGCGCATTATTTTGTGTATGAAAAGGCGAAAAGTTAATAAATCTTATTTTAAAATTCTTAAATTTGAAATTCTTAAACATATGACACAAACTGTTTGGTAGTTCGTGGGATTGACGGAATTCGGATGGAAAATATGTGGTTTAAAACAGATGGATCGGTCGGAATGACATTGTTAAGTTATTTTTATCATTATTTTAAATTCGAATTCAATATTCATAGTCAGATCGTAGGAAAACGTCTGTCGGGAAAGCTAGTTTCAGATAAAAAATGAACCCATGGCATATACACGTATTATATTGACGGTTATTCTGAAATGAAAAACAGACGATTGAGTTGCGTCGTATCCAATTTTTATTGAGAATTTTGACATTTCGCTATTCTGAAAATGTTTTATCCAATACATTAGATGTGTAACTACTGGCAACCGATTATTATAACTCAACTCAACCTTGCATTGAGATGGAACGTGAATTTCAGAATAGCCGTCATTAAGTCAATACGGAAGTCCAGGCATCCATAAATAAGCAACAAATAAATCCAAATTGCACACAAAGTGTTTTTAGATTTTTTTTTATTTTGGTTGTTAATGGAAGTATTCATTCAGGTAGGTAGGTAGGTCGAAGTATCTATATCACAGAACACAAGTTTAAACAATCATGTATTTGCATTAATTATTACAGATGACCCGTGAACTAAACTTCCGATCCGTAAGTCTGGCAAGTGGCGCCGTTGATGAAATGACAAAAAAAAAATGGAATAGAGTCGACAAAACATGTAGGTAATTTTATTCATTCGTGTGTTTTGTCTAACTTACAACAAAAACTTGAGATTGTCTCAAAAAATATATGTCACTAGCTTTCCCGACAGACTTTGTCTTGCACTCCTTACTATGAATATTCATTTCAAATTTGTAATTATTTTATACAAAAATATGTTTGAAAATACGAAAAATAATCTGAAAGCTTGAAGAAAATCCATCAAAATCTGCGTACCAATAATTTTAATGTCAATGGTTGTCAGGTAAACAATAATTTTGTTGCTATAGAATTTTTCATAGATAGTGTTGGCGTCGCCGTGGGGTTGCCGGCTAAGAATAGGACCTCTGCTCTTTATACTGGTTTTTCGAGCATCCTGTAAGAGGCAGGAAATCGAAAAATCAGATCGGGACCGTGAGGTTGACCACCCCACGTCCTTAAACCTCAACTGGTCAGAAAAGGCACAAGAGCTTCGAGCGCAATGGAGAGCTCTTGATGCCTCCCTATGCTCCTGAGTGGGGCTTAGGCCTCCCGCATTGTGGGTTGGTTTGGGGGGGGGATCCGCGGCAGGCTTGATTTGTGTGGGGCCGCCTTTTGGTTTGATTGCTTTGATCGAGCTGGGGGGTCGGTTCATGCGGGTCGGGTTCGCTGCGAATTGGTCTCCTCCGGACTGGTTTGCGTAGAGTGGGGGACCTTAACGGGAGTATGTATGTATGTATAGTGAGGGTTGTTTGGGTCAGTTTATGGAAGCCATGAGGGAGGTTACTTGTATGGAAAGTGAGAGAGCAGATATTGTGTTTGAGAACTTTTTTCAGCATTTCATATCAAATTTAAATGTTTATTTGCCCATAAAGTCTTTTAAGAATAGTACTAATAAGCCAAAGAAATGTTGGATAACTCCCGGTATACTTGTGTCACGTAGGAGATTGTTCACGCTGTATGACTTGAGAAAACATGACGACTCGCAAGAGATAAATAAATATATATCTAGGTACAGCAAGGTGTTTAAACTGGTCTGTAGTGAAGCAAAGAGCAGGTTCCTTGAAAATAAGATAAAACAATCCAAGAACATCATAAAAACTACTTGGAACATAATTAAAAATGAAACGGGTAGGTCGATTAACAAAAACGACGATGAATATGAAATTGAAACCAAATATGAAACTGCCAATTATTTCAATGATTTTTATATAAATGTGGCTGAATCCATGACTAAAAATTTACAAGCTTCGGTAGAAAAAGCTGAGAAATACCTTCATGACTCAAATAAATGTATTAGTTCTTTTAAATTTAAAATTGTATCCAGATTTGACATCATAAATATTTGCAAAAAAATCGAAGCAAAAGAGTCAGTTGATTTGTGGAACATGTCAACAAAAACACTGAAACTGATTATTAATAGTATAGCACCCCACTTAACAGATATTATTAATATGTCTTTAACTCAGGGAGTTTTCCCAAATTCCTTAAAACTTGCTAGGATTATACCTATTTACAAAAAAGGTGATAAAACTGATCCTGGAAACTATAGACCGGTTTCAATACTCCCTGTGCTGAGCAAAATATTTGAAAGGATTGTTGCTGATCAGCTTGTAGACTATCTTGTCCAGAATAATATATTACATCCCCAACAATTTGGCTTTCAAAAGCACAAGAGTACAAGTGATGGAATCAGTTATTTAATACAAAATATTTTAGATTCATTTGAACAAAAACATGACACCTATGGCATATTTTGTGATTTGTCAAAGGCTTTTGACTGTGTCAACCATAAAATCCTAATCCGTAAACTAGAGCATTATGGTATTAACAATAAAGAGAAATGTTTTTTTGAATCATATTTAAGCGGAAGAAAACAGCTATTAGAGCTGGGTCATGTGAAATCATCACTTGCCGATATAAATTATGGGGTTCCGCAAGGATCTATTCTCGGTCCAATACTCTTTCTCATTTATATAAATGATCTGTCTTCCTCTTTGCCTCAGGATGTAAACATAGTAACATTCGCAGATGATACATCTTTTTTGATTAGAGATAAGAATAATAAAATAGAAACCAAAGAAAAAACCCTTCAGGTTCTGGACGAGGTAGGGGAGTGGTTCAGTAGTAATAATTTAGTATTAAATGTAAGCAAGACTGGTGCGATTCACTTTTCCCTGAAGGGATCAGTGCAAAGGGACCTTGTGACTGAAGCCTTAATAGAACGTCAGATAAATGTGACGGATGACTGTAAATTCCTTGGAGTGATGATTGACAGGAAATTACAGTGGAGTCCGCACATTAATAAAGTAGCACCTAAATTAAACTCAGCTATATTTGCAATTAAAAAAATTAATGAAACATGCGGAGAGAGTAGCGCGAGAACTGTGTATTTCGCTTACTTTCATTCAATTATGTCGTACGGAATACTGTTCTGGGGAAGAGCTACTGACGCAAACCGCATATTTTTATTACAAAAGAGAGCAATCCGAGCACTTTGTAGAATAAAGCCTCGTGACTCATGTAGAGAAGCATTTGTAAAACAGAAAATATTAACCTTGCCCAGCCTCTTTATATTTGAATGTATCATGTATGCACATAAAAATATTAAAAACACACCATTAAATAGAGACATCCATGACCATAATACACGTTATAAAGACATAATCAGACCTATGAAACACAGGCTAACTAAAGTAGACAAAAGCTTCGTATGTATGTCCATTAGAATGTACAATAAATTGCCTGAAAATTTGAAATCCGACAATTTAAAGATCTTTAGGGGACGGGTGAAATCGTACCTAATTAGTAAATCTTATTATACAATCGACGAAATGCTGAATGGATAGCTCATATACATGTACCTACTTTGCAATTGTCAATTTGTTTCTTGATTTTATTTTTTTCTTGTTGTTTTTTTTTCTCAAGATTTGATGTATGACAAAATGTGATATTAGACCCTTTACATCTGGTATCACACGGCTGTTATTATGCTAATTGTTTCACCGTTTGTAACGTTTCATATTATTGTATTGTGAGTACTGCTCTTTACTGTATTTGTTTTTGACATGTTTAAGTGCCCAAATTTGGGCCTAGAAATGAATATGAAGAATAAAGAATAAAGTGTTGGCGTCGCAGAAAACTGTTCCATACTAACTTTAATATTATTTCTTATGCATTTTTTATCCAATCCAAATCCAATCCAAACTCCCTTTAGACCCCACTTAGGGGCATAGGGAGGCAACAAGAGCTCTCCATTGCGCTCGATCTTGCGCAACGGTGATGACCATGATGCATTTTTTATAGTCGTTCTATTATCCGGAGCGGAGAAGAATCCAATAAATCGAACATCGGAAGAGTATGTTCTGCCGATCTCGAGTTATAAGTGTTCGCACTAACCCGACTTCCTTTTATATTATAGATTTTCAAGCTTTTCTGGATCTTTGTTCGTTTTGTATAAATGCACCTTAACACTTTCCTCTCAGCTTTATAAACAAATTTTGAAATAAATATTCATAGTAAGGACTACAGGACAACGTCTGTCGGGAAAGCTAATAGAGTATATTTTCCTAATCGTTGATACTGGACACCATGGAACTACTTATTAGTAGGCGATGACAGTTCTTTCTGGATATTATTTCCTTGGTGACCTCATCAACGATTTGTTCTTAAAGAAAAAATAACAACTAATGACTCTAAAAATTCATTACTGATGTTCGATTTTTGAATGGAACAAACCACCACGGTCGTACGACCGTCTTCTACTGTTATTTCGAAGGCTGATGACTTAGTGTGATCATTTTACGTTAACAACGTTCGCCATTAGGTGGTTATGTTTGAGTCTCCGAAACTCCTAATCATGAGAATTCTCAACAAGTTCAACACGTCGAAAAATCTCATGTATGCAACAAGTAGAAATTTAATATAAAAATGAAAAATAGAGATAAAAGCTGGAAATTATTGAGAACAAGAGAGCAACCTAATTTAAAGACTGCGACTGCTGTCATGTATTTGGCGCCAGGATATGACTATATCCGTTTGGTATAAATGCACCTGAAGAAGGCGTGTTCGGCCGAGAAAGAACTGGATCGAACAAATCGATTCCGTCCTCAAGGAAGCCCAGGTAAGAAGCAAAAAAAATAGGAACAGTTAAAAATAGACACATAATTATAATAAACAATACAATTTGAATGATAAGCGTAGATATTATTTTGACCTAAGACACTATGAAGCGACGAAATTACAATTCCCAAACCTCCCAACAAAATCCTTGCACTTGGATAGGAAAGAAATCCCAGAGGGAGCTGTCATATTGTCTGCTCCCCCGGGATGTGAAATATTTAAAAAATAATTTGAAAATATATCCGAGAAGGCAACACCCAGGGGTTGTGACGTGGGAGGGGCCCTGTGACATTCAGAATAAGACGTTACATGAAATATTGACATCATCATATTGCACACGATATTTTTATATATTTAAATTTGTTACATCTCTCAAAAAAGTTGCTTTGACTATTTGTCAAAATATAACGATGTGTTGCGATGATGAATTACACTGACATAATATATGCCATAAAATGACAAATATCTGCAAAAACATAAAAAAAAAACAAATTCAAATCAATAATAGATTGAGAAATGCCATTAGTTTGAAATGACCTAACTTCGAATTTGGTCACCTACATTGCGAACGTTGTTAACGTAAAGTGACCACACTTATGCACTGGATTCCAAGGGAGCGGTCAGACAAGACGGTTGTCCTTTAAAATCGCGACAATGTTTTTTTTTGTCGCTACGGTAACAACATAGAAACATTCACCGCTGTTTATAGTAGTGGTTTAGATGAAAAAGTTTACAAAATCAGGAAACTTAAACGCACACGCGCGAATTCGTAGCGGAGAAAAGCCATACGAATGCAATAAAAAGTTTAATAAATTAAAGAATTTAACACCCACATGCTAAAAGCCATTCGAATGCTTAGTTTGTAACAAAAAGTTCAAGTTGTTTTTTAAGTTTGTAATAAAGAGTTCAATCAACCAAGTGCTTTGGTTGCTCACATTTCTCTCTATATTTCATTAAGTAATATATCTACTTGTTGTATACATGAGAATTCTCATGATTAGAAGTTTCGGGGACTTACACCTAATGGCGAACGTTGTTAACGTAAAGTGATCACACTAATGCGATGGGTTCCTAGGGAACGGTCCGTCATCTGTAAAGACGGCGTCTTTCAAAATTATATGACAATGTTTTCCCTTACTACGGAAACAATATTGACAACGTTCTCAACTGACATATTCACCGCTTTTAAAAGTAGCGGCGTATCCGTAGGAAAACAAGCCATAAGCCAGCCTTCGAAATAACAGTAGAAGACGGTCGTAAGCCTGTTGTGGTTTGTTCCGTTTAAAAATGGAACATCAGTAATGAATTGTTAGAGTCATTAGTTGTTACATATTCGTTAAGTGCTTTAAAGACTGATATGCGAATTGAGCGATACGAAAGCAAAGTTTGCACGAAAATGCCATAAGTTGATTTGATTGGCATGAAAAAGTTGGTTATATAATTTGTACGATCTAGTCCTGGAAAATTGCGCAAGAATTTATAAATATTTGGAAATAAATCTGAAGATCAAAACTAGGGCTTAAACCCCCTGGTTTTTTACACCTTTCTAAGAAACGTGACAAGATGCGAATCAATTATTATTGATGAAATTGTATCGTGTTTCGGGATCATATTCCGTGTTAATAATATGCCACATGATGAGGTCGTGTTATTTTTACGATTCTTTCCAGAAAAGCAAGAGTGATGATTGCGTCATCAAGACTCCGGGTCATGTTACTACGCTGCTCGGGTAGTGGAGACAGAGGCACCCCTGCTAGCCACGGGGTGCTGGACCAGGGGTCTACAACTGTCGGTTTAGAGAGACAAAAAAGTATAATTATTTTTCAAAAAAAAAACAGTGTTCTGCTTTTTTATTTATTAGACTGCCAGCGATTTTAATCAATATTGTATGACTGCTTTCTCAAGTAGAGGTATAAGCATTGAACGCCTCGAGTCCTCTCTGTCCTCAGCTGTCTGCACTTCCAACGTGGTCCATCCGTTACGTTCTTTATCTGGTAAGGTTACTGAATATGGACGGCTGTCCAAGAATACTCATAATTTAACCAATATTAGTATGTACTCATAAGTAGAATTGATTTTTTAAATATAATTTAATTAATATATTTATGAGAATTTTCTACAAAGTAACTCAAGAAAAAATGTTACAATGGTTAACGTCCACTTTCACAAAAATTAAAAGAGACTTTAAGACGTCTTTAAAAAAACATTGCATTTGATAAAAACGACATGTCACAAACCTAGCTTTAAGTTAATTAGTTAATTTTTCTGTAGTTCAATCTTTAACCACCAGAGTTTCCTGTAAATTTAGATGCGTGTTCTGTCACAAATATCATGTGTATGGTTATTAAATCTCACGTATCAATGTGTGGTCGATCGTAAAACGAGTCTTACAATAAATAGAAAATAACAAAAAAAAAGTTTGATAAAACGATGTTCTTATTTTTTTTTTCCCGAAGCACGAGTTTTACTCATTTTCGGGGAGAATTTCAATACTTAATAGCGATTTTGTCTCAATTTTGTATTTTGTACTAATATTATACTCAGGTAATTATCAATAAAGGAATTATATTATTATTATTATTGAATTAATCAATATTAGTGCAATCCCAGAACTATCACCTCAAGACGATTGACACTGAGGTCTGCTGGGAGTCTTCCCCATGAATTGGAGGAGCCCCGGAGGGGGGTCCTGACACGCTATGGTGATCGTGCCTTTTGTGTGGCTGGACCTAGCCTCTGGAATGCTCTACCCCTAGCTATCCGACAAGTGCAGAGTTTGGAGGCGTTCAGGGGGGGCCTAAAGACTCATCTGTTTGCTCAATACTACGGGTCTGGTCAAACATCGACATAGGAACGGGACAATTATCTATGAGCACAACTGTGATGCATGTTTTTATTAATTTTATTTTTTGTTGACGAACTGGTAAAGGGACTATAATTTTAAAATTCTTTGACGAGCCCACTGGGTGATATTAAATATTGTATGTACAGCGCCCTTGAAGTGCAATGCACTAAACGGCGCTATATAAATTGTCATATTATTATTATTATCCACAAGCTTTTTAGAAAAATGAGTATTTTTAAATGGCGATACTGAGGAGAAAAAAAATACCGAAATAGGGTTGATCACATGGCAAAATGGGAACAATATCATTCGTGTCAGTACGAGAGACCTTGTGGAACTCCATTTTTATAAAATTTAATGGTTGATAATCTCAAGTTTAGTGTGGTTTGGTCTGGTTTCACACACCAACAGTTGTCCATTTGTGTGCTCCCCAAACGCATAAACATTTAATGTCGATATTATTATAGAGAGAGGAGTGCACCCCTGTGTTTGATTACTTTATATTAACGCACACCACTGCTACTGCGGCTCACAACAACCCTCTAAAGATTTGTGCAGCATCCCTCTGCAAGCCAACGGTGCACTCTCTGCATCATCAATATACCTACACAAGCGTCGTTTTGTCAATCGATGAATATTTGTTAACTCGAAATATTACCAGCTACTACTTCGCAAGTGTAGACTTTTGTCTGTAGCAATGGAGGAAAATTTATTCAGTAATCCTATTTTAGTATGATTGAGAATGAGACTATTGATCTCAAGCCTTGAAATATGGACATGAACAAAAAAGTGGAATACTACTGTAATCATCCAGTAAAATTTGGTTGTAACATTTGTCCATTATTGCAACAAAAATATATCATAACGTAACACGTTTCATATGTGACTTATTTCCTACTACGCTGCCATCTCTTGGATTTTCTTTTAAGTTACGCAACTAATGATGAATTATTATTTTATTACAAACTTATAGTTGTGGTAACTACACTGATTAAAAATGTCTATGCAGGCGACCACACTGGTACCTTGGAGCAATGATTGAAGGAGACACTGAACTGATTTCATCGTTTTGAATAGCAAGCAAAATATTCAACTGTTCTAGACTTTAACCGTCTTACTTATAAAAAATTCGTTAATCGTAAGATAAACTCACCGATCAGTTTTTACTTCACTTAAAAAAAAATAATCCGCGTTTGTTATGTATGCAGATGACATTTCATACAAAATTTTGTAAACAATGTATGGTTGGGAATGGTTGGGAATAAATAAATAAAATAAATAAACAAACAAAAAAGTAGCCGGGCAACGCGAGTGGTAACAACCAAGATGCGCTATGTCAGATTTGAATGATTTCGAGTTGTTGATGAAGAATAGGTACCTTATTTTTAATTATTTATTTTATCAAAATTATAGTTAAATCCTTATTAAATCTTACGAAATCTCTATGTTTCGGCCAAAATGAACCCATTCATGTTTGATCACTTCAATTTAAATATTCGTACCTAGGTACATAAAAAGTAGGTATTCTTGAGTATTTTCTTCAAAACGTCATTATATTTCTTATAAATTTAGTTGGTAGGAACATCATGGTTGTAAGCCCTCGAATGATAACGAGAATGCATATTTGCTTTATTTCTTTAAATTTCCTATTATTAAAATTATAAACCAAAATACAATGGACCAAAACATGAAGGGAGCGCATATTTGGGCGGGGGCAAAACTTAAAATACAGTGTATTTATCACAAAAAGCTTTCTTGTATACTCGAAACAACTGTCAGTTGACGTTTAATCCAATATCGAGGGTAAAAATCATCAGAGATCAGCTCATAATCAAGCGATATGCGTTAAACTATCTCGATGACAGCTTAATCGTAATATTTTCTATCGCTGAGCTATTTTTTCCACTGATCGTAGTTTTAAATAACGCAGTAAATAATTAATTATTAATGGGAAAACATAGCATATTATATAATTATTGTACCTATATGAATCTTTATAAAATCAAAACCCGCATAAATATAATAATATGGGAGATGAGGGTTCTACCAAGGATGAGAAAAGGAAGGACGAATTTTTAAATCAAACGGCATTTCAATTAGGTACCAATAAATAATAACAATTGAAAAAAATATCTACATACATCGGTGAAGAGATCCTTGTCAAGCGGCCCATAAATCAGGGGTGGAATTATGAATAATTGTCAAGTCCTTAAAGTAGATTTATGTTTGACAGCCAGTTGTTCGTGGCGCACAATCCAATAAGCCACTCATCCTGTTGGGATTACGACTGCAAGCCCAGAGATAGAGAAAGGACGGAAATACATTCATAACATCGTTGAGTCTATTTTGGAATACCGAAATAGACTCAAAATAAGTGCGCTATATTTGTTATTGTTGTTGCGATGAATTTGTAAACATAACTTATCGCAAATTCTAAAAGATGTCTCATTGCCTTTTAAGGAACTTAAGAATTTTATTTTATAGCTACTCGTTAAAAATATAATATGAAGGTACCTATTCTATCGAGGAAGGTACCTATTGAGGAGTTGGTCTCTAGCTCGATATTTTCGCTGAAAAACCCTAGCCCTAAACACGGTTGTCTTACCATAACAGTTATGTAAAATTTGGTTTAAATGGGCGCTATTCTTTCAACAATATACATAATATACAATGATTTAACAGGCTTCACACATGTGATTTATTTCCTACTACACCGCCATCTCTTGGATTTATTTTTAAAGTCAAGTAATTATAGAGGGATTGTTTTGAACTTCATCCCGCATCCGCAACAACGATAACTATTAGATAGTGCAATAATTTATTACCTGCATTTAACTACGTATTTATTTCGTAAATTGCCTTTTATTCGTGCAATAGGTCAAAAATATTTTTTATTCTGGGTTCAGTCGAAAGTCGACGGGCGGGTCAGCTAGTTATCAATGAATCAACCTCCCTTTGAACTCCATTCAGGGACATAGGGAGGCAGCAAGAGCCTTCCATTGCGCTCGATCATGCATAATGCTTATGACTTCCACCCACACCATGTCCAATCCCTCAGCCCTGTCTCGAAAGAACGGAACATGGTGTGAGAAGGTCTTCAACGTCTTCCGAGAACCTGATGGGAGGAAGAACAGCGCACTCCTCGGCTAATTGTCATCCTTAACACATGTTTCCTCTCCATAATAGTGGAAGAGATTGACCTGCGCTAGGTGAGCTGGAGTATAGCGTCGCTCGTGATGCGGTAGTACCATCTTATTGCCAAGATTCTCCTGAGGAACTTCGTTTCAATAGCTGCATACACACATAACTATTTATCTTTACGATTATCGGTCAAATCTTAAAGATAAATCGTTACGTGTGTATCCAGCTATTAGATAAAATGTCTAATATCGTATGCGCAATTTTGGTTAAAAGATATATTTTTTTTGCTTAAGGTATGTATTAATATACTAGCTGACCCGCCCGTCGAACTCCGACATAACCCAATATATTTTCTTATTTTTACATACAATTATCACGTGAATTAAATACAGTGAATGCTTTTAATGGCATACAAACTGAATTAAATTTAACTTGTGCTGCATTATGGAATGATTATTGCTAATTCAGATGCGCGATGAAGTTCGATGGGCCGTAAGTTTGTAATAAAAACGATTCCTCTATAGATGCATGAAAAAAATCCAAGAGATGGCAGTGCAGTAGGAAATAAGCCACATATGAAACGTGTTACGTTATTGCATATGTTGTTGGATGAATAGGCTCCATTGAACCCAAATTTAACCGAATTGTTAAGGTAATTTATTCCATCTTCCAGATTTTTCGTATGGGAGTGAAACTTGGACATGAAGTTGGAATAAATGCTGTGGAAATGAGATCACTGCTTAGGATATGCCGAAAGAGACTTATTGATAAGGTGAGGAATAATAAAATAAGAAAGGAATGTTGAGTGGATGTTAGTATAGTGACTAGAATGAAAGCGAATAAATTAAGGTGGTTTGGGCATGTAGAGAGAATGAACGAAGATAGAATGACTAAAAGGATATATAAATCTGAAAGAATGGGTGGACGCAGGCGAGGCCGACCTCGAATGACATGGTCCGACCATATTGGTGCCGTCTTAGAGGAGGGCCAAGGCAGATGCAAATGGAATAGAAGAGCATGTATGGGGAATGTTATGCGTTTGGTTGGAGGAAGTGAAAGAGGTTTGTTTGGATAGAAAAGAATGGAAGTATGGAAGTCCGTACTCTATGCCTACCCCCTTCGGGAAACGGCGTGATGGGTGTTATAATTAAAAATCGATCATTTATTGAGAAAAAAAAATACATGAAGTTGCCGACCCCATGCAAACGGCCATGACCAGTTCTTTCTTTGTATGAATTTGAATATTTTCTAGACAGGTACCTAGAACTTATAAAAATATTATTGGTGCGATGCCCTATTCCGCAGAGAGCGTGTAAAAATGTCAAATGAAGATGAACCATTGGCGAAAGACATGACATCCTGCCAGGAACCTGGATGAGATACGAGACTGCAGATAGTTGGCGCATGTGGGACGAACGGTGAATTTTAAACAAGACACAACAATGCCTAATTTAACAATGCTTCAACAAATACTAGCTAGTTATTTCGGTACGGGAATGTGTATGATAATTCGCAAACTATTGTTTCTTGGGATGAGGAATAATTGCGAGGAAAATAGGAAAAAATCTGATAATGACGTTTTTCCTTACAAAGCGTGTCTACCATTCGAATGTCAAAATAAGAATCGTTATTTTTTGGTAGTGAGGTACCTACTGCAAAAATAAAGTAAGCATGGTTCTATCAATAATTTACTAATGGTGCTCTATTTTACACGGTAATAAATAGCTTTCTCGACAGACGTTACCTTGTAGTCGTTATTACTATGAATATTGATTTTAAATTTGTAATTTATACAAAAATACATTTAGAATATGTTCGAATGTTAAACAATTATTTTTGAAATCTTGAAAGAAATTCTATCAGATGTGCGTACCAATGTTTTGAAACTCAATGGTTAAAGTGTGCAGGTAAATAAAAATTGTGTTATGGAATTTTTCACAGATGGCCTTGTTGTCAGTAAATCCGTTCCATAAAAACATTAATATTATAATTTTATAATTTACTAGCCATTTTTCGTTTTTTTATTAATATATTGTTATACGGAGAGGAGAGAAATCTAATAAACCAAAAATGATAAAGATCTGTTAAGCCGATCTAGAGTTATAAGTGTTCGCCCTAACCCGACTTTAATTTATATCTTTAGAAGATGATAAGCAACTCGAGAACGGCTCGGCTGGGCCGATTTAGCGTAAGTATTATTATGGTTTCGAAATATTCGTATAAGTTCACAGTAGTAAACGATGATCAATTGCGAGGAAAAAAGGAAAAAATAATACACACGCTTTTTGGAATCCTGGATGATAAGAATGCAAAGAAAGGCAGTCAAGAACTTATGTCCACAAGGCCCACAAGTGATTAAAACCGGTATTTTTTATTCTTCTTGAGACACATCTACAGCTTGGCCAAAAAGCAATGCAATCACGCAGAAGTAAGATATACGCGTGATGTGTGAACACATGATCCCCGGTGGATACAAGAGTCGATGTAAGGAAGGGAAACCTACTTAACAATCTTTCAAGACATTAAGTTGCGATGGAGGCAGGAAAAGAAAAGAATAAAATAAATATGTTCACATTTAAAGCGTGCGTACATTAAAATGTGTATGAAGAATGGGCATTCATTTAAAAACAGCGAATGCTGAATGCACGAATATTAATAATATGTACACTGTACATCTAAATTTAATGTACAATCATGTATAAATTACATTTAATAATTCTCCGTGGTGGTTGTATGAATGCAACTACGCTATGATGCTTATATGTATTGACGGAAGGTGCAGGGTTCGTAAAACTTGGTCATTGGGACAAAATTTTATTTAAAAAACTACACAACAACTTAATCCATTAATTTTAACCTAGTTGCAAACACTTCAATTAGTATAATCATGACGTAAGAATATAGAAGGTAGACTAGCGGTTACAACGCCGGCTTTTGTGCTGTTTCGTATCGGAGGTCGTGGGTTCGATCCCAGGTGCCGACCATCTTCCTCTTTTACGACATAAGCTTTAAGTAGCTTACTGTGAAAGCGTAAAAGGGTGTATTTGTGTCACTTTGAGTGAGCACAGATTCATCTAAAAAATGTCTATGAGATGCACAGAAAGATTTGTTGCTTTATATTTCCGATAAATTGAATCTTTGGTGTAAATTCTGTTGGATTTTTGTAGGGAAAAACGCTTTATTTATTTCATTAATTTTATAAAGTTATATAAAAATCTTTTTATGTTACATTTTTTTTTAAATGAATCTGTGCTCACTCAAAGTGAACTCAAAGTGAACACAAATACACTCATTGACTCTTTCACAGTAAGCTACTTAAAGCTTGTGTCGTGAAAGAGGAAGATGGTCGGCACCTGGATTCGAACCCACGACCTCCGCACGAAACAGTACGAAAGCCATTGTCATAATTGTTGTTTTTACTCTTCGACATGTTGATAACACGGGGAACTCAGGCTAGCAATCCATAGAATATAAGATCAATGGTTTTATGTGTGTATTTAGGTATTATATGTAAATGAATAAACTATGTATACCGATTCTCTGTGAAAAAAAACTGTAAGTAATATAAATTTATTTCATGGGCCAATGGTTGAGGAAGACGGAGCTCCCAACATGGGGTATAGAAGCAGGGGTGGGAGTGCCACGCAGTGCAATGTTTTGTAATTCGACCAGGGGGTTTTCCTCGCAGCGAGGACTAATGTACTGACATCACCACTGTGCTTTGCAAAAAGGTTGCATTAATGAGTATTAGCCTACGACCAATCCAAGCGTTTTCTTGGACTTAGCCTAGTGGAAGAAACCCTCGTCTTCTTGTCAGCTACTTCTCTGACAAGAAGATGACGGAAGATGATCGATCGATCAGTTATCAGCATACATTAAAAAATGTAGACAATGAATTTTCTTCATACTTTCTCTGTCTAGATATTCTTCATACACCTAGTTATTCTGCTACTCGGGGCAAAGCCAAAAATAACAGACCGATCGATACCACAATAATTGCATAGCATTAACTAAAATTTAGGATTTCGCGGGCAATGCCAAGGTAGTTTCAACCAATCCGAGCAATATTGCTTGAGAAATCGATGAAAGTGAATCTAGCTGCAAGTGATTTCAGACGAATGATTGTCGCCACTTTTCACGTCAAAATTGTCGCCATTTTTCCTTTTTTCTCAAACAAATTAATCTCGATCAAGAAATACAACCACTATTAACGTATCTTTTATGATGAAAACAGGACCACAATAATATTTTTACTGTAAATAATAAATTATTTTGTTTTCGTTGCGGTATTTATTTATGAGAGGTATCTGAGAAAGAAATTGGAACGAGAAGTTTTGATAAAATCCGTTCCAATAAAATTTTGGCGGGTCTTTCTAAGGTGCCAACTTAAAATGATCGAATAGCGGATCATTTTAGATTTAGAGGAATTATGATAATTTAATAGAACAGTCAGTTAAAATTTACTTTTTTTGGATCTTTGTACAAATTCTTAGGATCAATTATTTTTTTGGTATTATTTAATTTCAAAATGAATGAATGAAACAAGGAATGCATTTTGTAAAGGGTTGACGGCGCTGCCCCCACAATCTGCAAGGAAGTACCTACCCTACAGTGCAACCATTTACCACTTCACCGGACCAGTCTAGATGGTGCATGTGGAGGTGGGTATAGGGTATAGGTAGAGGGTTACACACCCGGCTAATCCCCGAACACGCGCGGCCTAGTGGGGTCCACGTTGGAGAGATATCACGTGTGCAGTAATGGTTGACGAGATGAGATTGCAAATAGCAGATGGACAACCTTTTTATCTATCTTTCTGAGTGTAAGACCTTGTTAAAATATGTACTTAAAAAAAATAGAATTTTTTATAACATTTGTTGACTGTTCGATAGAGTTACATTTATCAATTTTTTTCACGTTGATAAATTAAAATAGATTGCTGACTCGAAGAAAATTAAAATTTTAATACTGTGCGCGCATTTTTCAATTCCAAAAAATAAATAGACTATTTTAAAGCATTGTGGTTTGCTGATTATTCTCAAAACTGCTTGTGACATCGGTAAAATTTCATCGAAAACAATTTCAATTGATGTTCAAGATTGAAATGTTTGAATAAAACCTCCCCCCTCCCTCCCCATGAAATCACGTGTACTTTTTTAAGTTGGCTTTTCGTGGTCATTTTTTAAATTTAGTGCAACTGTGTTTCTTTAAATTCATCATAAAAAAAATACACGTGAATTTCTTTCTAAACCCCCCTCCCCCCTACGTGATCTTTCGTGAATTTTCCAGACCCCCCCCCCTCCCCCTTTTGAGCTCACGTGATTAATTGACGCCCCCTACCGCGTATGTTTTATTTAAAAAAAAAAGTCTTTGTAAGATTGGAAAAATTATAGTTCTGAATTAATGGCATTATAAAATTTAATCATTCGAGCACGAGTGGAAGTCTATAAATATTTTTTTTATTTAAAATTTGGGGATATTTTTTATGACGATACAATTAATTTAAAGCTAGAAAACTTCCAATCAAAAACATAGTACTATGCGAAGTTTTTTTAATATAAAAAATATAAAATCTTCAGTATATTATTTAATAATGGCGGGCCGCAGTTTGCCCAGGCCTGCTCTAAGTAGTCATCAGCACTCAGCAGCCCTGGTTTAGAAGCCCTGCCACCAACTGAGGGCTGCCTTGATTCGACACACTTTTAGTATTCAGACTATTCAGAGCTATTATCTAGTATAGAAGGTAGATGCATGTTGTATTTAGAGTATTATGTTTATTTATTGACGTTTAGTAACCGAGAGGTGCAACAAAACGCCACCACGTGTGGCGGGAAGTGCGCTGCAGCTGTTGTGAGTGCCACGAGTCGCGGGGTGAATAGGATTTATTAAATACCTATTTGCGGGATTATTTGGGTTGTTGAAAAAATTTTACCCTTCTTTGGAGAAGCGTGTGGTGCTGTGGATGTGAAAGATCCTCACCTGAAACAATACAAAAATAAAGTTAATAATTATTATTTTTTGATACCATAATCTCATAAAATATTATACTGGTGGTCGCCCAGTGCCCGAAATTCGACCATAATTTTCTTTTTACAAAGAGATTTCACCGACCTCGGTAGCTTAGTGGTGTGGGCATTGACTTCAGATCAGGATATCCCGGGTTCGATTCCCGGTCGGGTGAGAGTTTTTCTAAGTGTTTTTTTTTCACATGAAATTTCCACCCAAGCTTGACCTGTCTCAAATTGGGCGAGACCGGTTGACTGGAAAAAATTGCCTCGGGCAAAGAGTTCTGCCGGCTATAACCCCTTTGTATAAAAAAAAAATGATATTTTTTTTAATTACGCAGAAAAATGTACATAATATAAATGCAGTAAAGATGAGAGCTCTATACGCAGATTATGTGGAAAGGCTCTGTGGGATATGGAAATGAATTAGAGTATTAGGAAGGAATGTGATATCTAAGATTGAAATTTGAGGTGGTTTGGGCATGCGGAAAGAATGAATGCAAACTTATACGGCTGAAAAGAAAGGTGTAAGAAAGCGTGCCCGACTGAGAATGAATTGGATAGAACACATCGATTCCGTCCTCAAGTAGGGCCAGGTAAGAAGTAAGAGAAATGGGAGAAGGTGTATGAGAAATGTTATGTCGGTGGAAGAAGCGAAAAGTATGCATGGATAGAAAAGAGTGGAGATCCGTTCTCTCTGCCTACTCCTTACGGAACACGACGTGATGGGTAAACAAATAAAATAATACGTGTATCGGCGAATTATGTGATACCTACTTGATCACTATTTGTCAAATTTTACACATTCCCTAACGGGGTAAAATAATATTTGGACCCTTTAAAAGACGACAAAACTGAAACTTGTGGAACATTTATTCGAAAATTAATTATTGGAACTGCTTGATTCATTTTAAAGAAACAACAGAACACACTTTGTAGATCACTGTAATAACGAATACATCCGATTCAGCTTTCTTTGACTCGAGAATATCCATCTTCATATTCACCATTTATCCTCCCATGACTTGCGAGACTTGGTCAAAGCTTCTGGTCATCGGATTTAAGTGCTCCGCTGGTGACTTTTTACCATCAGCCCATTCTTCTCAGAGTATGCAGCTCATTTTTGACCCCTCCCCACACTACAGAAACGTGATAAGTGATTGTATTTTTCTGTCAAATACCTCCCCTAAGACGATGAAATATCTTCAATAGTTCCGTTGTAAGTTACCCTACTATTGAGGGTAAGTACTGAATATTTATAAAACGAGTGAGCTAAGGGCGGAAAGTCATACACAAACCTTAAGTGGCAAGATTAAAAGGGCTACCAAAGCATCTATAACACCTTCAAAATTTGTCAAGATATGTTACATTTGTAGGTACATAATTGTGGATTCCCCTTTTCAGGTAAGAAAAAACCTTTGTAGTGAAAACTACAGCGTTTATAGTGTGGCACAAACAAGTACATCCTTCAAGCAACGCAACGGTACCAAGCCTTTGTTCAGTGTGAAATATGTCAAAAGCGTATCAGTGTGAAATATGTCAAAAGCGTATCAGTGTGAAATATGTCAAAAGCGTATTTTTGTGTTCACTTCTGAGAACAGATTCATCAAAACATCAAATTAAGTATGATATTAGACTACATACTACGGTATAGCCACTGCATTCAACTGTTTTTTCGAGTGATGTCAAAATAATTTCGCAATAATTTTTTTTTTTTCACCCATCACTCCTTTTTATCGAAGCACAATTCTTTCGCTTCTTCCACCAACAAACTATTTCTCATACAACCTCTCCTATTACTCTCACTTCTGACCTGGCCTTCCTTTCATTTTGAGGATGGAATCTATGTGTTCGATACACACCTTTCCTTCCAGCCTTTCAGAAATTGTCTGTGACATTCATCTTTGTCACAGCACTAACTTCCATACCGAAATCCTTTCCAATATTAGCAAATATCAATGTAATAGAAATTTGATTTTAGCCCACCCTCATAAAAACTATATAAAAGTAATCACGAACTATTTGACCGATTCCTGACGCTATAGATAGATCCTACCCCATGAATAAAAGCACTTAGATGACGTGTGAGAATTCGCCACATGGCGAGTCCAAATGTACGTACAGGCGATACAGTAAATAAATATATTTATAGTGACGATGTTTTCAAATCAGATCTATAATATAAAAGAAAGTCGCCTTAATGCGAACACTTTTATAACTCCAGATCGACTGAACAGATTTTTAACATTTTTGGTTTATTGGATTTTTCTCAACAGAATACCTAACTAATAAAAAAATCGAAAAAATGGATAGCAAATAATATAATATTAATGTTAGTACGGAACGAATTTTTGATACAACAACGCCATCTGTGAAAAAAAACTATAGAAACATAATTTTTATTTATCTGAAAACCATTGACATTAAAAATATTGACACGCAGTTTTTTTATGGATTTTTAATCAAGCTTTTGTCTAATTTGTTAACACTGAAGCTTGTTTTTTATAAATTTAAATGCGAAATCTGAATAAATTTAATTTCGAAATGAAATTGCCGTTTGACACAAACTGTCATTTGTTGCA
The DNA here is from genome assembly GCA_963576905.1 of Mystacides longicornis. NCBI lineage: Eukaryota > Metazoa > Arthropoda > Insecta > Trichoptera > Leptoceridae > Mystacides > Mystacides longicornis. Next base: position 630,857 of record OY756427.1, on the reverse strand, counting down.
TAGTTGGTGCGATTAACAGAAATCCGATGGAAAATACGTGGTTTAAAACAGATGCATCGGTTGGAATTACAATGGTTAATAGTCATTTTTATCATCCTTTTAAATTTTCATTCAATATTAATAGTTAGATCGTAGGACAACGATGAAGTAAATCCGCAACAATATGTTGAAAATCGATAAAAAGAAGGTTATTGACCAAAAATATTTGAGGACACAGTGGCATGTTTTTGGTCTTGGTAATCTGATAGCCATCAATCTGAGGCTAAAAATTAAAAAAAAATCGGGACAAAACTAACAGTCAACTACGAGATTGACACATGAGATAAACACAGTCAAACACATCAAAAAAAAAAAATAACTGTCCTGGTTTTGTTAAAAAAAGTTGACATGTCTGTCATGAGTTTGCTTGTCAGCGCCAAGTTTCTCCATATGACCAACCAGTTATTAAAAAAAACTTTATGAGAAGTTTCTTAAAATACTGGAGTTGGAATGAGATAGTATGAACATCCCTTTTGAGAAATAAGAGAGGATTGTGATGTGATGTGAGGTATTAACGCCAGACTAAGCAGAGAGAAGATGGAGGTATGAGATATTAAACATCTGCTGTGCGAAACCAATTGTCTCATCATGGAACATCGAAAGGCAGCGAATCGTGAATTTGTAGATTGCCCATTTATTAATTTATTTACAAAATAATCTTAATAGAAGAGATTAGGAAATTTGATTCAATGGTTTCGACCATTGAATGACCATAAGGCAAAGAAGTTGGATGTACAGAATTTCCCGTACAAGAATGTTTTTTTAATGTTTCAGAATCATCCCCCAAAGCACGAGCTCTGCTCAATTTTGGGGGTAAAAAAAAATATATTAAAAAAAATGTATAAATTTATTACTGTGAATGTATTTTTTTTAATGTTTTTTATTTCCTTAATAAAAATATTTGAATTTGAATTATTTAGGGAACTCTAGCCAACCGTCGAACTTTGTCAAACGACCCGACCGGGAATCAATGTTATAAGAACACTAGTAACTATAACCAGAAAAAAGTATAAAATTAATGTTCATCTAAAGATAAGACTACCACATTTCTGCGATTATGATTTATAATAACGATTGTGAACTTGTCACGTAAAGCACTTGTTCACTGACGGGATCATTAAAATGAAACAAATTCCCCCGCATTATATTTTGTAATGTAAATTCCTTCCATATCTTAGAAGCACTTTGACATTATTCATAATATTTCATGTCTAAAACTAGATTTTTTTAAACTACTGTTCTTAACTTGAAATTTCTTAACAGGCATGGTGTAATTATTTTAAAATAGCTTTACAGAAGATGCAGGGGTTGTAGCAAGTTCACGCATTTATGTAAAATCTTATAAAGATTACAGATATGTCACGAGTTTCATTAACATTACACATAAAGCTTTCACGACACAAGCATTTGCTTACTGCGAAAGATGTCAAAAAGTGTATTTGTGTTCACTTTGAGTGAGCACAGATTCATTTAATAAAAAAAGTCATGTGTCTTATATATTTACATGACATTCTGACGAGATTTTTAACTTTTCTGACATTACCGCGCGTTTTTTGAATGAAAATATTTCTGAAGATCTTCTCCATACACACTATGAACCGTCTAAATTTCACTAAGCTTTCTATACGGCATCATACCTAAAAACTATTCCATAACTGAAAATGCGGAAGCTAACGAAAAAAATATAACAGTATGTAAATGTATTAGGAATATTAGAAATATTCTCCAAGTCGTTTTTATGGAGAATCAGCAAATTTTCCACACCCCTTTTTGCTTTAAAATATTTTTTAGGTATTGTTCTGAAAAGTAGCTTGATGAATTGATAAGTTTTTAAAAATACTTAGTTAGAATTTAAATTATTATTTTCTTAAATTTTAAATTGTAGGTACCTTATTTTGAGATTCAACATTTTTTGTTGGCAGGTATCAGATAGACCCATAATAATTGTTTTTGTATCTGCTAGGTATGTGATTAAGTTATTTCAGAAAAATATATTATCCGTGTACCTCAAAAATTTGTGTCTCTGTAACCATCTATATCCTGTAAGTCAGGGTTCGACAAAAAAGTACTAAAATGATTATAACTCGAAAACTATAAAAAATCGCTTGACATATTATGTTGAGGTATTTGGATAGCCCTTAAGGTGTTATATCTCCTGACTTTCGCTTAGTCGTACTTTCTGGGACATCCTGTATAAAATTCCATTTATAGATATTACGTACGAACGAGATATATGATTTGAATAATTCAGGGGCTGCATTGTTCCACTTGATTTCTTCTAATCTTAGTTTATACATACCCGCCGGCCGTCTGGATAATCCACATGTATGCACTTTATATAAATCATTCGGACAACATTCGGTAGCATACTTTAGTCATAGTATAATAATAGATCACAGTTCGAATGCTATATGACATTTTAATGCGATACAAAAAAAAAAAAGATAGGACACATTCCTATTGATATAAGACAATACCAATAACTAATTACACAATAGACTTTTTATAAGACAAGAGAAGTAGTCTGCCACAAACTTTACGTTTTCTTAGAATGTTGTGTAAATTTTAAAGACTTTCAGTTTGAACACTTCATCTTCTTCCGAATGTTGAAAGGAAAAGTTTAGAGCACTCGTCGTTATTTAAAAAAAATATATAATATTGTTTTTGGACCATTTAATGATTTTGTTAAGTTGTGGTGAGGTGTTCCTGTTAGACATTTTACAATCTTTAGATTCTTTGACCAATAGGGATATATCTTCAGCATACGTAACAATTCCATATCCATTTGATTAAACTTAGGGCAAGCCATTTATATAAAAACGAAATAAGAGTGGCCCTAATATGGTTCCCTGTGGAACTCCATATTTGACAAAGCTCTGTTCTAATCTCAGTCCTTTAATTTTGTTTTCAATATCTAAGAGAAGGTTTCGAAAATGTTGCCCTTCGTACCCCCAACGCCATAAATGCTTTCGTTAAGTCATATTAATTTTGTGTGAGCATCGACCTTTAGTTGTACCTAGTTCTAATACTGTTTATTCTAAAATAACGCATTAGTGTGGATTGGGTATAGAACTGGTATCCAGGTGATTTGAGGTGGGTACTATAATACGAGCACATAGACATAAAGACTCGGTCCCACGGAAGATTAAGGGGACACAACACAATAACGCATGTATGTAAATGTATAAACGCATGTTGGGCCGCTTAACGCATTCGGATAAATTAAAATATATTAAGTGTGGACACGACACATCGTGGCAAGGTACCACACGCATGTCCTGCAGAGGGCAGTGCCGTCACATTAAATTTGTGTGTTTTGTTCTTCAGTAAACCATAGATTTTTACCTAGTAAAAAAGGGAAGCCGATTTGGCCGGCAATTTTGACAGTACGGTAGTCAAAACGGAACGTAAACAATGATGTTCCAAGTCGGGATTCTTGATTATTGTATAGAATTCTGTGCATCACATCAATCACAGCTTTCTAAAAAAGTGTTACTGAACTGAAACACCCTTTATAATGTTAAAACTAGAGTTAAGTTTCTCTTTAAGTTTAGTTAAAGTTAAGGTACAGTAAAAACAAAAAATCAATGTTTGCATTAAAGAGACGCCCATGGGGCTTACAGGGTCGCCTCCAAGAGACACCGCAGAGCCACCGAAACCCATCGCCTGATTGTTTATTTATTGAGTGTGACAGCCGGAAATGCGTTGTTTATTTTCTAACATAATATTTATTTATTTATTTCTGATCTCATTACAATAACTCGACAACAACACGGATGAGTGTCAGTGGGCAGTGGAGAGGGACTCACCAGTATTAAATCACGCCTTAATTGAACTTGTAAATAATCGGGATTCGAACCCGTAGTCTTATTTTATCGTGTGAGAGAATTGCTGTGCATGCATATTTATGACAGCTGTTAACGTGGAAGTGGCAGACACCTATTATTGGGACAATGGTGATGTTTGAATGTGTCGTCTTATAATATCGTGTATGTGAAATCAGTATTCCGTTGGTGTTACAAAAATCTTCTCCTATATTATAATAGATAAGCCTGTTCGTATCTTGGTAATTTCGTTGAAACAACTCTAACTCTACGCATACAATTTTCACTCATAATAATGTACCCGTATTCTAAGTTACATCGGAAGGTAGTCACTGAAGTAAAGTAAGTATTATACGATACATCATTTTGTAAGGAACACGTGTGTTCGAATCGAATGCGAGAATCGCTTTTGTTTCTAGAAATATCCTTGCGGCGGAGCTTTACACGTTTTACATACATACAAAATGTATCGTGTAATACTCATTTTACATCCGTGACTACCTTCCGATAAAACTAAGAATACGGGTAATGATAAAATCAACCCAATTGCGGGAAATATTTTCGACGGGTTCTATGATAATAAGAACAGATGTCCTCAGGAAATATTGTTCCTACATACAACTGTTGTCGTGGAAAGAAATTTCCAACGGTGTTGAAGTGAAATCGGAAACCTCTTTAAGGATTTATATGGTTTACTTTTATAAATGATTTATAGATTAACAATAAATTACCCTTTTCTTTGCTTTTCTTCCGACATGTTTTGCTGCATGTTCATAAAACTTGGTTTATGAAAAAAAAAAAATGGCCGGACATCTCCCAAAAGATCTCTTCCAGTCCACCCATAACCGTACGCACTGATGTACGTGTACAAACTTAAAACTTGAACCGGAAGTAGGATATCACAGCACAACGCGATCTATGGATCATTGATAAAGATCTGTCAGATTGGATGTGATGGATACGGCGTGTCGTGATCCTAATGGGATGTAACGGGATCTACGCGGCTGGATCATTAACAGGGCGATTATAGAGCACACAATTAATTATGTCACCAGATATCAAGTTTCAACGTTTAGGAGGAACCACACGCGATAACAAAACAAGGCGATATACGAGTTTACTCTGAACTGGTTGACAATTGTGCGGACGCCTATGTACGGTTGTTTCATTTAATTATTAAAAATCGCATTTTTTTTTAAATGAATCTGTGCTCACTCATTATTTTTTTGTATATATAAGCATAGAAAAAACTTTGAACATATCAACATTTCAAATTTGACGTATCCAATAGTATCCATGTCATTATTTATGAAAGAAAATTGCGCCGGCTGTCTTTGACAATAGAACCTCAATACTGTATGTTTAAACTTATAATCTAAATTAGTTATGGTCGAATTTTGGGCACTGGTCGACCACTAGTAAATGTATAATAGATCCTGTATTCTTTCTTTTTCAATATTCTATTATTGTGCATTATGTCACTATAATAGAATATTCTTACCAGTACTACATATTGTGTATTTTGTTCTTTAAAGATAATGTTCGACGTGCTTTCTGTAATCAGATGCGCACCCTTTTAAATTATATAACAATAATTATTTATTAGTAAGTACGTTTGTTTATGTGTCCCGATGGCGGCGCCTTTCATCTTTGACGTCGGATCTCCTTTCTCCGGGCGTCCCAACACCAGATGAAACCAGCCTCACCCGTTCACTGCTCCCGCATAAACATTTTCTTAAAAAAAGACTAGGAAGAGAATTTTGAATTCTCATTAGTTGCGTGCCTTTATCGGTATTTTTGTAAAACTGTAATTCTGATTTCCCACAGCCTTATTCTGTATTCATAATAATTCTTCAAATCAACGACAAACTGAATCTGGGCTCACACAAAGTAGGTAGGTACACATTTTTTGACATTTTACACATAAGAAGAATATCGAATCAAATCAATCAAAAGTCCCTTTGAATCCCACTCAGGAGCATAGGTAGACAACAAGAGCTCTCCATTGCGCAATGCTTATGACCTCCTCCCACACAATGTCCAACTCCCTCAGTTCTGCCTCGAAGGAACGGAACACGATATGAGAGGGTTTTCCACGTCTTCGAGACAAACAGCGCTCTCTTCCGTCCATTTTCGTTCGGCATCTTCAACACATGTCCCAGTCATGTCCATTGTCCATCTCCTATTCGTAATGGTGGAAGTGATGGGCTTGCGCTGGGTGTGCCGTCGTATAACTTCGTTCGTGATGCGGTGGTACCATCTTATACCCAGGATTCTCCTAAGGCACTTCGTTTCAAATGACTTTTGTGTCTGAGCTTTGGTCAAGTGCCAGTTATCACACTCACACAGGACAATGGGCAACACACCCTCATCAAACAGTTTACAAGAAGAAGATACCTTGGAAAATAAGTTTTACGTACAGTAAGCAATGTATACCCACTTAACGATGTGTTATTTATATACTTTTTAATAGGATTAAAAGAGATTTGACGATTTATTGAAAGTTTTTGTTTAATGTATCCGTAATTTTATGGGTTTTAATGTACGAATAATGGGTGACGAAATTGTTAGAAAAAACGACATAATATTATTGATCCCAGGTGAGTTATGGTCGGCCGTTTGATCGTCCAACCTTTGGGCTACCGGTACCTACTAGCGCTACCAATAAATTATCATGATCATAAAAATACGATTAGGGCTCTCGGCTCCGGATAAATTATGCGCCCTATGACTTGTAAATTAAATATTTTGTATCTATTACAGCCTGATCCTATCTTTTTTTTAGGAACTTGAGGCCGATTAGGCATTTTACAGGACAACTTAATAAAGATATAAGGGTTTTATTTGTATGCAGGTTACGCTCAATACAGCAAGACCCTTCACTCAAACAGTTTCTCTTCAAATCGATGTGAATACAAAATAATATGTAACTTAGGCTTGGCTGTTCGGCAAACTTAGCACATGTCAACCTCCTCCGCCGGTGTAAATCCACGTTCGTGATGCAGTGTTACCATCTTAACGTGCGTGCGTTTATACCAAACGAACATAGGGCCAGAGCTGGAAAATAGGGTATATTTTCTTGATCGTTGATATGGTCACATAACAACAAGAATAAACTGTCATCGCCCATCAACTAGTTCCATGGTGTCCAATATCAAGCATAAACGAAAGAACGCTCTGATTCTTGATTCGGCTCTATCCTCGTTCTGTGTAAATGCATCCTAGAACCCTTGGAAAATTCTTCTCAGGCTCTTTCTATCAAACGCAGAGACTTTTTATTTGCCTGGGGTTTGGTCAGCTGTCAAGACCACAGATTTACATATATACATATCTGGATATACTACTCTCTTTGTGTTGAGAATTTTTACCCGGTCCGCGTCCGCCATTTGTTAAAGTGGAAGAAAGACGATCGTGCAGTTCTAGCGGCATGTTGTTGTCTTTTATCTATGGTTGTTGTACATACGAGTAATGTACTTTTTACCACTTTCAAAGATGGCGACGGAAGACCGGCTTATTAACTCGAGTAGTTCATCCAGTTATGTATATGTAAATCTATGGTCAGGACTAACGCATATACAGAAGAATCGGCAACACATACGCTTCAAACATACTCCATAATCAGCTGCGTATGGCTCATCAATAGTGGTATGTTTGAAAATATTCAGTGAACTACAATAGGGTGGGCTGGCGTTATAAATATAGTGGCTGGGAAAATAAATATAGTGAGAGTAGTAGAAAATAAATAAATGTTACCATCGATGATGTATGGTTGTGAAACGTGGACATGGACGAAAAAAGAAGAATGTAGTATAAATGCAGTCGAGATGAGATCTATACGAAGAATATGCGGAAAAACTTTATGGAATATCGAAAGAAATGAAAATATTAGGAAAGAATGTGGTATAGAAGTAAGTGTTGCGACAATGATGAAAGTTAATAAGTTGAGATGGTTTGGGCACGTGGAAAGAATGGATGCAGACAGAATGACAAAGATAATTCATAAGGCTGAAAGGAAAGGTGTAAGCAAGCGTGACCGACCGAGAATGACGTGGATCGAACACATCGATTCCGTCCTCAAAGAAGGCCAGGTAAGAAGTAAGAGAAATAGGAGAGGGTGTATGAGAAATGTTATATCTGTGGAAGAAGCGAAAGAAGTATGCTTGGATAGAAAACAGTGGAGGTCCGTTCTCTCTGCCTACCCCTTACGGGACACGGCGTGATGGGTAAAAAAGAGTCATAAGATTTATAAAATCTTATGACCCGTGACCAAATCGTGAGTTGAGACCACGACGCTGGTCAGTGGTCAGTATAAAAACAATATTTGTATAAACAAACGGTTTTCTTAAATAAAATCATCCGTGTTATATACGGACTAAGGCGCATAATACAACAAAGTAAGTAATAACATTATCAACCGATTAAATAGTCATCAGATAGCATACTTAACCGATAGGTAAGTCATTGATAGCTATTCCTATACCGGCCAGTGTATTGTGATGTACCCGTGGATGTTATAGGAGGACTCGAACCGTTCTAATCAAGAAATTTATTCAACCACTTTCCACCTATCAAAATACTTAAATTTATGAAGGCGATGCTTACTGCCCACATCTCGGGGCTAACCGGGTTAAAATTCCCAAATAATTAAAAATAATAAACCACAGTTTATGTTAAAATTAAGTAGAAAAATCTTTGTTACCTACTTTTTTTTTAATAGTACATAGCTAATCATATGATATCATAATTTTTAATCATCTTCTACACTACTATAATAAAGAGGAAAGTTTTGATTGTTTAATTGTTTGACGGGAATAGGCTCCGAAACTACTGAACCGATTTGAAAAATTCTTTCACTATTGGGAAGCTAAGATAGAGTAAAATAATGTATTACGATTTTGTAGATGAGATCATTATTTACAAAAAATGTCGCGACAGCATATGTCTAACTATTATAGTTATGCCACAATAAGTGTTTATTTACATTAAAAAATTAATTGAAACGCCATTTCATAATTTGAGTACTTAACTGTATCTAACAAGAAAAAACATTATTATTTTATTTCGAATTTCAAAAAATATTCTTCGATTGTCATGTAATGAATTAAAATACCTATGTACCCGTGCGAAGCTGGGACAGACAGCTAGTTTTCTATAAATTGTCTTAGTAATTTATCTACATGCGTAATTCTATTACCTTTCTGTAAATTCCATACTGAATTTATTTTACTTTAATAAAATGCTTGAAAATTGGATCGTTTTCTGTTGTCACGGATATTTTTTTTTGAAATTCATATTTATACCTAGTCAACTGATTAACCGAGTGAATGGATGTAAGAAATGACGCGTAAGTTTGAGAGAGCAGAGGACGAATAAATGGTGGGATAGCCAAAATCATAATTTTTTACTTCTTCCAATACACGGAAGAATAGCTTATTACCTTTTCGGAAAGCTTATTAATTGAGGAAGCTTTCTACGTGGTATTATACTTTTTTAAAGTAATTCTCTTCGAAAAATAAAAATTGAAAAACAACTGAATTGTTGTTGACGAACGTTTTATTTTTGAGGTTATGGTTTTTTTATTTAAAACATTACTTAATTCATAATATTGTGGTTGGATGTTAGAGATTGCTTCGGCAATAATAATGTTATTTTTATACACCAATTTGTAATAATATGTGCATAAATAATTAAATAAATAATCCATTTAGTTCCCAATATGGTTTGTTCACAATTTTCAGTTTTAGTTCAAAAGGTGGGAAACTGAAAAAAAAAAAACTCTAAAAACTTGAATAGCTAATATAAAACCACCGACATTTGACCCCGTGTTGATAGGAACAAAATTATTGCAATTTTGCTCTAGTATAACTCATTTCAAGGAATGTATCGAATTACCAGTCACCCTGTAATATTATTTTGTAAATATTGTATTTATTAATTTGTAGTGTATAAAGTTGTGCTGAAAGTAATATAAAAAATAATTAAAAAATAGGTAAACTACCTATTTTTTCTGATTTTCTGGAAGAGGAGATTAGGCGTATTGGAGCCAAAGCTGACATAGCAGCCACGACCAGAAATTTGACACTTGGTGATGGAATTTTTAAACAAAGGACGGGTTATTTTAAAACCGCTAATAGTTTATTATGGAACTACGTGACTGAGATAGTTCTCAGAGTTGTGCGGCTGTTAATTTGTATTTGGGAAATTAACGATCGAATCGAACGCATTTGAATAAATTGAAAAGTAGAGAAAGGAAATAAAACAAAAACGGAAATACGCACTGTCTCACCTAGTACGAGTTTGTTGGGACTACCTGACAGCTAAAAAGCAGTTTGAAATAAATAATTGATTTCATGAAAATATGTTCTTATAGTTAGCTGGTTTTTCGCGGGCATCAGTTTTCCTAGGCCTGATCTATACGAATTTAGGGCAACAGATAAAAAAGAATCGAAAGATTGAGACACGTACCTACATAAATATTGTAATTAATTAAGCAGTTTAGTACAAAATCCGTACATAAGATTACTCCAAAACAATTAATAAGTACCTAATGTTTTTTTTTAAAACAATATTGCTACAATAAAAAAGAAGAGCTGACCTTTGTCTAATGAGAAATAAGAACGTATCTCTAAAATCCAAACAGCTGATGCACAATGCAATCCTGATACCATCCATGATGTATGGGAGTGAAACATGGACATGGACGAAACATCTGAAAGTTGGAATAAATGCTGTGGAAATGAGATCACTGCGTAGGATATGCGGAAAGAGACTGATTGGTAAGGTGAGGAATGAGAATATTAGAAAGGAATGTGGAGTGGATGTTACCGTAGTGATTAGAACGAAAGGGAATAAATAAAGGTGGTTTGGGCATGTAGGGAGAATGAACGAGGATAGAATGGCAAAAAGGATATGTAAATCTGAAAGAATGGTTGCACGCAGACGAGGCAGACCTCGAATGACATGGTCCGATCATATCGGTCCAGTTTTAGAGGAGGGCTAAAAGGAATAGAAGAGCATGTACATATGCGGAATGTTATGCGTTTGGAAGAAGCGAAAGAGGTTTGTTTGGATAGGAAAGAATGGAAATCCGTACTCTCTGCCTACCCCCTTCGGGAAACGGCGTGATGGGTAAAAAAAGCTTTGATATAAAAAAATGTACCGTACGAGTTGTACTCGGGGTACTGAACTATAAATGAATGAAGTAGAAAGAAAATAGACACAAGTCGCGTGAATAATGGATTACAAAGCGACAAGTCCGAGTCAACAAAGCGTGAAGATGGATGTTGGGAGTGTTGGGACATCTCAAATAGACAAAACGTTTCCGGTGCAGTCGGCCGGTGTAAAGTCACCCTGTTGAGTGTTTCCTCACTTGTCTTGTGAACATGATCTTCCACTCACTTGTTTTTTGTACTAGTGGTCGCCCATAGGTCGAAATTCGACCATTACTAAGAGATATTGAGATTTTAAATTAGTTATATTTAGCGAGAGCTATTTTACAATTTTCTTTCAAAAACAATCACATGGATACGTCAAAATTATAATGTCGATATGAATAATGTTTTTTCTGTTGTTATTAAATAGAAACAATATTATTTATCAATTCTCTCAAAAAATTGCATTCGTCACTCTATATAAAGTAAAATTGTTCAAAATTTCATACTCCTCCGTCCACGCGATTTTCGTAAAAAGGTGTAGGTATAACGTTCTCGCTTCACGTATTTATATATGTATAGATACCAATATCCCCGTGATCTATGAGTTAATCTTTTAACGAACTGTCTGAAATCTGATAATGTGCTGGCTGCTGGTATAATTTAGCACCTTTGTAGAGAATTCTCCTTAATCATATTTATAAGGAGGAAAATATTCCACAGACAGTTTTATTTCGGTCATAAACTGATTTGAAAGGTAAAAAGTTGGTCAATAATTATCCTTGGTAATAAATAAAATATATTTTTATTGGAAGCGCCCTGGTACCTGCGCATAACATAAAGGCACTTCCGTGCATAAAGATGATCACTTCCTGGAAATCCATGCACGATCCGTTCTTTTGTAGCAGGCAGGTGTGAATGACACAATGTTCCATAATTATTTAAACACTTTTTATTTGTGTATATGCGTATTTATACCAACCCCCCAGTAAGTTGGTGTGAAAATGAAAAAAAAAACACTTGGTGTGAAATCAAGAGAGTGTAGTTTCTTACAATTGGTATTTGGTAGGCCCCTCTGGTCCAGTGAACAACGCGATATCCATCTAAAATCCACATCTAGCTGACTTATAGGCCTAGACAAATTGCATTTGGCGATCGACTACAAAACAATAGTAGAAGACAGTCGTAAGCCCGTGGTGGTTTGTTCCGTTCAAAAATCGAACATTAGTAATACATTTTTAGAGTCATTAGTTGTTAGATAATTCTGATCGACTACAAACCTACAAAACGAATTCTTCGACAATGTAGAGTAGGAAGAAAATTAACTGTCCACTTTTTATAATATACGTTTAATATTGATCATTTTCCAAAACTGTAGTAAAGTGGAAAACTGAAAGCTTATTAATTGGGAATGTTTTAAGTGTGGTTTGTACGCCAAGTATATTATACTTTTTTGGAGTAACTCCTTTAGAAAAATCGAAATTAAAAATTAAAAAAAAAAACTGACGTGATTTTAAAACGTTGTATTTTTGAGGTTTGAAATTTTCTTCCTGTTTTTTTTTTATTTCAATCTTTCGTTTATTCTTCAGCTATTGGAAAAGCGTATTTTTAATTTCCCAAATGAAGTACTTTGTTCACAATTTTAGGTCAAAAGGTGGAAAATTGAAAAAAAAAACTCTAAAAAGTTAAATAACTCTAAAACCACTGGTACTTGACCCCTGGTTAATGGGAACAAAATTGTTGAAAATTTGCTCTAGTATAACCCCTTTCAAGGAATGTATCGAATTACCAGTCACCTTGTATAAGTGTCGTTGTTTGGTTTAAATAATAGTTCTGGACAATTAAGTTTTTCGCACTATACATACATTGGCGAAATCTTCGTTTGTAGTCGAACGCCAATTTCAATTTGTCTACGGGGGCTGACCATGGCACATCCAATCGCCTAAATGTTTAGTTCCGACTTAGTCTGAAAAAAGGTAGCTTACGATGAAGAGCTTCGGGATACCGGCTTAAGTTGGAATGACGCCCTGGATCTAGCCCGCGATAGAGATGCTTGGCGAGGCTTTGTGGCGACCACATGCTCCACCTAGGGAGCGAAAGAGGATTAAGTAAGTAGTATGAAAAGGAGAATGCTGTAGGTATATTGTTTAACCATAATTTATAATTTGGTAATCTTTCTAGTAATCTTAAACTACACCGTCTGTAGTGTAGGAGAAAGTTTTAATAGAATATGAAGATTTATGTAAAAAAGTCTCAAAAAATAATCATCAGAATGCGCTAGTAGTGTAAGAAGGCTAGGAAACATTTAGTCGAGATTTCAGGATGGCTAAATCCAATAATGTCATGTTTAAACAAGTGTAACTAAGTCTGTGATGGTGTCACGTTACGCTACTTGGCGGCCCGCCTCGAGGTGTAAATCCCCGGGGTACTGCCCAAGAATGTGTTGGGAATCTTAACCTTTCACCCTAATCGAGGACTGCGCGGCCCGAGGCTACACAATTATTTATGACATCAAATCATATTCGGTTGTTGAAGTGTTTGTCGAAGAAAATATTTTCATTTTTCATATCGGAAGTCGTGGATTCGTTCCCTGGTGCTGACCATCTTCCTCTTTCACGTTACAATCTTTAAGTAGCTTACTGTAAAAGAGTTTTTGTGTTCACTTTGAGTAGACATATTAATTAATTTAAAAATAATCATTTTCTAATATGTTTTGTGCTGTATTTGTTAGCTTAATGATTATCCTCGATTAAGTAGTAGTTTTGGAAGAATGTGGTATTTCTAAAAGCACTCTGGCATATCATTAACCGTTAAGCAATTCGCAGCCGATTAGATTGAGTTTAAGCAATACTCTTAAAACCACTTTGTTAAAATTAAATGGTATCGGAATGGTCTGAGGTTTGAATCAGATCGCAAATATATCAAATTTAGACAGTTTCATGAATACCCTTCAGCTTTAACGTACAACCAAAAACAAAACCTAATTTAGACAACAGTTTTAACAAAGAGTAGAAAAAGCCAACATGTAATTTTTGGTGCATTGTACATAACTATCTTAGATATCATTCTCTCTCAGATATAAGTATTACTGGATAGTGGATAGTGTTGCCACATCTATCGACAAGGTCTTTTAAGTAAGCAAGCTTTCTTCAAATCTACATCCATATATTGAAGACAGTAATGTGTAAGAGTCCTAGAAGTAATACGTGTATTGACGTGGGTTATTGAATACATAAGACAAAATGGAATGTCTCTACTAACAGGCGGGGTGCGCTCTGGTCAGGGCCTGGGAATCCGTACAAAATAAAATCATAACCAGTAAGTTAGAAGCTACTTGATGAAACGACACATACTAATATTATGTCATAGCACGTCATGCATGTGAGAGAATCCCTGTATCGATGTATTGGGCGAGTGTCGGTAACTTTACACCTGTATCTCCGTTGTACAGTACATATTGTCCATTAAGCATTTTTGTATGCACCATAGTAAATACCACCTTCATAATACAAAGTAACACTGGTTGTATGTACCTATACGGCAATTTGAGCTCATAATTTAATACGAACATTGTTAACGTAAGCCAGTCTGTTATGATACAAATTAATCGAACATTTTTTTTTCAATGAATCTTGCTCACCCAAAGTGAACACAAATACACTTTCGACATCTTTCACATAAAGCAAAGCTTGTGTTGTGAAAGTGGAAATGGTGTGCGTACGAAAGTCGCCGACTGCTACCACTGGTCTACCAACCACTTCAAGATAATCATATAAGAGCAATGTTAGCATAAAATAGTTGATGGCTAATTATTAAGCCTAGTTCACATCGGACGTGTATTTTAGATGAGTGGCGACTAATTAAGTACTAAAACGTGTCTGAACACCTGAACATGATCAAGTAGGCGATTTAGTCAAGTCAATCACTTTTAAACATAGATAATAGTACTTTTATTCTTTGGATAATATCATTATAACATAGATTTTTATACATTACGTGAAAGTGTCCCCATAATTGATGTTTCGTACTAATGAGCTCTAATGGGATGTAGTGTGAACGATTTTTGGTCGATTAGTACGAACTTTAGCTATCTACTAAATTTCTCGCTACTCGACCTAGTCTGAACTCGGCTTAAATCTACGTAATATCATGAAAATAGCACAGATATATTGTATAAAACAAATATTATATTATAATTTTTATAAGGAGTGTGTGAATTGGTGTGGTCTACCAGAAGAAAAAGAATAGAAGATGTCAAACATACATATGTAGGTATTTTGTTTTATACTAGCTTTCCCGGCAGACGTTGTCCTGTAGTCCTTACTATAAATATTGATTTCCAATTTGTAATTTATACAAAAAATACGTTTAAAATATATTGAAAAAATTATTCTGAAAACTCGAAAGAAATGCTATGAAAAATCTGCGTGAAACTCAATGGTTGTCAAAGTAAAAAAAAAATATGTTGTTATAGATTTTTTCACAGGTGGCGTTGTTGTCGTTAAATCCGTTCCATACTTACTTTAATATTATATAAGATGTAAATGGAATGGAAAACGTGAATCAATTGAGATATGTAATATGCAGAAACAATAGAAGCTATAATAGTTATTATACACAAGGCGACGTCCAAGCGGTGAGACCCTCGGACGTTATCGATTAATACGCAATGCGAATGGTCACAGTCACCAGCAAAACTGAGTCGTGAGCCCGTGACTCATTCACTAATTAAGTCAGGTATTAATGTATCGCAGAACCCACAGGTAAGCCAACGAGAGTGAGAATGGAATTCAAACAATCAAATGTTCATTCTATCCAATTCTACGAGCGCTCTCTAGTAAATTGCGCGGTGCAAAATGAATGCAAACGGTTTCCATATATTTTAAAGTAATTCATTCATTTCCTAGTTGGGGCATGTGGTCACCACAGTCTCGCCAAGCAGAATAAAGAAGGAAACAAGCAAAATTCGAAATAAACATGACAATTATTTTTTAAGACAATAATATTGTTTATTTCGAAGTGGTAGGTAGCCCAGAGCTCTTGTTGCTTTCCTATACTCCTGAGTGGGATGTAAAAGGGAGAATTGATTGATTGAGGTGGCCCAGTGGTAATGTCGACGCCTTTCGTAAGTACAGAGTGTTGGTGGGCGTGGGTTCGAATCCCGTAGTTGATCATTGCTTTATGTGAAATATAACGCATGTGTATTTTTTGGGTGAGCACTGATTAATTTAAAAAAAAAACGACTGAGGGATTTGGATATGGTGTGAAGTGAGAAAGTCGCAGCAATTGCGCAGGGTCAAGCGTAACTCTTGTAGTCTCCTTATGCCCTCAGGTGGGGTCTTAAAGGGAGTATTGACAGATAGGTTTGACTTAGACCTCATTTCTCAGGGTGGTGAACATCGTATCCATAAACTTTAAGGTGCTTTTACAGCCAGTTTCATAAAAAGCGCTAAAGAACACTTTAGTTAAAGGAACATTTAAAATTTAAAGTTTCCTTTAAGTTGACGGGTTTCATAAAAAATATTCCCGCGTACTTTAAAGTTTGAAATGTCAAAAAAACATTTGAAAGTTGGTAGTGTTATCATGGAAATCTATGGAAAACACACGGCCGGTTTCATAAAAAATAAAGGAGACTTCAAATTCCCTTTAAAAAATAACGGGTTTCATAACAACAAAACGACACATAAAGTCTGCTTTTAGCTAAAGTTCCGTTATTGATTATTATTTTTAGTTAAAGTCGACTTTAGGTAGTTCAAATTTTTACCACCGGAGTTCATAGAAATTTCGTGGCGCTTTCACTGTCACAAAGATGAAAATTTTGTATACGGTGAAAATGTGGACAAGAATGACTAATATAGGGCGGGAAACATAGCAAAACAGGAAGAATATTATTGTTTACCTATTTCTTTTACTAATTCATAAACTATAATAATAAATTAATACAAATAACGGTACTTTGATGCTCTATTGAGAATTGAAATTGACAGATCAACAGAAATTCCGCGAAAATATTAGTAAACACCCTATGTTTTCCATAGATTTCCATGGTAACACTACCAACTTTAAAATATTTTTTTGACATTTCAAATTTTAGCTAGAATATTTTTTATGAAACGCGTCAGCTTAAAGGAGACTTTAAATTTTAAAAGGAACTTTAACTCGTAAAGTGTTCTTTTGAAGCTTTTTATGAAATCGGCTGATATGTAGGTTGTTAACTAATAATTTCGCGGAATTTCTGTTTCTGTGTCAATTTCATTCCTCCATAGAGCATCAAAGTGCCGTTTTTTGTGTTAATTTATTATTATGGTTTATGAATTAGTAACCGAAATCTGTAACCAATAATATTCTTCCCGTTTTACCATGTTTTCCACCCTATTTTAGTCATTTTTGTCCACAGTGTTACAGCATACAAATGTTCATCTTAGTGACGGAGAAAGCTGCTTGAGAGCGCCACGAAATTTTCTACGAACTCCGACGAAAAAAAGATCGAACTACACTAAAGTCGACTTTAAGTCCCAAGAACGGGACTTTAACATAAAGTGTCATTTTGCTGTTATGAAACGCGTTATTTTTAAAGGAAACTTTAAGTCTCCTTTATTTTATTTTTTAAACTGTCTGTCAGTGATCGTAGTATTGAAAGAAGTCCTAGCAGTAAGACATGTGTGACTTCTTTTTTCTGAAATCAATATTAGTATCTTACAGTATCATAAGGGTGTGGTATAGGGGTAAGAACCGTTCGGAGTTGATTAACTTTGTGAGAATAGCGACTGATTAAATAGTACCTATAATGTCAAAACAATAGAGAAATATAGAATTCAAATCGTTCGAAACGAATCTTTTGTATTGAGTCTATACAAATACAACTAACTCCAGTAGAATAATGGAAAAAAATATACGGTAGGCGTAGACAAATAAATATTCGGGGTGAGCGCAGACAAAAGTAATTAAACGACAAATAAAACACTTCATTAACTTACACACACTTTTATAAATATGTATGTAGATCTATTTTATTTAAAAAAAAAATAGAACACAAAGGGTTGAAGGTGGTGTGTTAGTGCGAAGCTGTATAAACTGTAAAAACGTATTTCTGGATGTGACAAACATACAGAAATACTGTCCAGGTTAATGTGCAACGATGCTTTTTTATGTACGACATAAGCTACTATCTACGATTTATTTATTTTCAAGTGGGAGAAAAACACGCATGTAGAGAGAATGAACGAAAATAGAATGACTAAGGGTACATACATCTGAAAGAATGGGTGCACGAAGACGAGGCCGACCTCGAATGACATGGTCCGATCATATCGGTGCCGTCTTAGAGGAGGGCCAAGTCAGGAGCAAAAGGAATAGAAGAGCATGTATGCAGAATGTTATGCTTTTGGAGGAAGCGAAAGAGGTTTGTTTGGATAGGGAAGAATGGAAGTCCGAACTGTCTGCCTACTCCCTTCGGAAAACGGCGTTAAGGGTAAAAAAAAGATTAAAATTTAAATTAAAGGGCGCATTTACACCAAACTTCATCCATAGAGCCGAATCTAGAAACAGAGTATACTTTTTTTATGATTAATATTGGACACCATAGAACATTAACAAGCAAGAACTAATTAATAGGTGATGACTGATGACAGATCAACGATCAAGAAAATATACTTAATGGCGAACGTTGTTAACGTAAAGTGATCGCACTAAGCCAGCCTTCGAAATAACAGTAGAAGACGGTCGTAAGCCCGTAGTGGTTTGTTCCATTTAAAAATCGAACATTAGTAATGAATTGTTGGAGTCTAGTTGTTATTTTTTCTATGAAATATACTTAACTGCCAGCTCTGGATCTATGTAAGTTTAGTTATAATCTACCCTAGAAGTAATATTCTCTGCCTTAGCTTGATTGTAATTAAATGTTCATAGTAGCAAAATAATGTTCTCATTCTGTTAAATGCTCTATTCTGCATAGAAACAATATTGACATCAATATGTTTTTGCGTGGTGTCTTGATCGGTCATTAAATTGTTATTTTGTGTGTATGAGTGTATTTGTAAATTTTGTATAATGTTATTGAAATTTAAAAGCAGCTTTGCTGCGTGTATAAATAAATATCTTTTGAAAATCGTAGTTTGTATTAGACATTGTGGCGTTGTGATGCCAGGAAATCTCGTTGAATATGTTTTGCAATTAAGAAATGTGCGGACATATTTTATGTGGAAGGCCATTTCTAGTAGTAAGAAGGTAGAAAATGAGTTAGAAGAAAAGAATTTACACTCCATGCAAAAAAACGGAACTTTATTCCCATTGTATTTAAAATATTAACATACAAAAATGATTTATAGCTTCGTCGGACCACGGTGACGATTTGAGGGATACCTTCGAAGTCCGAGAGTGAAATATTAAAAAATAATTGAATAAAGTTCTAATCGGAGGGAAGGCGTTCTCATAATAACTGGATAAACAAAAGAATTCAGTAAGGGAGATTGAAACAAAGAATCGTCGCGTCACTGAGGTTTGTCTGTTCCATTGGGTTTTTTAGAAGGGGCGGCCCACTTGGAGTTGGGAACTTTTAATTGGTTTTGTGATCGGCTTAAAATCTCTGATAGGTTTAGCATTTTATACCACAAAAATATTTTTGCTAATAGGACCATTGAATTACTACGTGTACATACATGGGACAGTAAAAAAAAAGAATTGACTGATTGACCCCCTTGCAATGGTCTTCGTTCAATATAAAGTTGTGGAGTTCTCGTACATTTAGATAATTTAGAAATCTTTTTCAAAAGTCTCTTGGACACCATCACTGATTTAATTAAAGTGAAAACATAGAATTTGTCACGAAATGCGTGCGAACAACATGCACCTCGCGATAGACAAAGAAGATCATCAGCTTTTCACAGGAAGCAATATCCAAACGCATATTTTGGTGATGGGCACAGCCTCGTCCCACGTATGCAAAATGCAAGTGCAGTAGCATAGTCTCTGCCTAACTCATCACAGCGAAATGGAGTAAAACTTACATCTTCATACTAATTTAATTGTTTTATTACTATCTCGATGCATTTTTAAGGTTTATTAACGAACAAAGACCCAGAGCTTGAATAATATTAATAATATTATTTCCTAATCGTTGATACTGGACACCATGGAAAAAACACCATATTAGTAGGCGATGGCAGTTCTTTCTGGTTATTATTTCCTTGGTTAACATACCTAATAATATCAACGATTAGGATAATATACTATATTTTCAAGCTCTGGGTATTTGTTGGGTTTCGGTATATATGCATGCACCTTAAGACAAGTTATTTTATTTTTCGCAAAAATATTATACTCAAACCAATAACACATATTATAAAAAGCTGCTAACCTAGGGTAGCCCAGAACTCATAGTATATTATAACTAGAGATGAAACGGATAGCAGTTTAGCAGGATACCGGATATTCGGCCAACTAGCTGACGAATACCGGATATCCGGCGTATGTTTCTGGTTAGTTTGTGCATCAATATGGGATTATTGGGAACATTGTCGAAAAAACCATCAACCGCATTAGTTAGTCTGGATTAGTGTGGTGTAATAATATTTTTTCCTATGATTAGAGCGCTTAGATTTTTAACATTTACCCTCGGAACCAACGTTGTAGCCAGGATAGCATTAGTGCAGAGGTTCGCAATCTGTTTAGGTTTACGGCTCCCTTAATATTCAATCCAACCCAAACTCCCTTTATGCTCTACTTAGGAGCACAGAGAGGCAAAAAGACCTCTCCATTACGCTAAATCTCGCGTATTGTTTATGACCTCCTCACACACCATGTCCAGATTCATCAGCTCTGCTTCGAAGGAGCGGAACACGAGGAAAACCCTCTCGGTATGAGAGGGTCTTTCTCGTCTTCGGGACCCTGATGGGAGGGAGAACTGTTTTTTTATCAAAATTAATTAAATTCGCTGAATACTGAAGAAGTCTTTAGTAGAGCCCGGGCATTACAGTGGGTACAACGCATGAATTACGGATTCACGACGAGTTCATCGAAAATCAATTCATCGAATGATCAATTCATCGAAAATCAATTCATCGAAAACGAGTTCATCCAAAATCAATTCATCGAATGATCAATTCATCGAAAACCATTATTTTGAAGATATTTTAGAGAAATTGTTTATGACCTAATAATAAGGTAAAGCTTCAGTTTGGTCACTCCTATAAATTAAAGATGGCGGCGATTTTGACATACGTTGGAGTATTTTTTTGTAATATCTTTATTAGTGCCTCATATAATGGCCGAAAACAGCGTCTGTACCCCTCGCCCCCCCTCAAAGATGTTGGCAGATCTTGTCACGTTCGTCCGTCCGTCTGTCTGTGTGTCTGTCTGGTCCGTTTGTTAGTTTATTTATTTATTTGTTTGTTCGTTTGTTTGTTTGTTTGTTTATTTATTTATTTATTTATATATATATTATTTATTTATTTATATATTTAGTTATTTACTATCTATCTATCTGTCCGTCTGTCTTTCTGTCCGTCCGTCCGTCTGTCTGTCTGTCCGTCCGTATGTCTGCCCGTCCGTCTGTCCGTCCGTCCGTCCGTCTGTCTATCCGCCCGTCCGTCTGTCCGTCCGTCCGTCTGTCCGTCCGTCCGTCTGTCCGTCCGTCCGTCTGTCCGTCCGTCTGTCTATCCGCCCGTCTGTCTGTCCGTCCGTCTTGTCTGTCCGTCCGTCTTGTCTGTCTGTCGCCCGTCTGTCTGTCTGTCCGTCCGTCTGTCTGTCCGTCCGTCTGTCTGTCTGCCCGTCTGTCTATATAATTAATTATCGACGACAAATACTAAAATACGCTTTTCGATACAAAAAAACAAAGAAAAGTGATAGATAAAAATAAATATCGCATACTTTGAAAGTGTTTGATATTATTTTATCGCACGATATGAAAATAGGCCCATTTTCTAAATTGAAGTCCAAATATTTCAACACATGAGTTTGGTTGTCAAAAAGACTAGTCTCTCAAATATCTTCAAAATATTTATTTTCGATGAATTGGTCATTCGATGAATTGATCATTCGATGAATTGATTTTCGATGAATTGATTTTCGATGAATTGATTTTCGATGAATTGATTTTCGATGAATTGATTTTCGATGAACTCGTCGGTTACCGAATTACGCTTACGTAGGCGGCATACCTATACCAAATAATTGGACTGACTCCGTTGCCGGAACGTTATTGTTCCAAAAATCGCGGAATCTATCTGCATATTTCAGCAGAATGATATATGACGAAACGTTATTTCATTAATCTTTCCTTATTTACGGAGAAAAGCAAAGCCGCTTGCTACCTCTATATATTCATTCTCCATAATTTACCCTTATTGCAGTATGTTTGCTAATCAATTTTCTAAGTTGGAGACATTTTTCTTGTGATTTCAAGGTGTATTTGTTATCCAAAAATATCTTTTTTTTACTATCCGGTATCCGGCCGGATAGGTGCTAGTTATCCGGTATTCGGCCGGATAGCATTTAGGCGCCGGATAGTTGCCGGATATCCGTTGCATCTCTAATTATAAGTCTTTTCGTGTAAAACATATCTTTGCATATAAATTCATAATTTTACGATTAAAATGAATTTATCCTTGGAATTATTATAGAAACTTTAAAATGATATCGACTATTGGAGCTTTTTATTATATGCTTTAGAACTACATATTCAATATTAATCGGTACTTTAAGGGGGACCCACCAAAAACACGGACCTCAAATTTTACGTGCTTGTGTAGGAGCATAAGACCAACCCGTATACCAAATTTTATGAATATCGAAGATTTTTTTTTCTTTTTTAGCCCTTTTTCTAGAACAAGTGAAATTTTCTTTGGATACTTTAAGAGAATTCCCCTGAAGGTACAGATCTCAACATTTTACTGACTCACCTACATCGATTGCATTTTTGGAATCTACACCCTCGAAAACGTCGAGAAAATTAATTTCAGCGAAATCTATTTTTTTTGAAATCCGATCACAAGACTCATGTATATTCCATATACTATGAGTAATAATATAACAACAGGAAATTTCTGCCCGTCAATCTGATTCAAAACTATATTACGAATTGTAATTTGTAATATTTAATTGTGTTATAACTCTCTCCCCTCTAATACGGTCTCCGCCAACATCCCATAAGATGTTCCATTCAAATGAGAGACGCCCATTTTAATTTGCATTTATACAAAACGGGAGGAGACCCTTGCAGCCAAGTTCTTGCCACCATGCGGGGGACAGGGGTGTTATTCATAATGTGGTTAAGTTAAGACTTATGGGTCTTTACTAATTAAGAACTTGTATTTATTCATTTAAATACTAAAAAGTTGTGTCTATTTAATCAAAATGGCGAAAAAATGGCAGGAGCATTCATAAGTACATTTACTCAAGATTTTCCATTAAGGACGGCAGAGTCTTTTTTAGCATGAAGGCAATTCTCTAAAGGAAATGGAAAGATTTAAAACAAGTTTTAAAATATTTAACCCTTATAATCAAAACCGTCTAAACGTACCTTCAAGTCAAAGTTGCTTCTGCTTGTCATACCATAGAAATCGTTTTAACAAAAATGTTAGTAGGATTAATTAAATATTAACCACAAACATAATGGAAAAAGTTGAGATGGCCATAATATTATCATCTAATGAGAATTTGAAAATGACCGAAGACACTCTTCGAAATAGGACTATACTATATTACTGGAGAGAATGAACACACACCCATCATTAGCACTGACTAATAAGCTTTTTTATTGGATGAAACTGCAACGATCTGACTTTAATTGTGCATACATACACATACGTTCTCCTTTTGAGGCCTACCGCACTCCGCAAGCCAGCCCGGAGGAGACAAATCCGCAGCAAACCCGACCCGCACAAAACCAATCAGCTAACTCGATCGAAGCAATCAAACAAAAAAGCCGGTCTCCCCAAAACAACCCGCAATGCGAGGGTCCTAAGCCCTATTCAGGAGCATAGGGAGGCATCAAGACCTCTCCGTTGCGCTCGAAGGCGCCTGAGGCTCATTATACCTTTTTGACCGCTTGAGTTTTAAGGGCGTGAAGTGGTCAACCTCACGGTCCCGATCTGATTTTTCGATTTCCTCCATCTTACAGAATGCTCGAAAAAAAAAACAGCAAAAAGAGCAGAGGTGCTATTCATAGCCGGCAACCCCACGGCATACTGTGCATAAATGTTTAAAATTCGTATATCTCTCCAGAACCCGTAGTGATTCATAGTGATGAATTTACTCATGAATGTTTTAAGTATGGAGTTGTAACTGTAATTTATTTCTTAAATATGTTATGTAATAATAGTTAAACTTCAATGACAACTTACAACCTTATTGATGCTAACTTCACACCAATAATGTATGAATTTTAGAACGGTATTATTAGACCACTGCGAGCTTTGACAACCGTCTACTATTGTTGTTTCGAAGGCTATCTTATTGTGATCACTTTACGTTAACAACGTACACCATTAGGTAGTCAAACACGATTGATGAAATAAAAGCATCGAAAGATTCGTAGCTTATGGTACCGTACGATGATATTATTTTGTTTAATGGCGAAAGTTGTAAAAAATGCGTATTAATAGTATCATCGGAATAGGAGTAAAAAAACGATCGTAAGTCCGTAGTGGTTTAAATATAAAACTACAATTAAATGTAACGATACAAAATAATATGTATGTAATATTAGCACACTGATCAATTATATGGATACCTTGTGGATGTACCCACATGCATATACATAATCATAAAGTTTATTTATTTATTTATTATTATCTATTTCTATTGTAGATGTAGTTGGGGTGGAAATGTTAGAGGACATGTATATGTGTACTGTAGATCCCCATTCAATACAGTTTAATATGCAAATTACCCTACCATGTCCAACCATCGCTGCTGGGGTAGATATTTAGAAAATAATAGCATTTTGTTATCTGTCAAATGCCAAGTAGAA
Organism: Mystacides longicornis; assembly: GCA_963576905.1. NCBI lineage: Eukaryota > Metazoa > Arthropoda > Insecta > Trichoptera > Leptoceridae > Mystacides > Mystacides longicornis. The sequence goes on along the minus strand of OY756427.1, from coordinate 605,874 downwards.
AACAGTAAGAAAAAATGGTTAAATTTTTTTACCCACCACGCCGTGTCAACAAAGGGGTAGGCAGAGAGATCGGATCTCCACTCTTTTCTATCCAAGCATACTTCTTTCATAAAGTTTCTCATATACCCTCTCCTATTTCTCTAACTTCTGACTGTTCTGTGCATACCAAAAAAAAATCTCGAAGAATATTATTTGTACTCAGTGGTCACCTTAGCCACCGGGGTACCTGTTTGTGTGTATTCGCCCGCTTCAAACAACATAAATAACGCACCAATAAATAGACGAGTGTATTTGGGGTTCGCGAATATGACGTCATAGCGTTAGTCGGTCAGTGTTCTGGGTTACTATAATATTAAAAAAATACTTTCTTTATACCCGAAAGGATATTAAACTAAACTTAAGGAATGTAAAAAAAAAAAAGATTTTGTAATAAACTGAATTCAACTTTGACAACAGTGTCTGTGACGGGTGCTAAACGGTTTAATAGCATTAGTTGGGGTAGTTGTGCTAAATGTGGAGGGTATTTAAAAAAAAAGTTGCACCCCTCTGTGTTTTCGGGCACGGGACAAACATTCCCCGTCAGCTGGGGTGAGATGATGAGATGCTGGGAGCCAACATCCCGCTACAGACAAGGAGGAACTGTGTATTAAACTTAACAAAACCATTTGTAGCAAACATTACACTTAGCAGAACAACCAAAAATAAATAGAACGTTGTGCACCAACAAAGCCTATGTATAGACAATAAAGATGAGACATTTACAAAAATGGATATAGTCATATCCTGGTGCCAAATACATGACAGCAGTCGCAGTATTTAAATTTGGTTGCTCTCTAGATTCTCAATATTTTCCATCTTTTATCTGTATTTTTCATTAATTATTTAATATCTACTTTTTGCATACATGAGATTTTTCGACATGTTGAGAATTCTCATGATTAGGAGTTTCGGAGACTTAAAAATTACCACCTAATGGCGAATGTTGTTAACGTAAATTGATCACACTAAGCCAGCCTTCGAAATAACAGTAGAAGAGGGTCGTAAGCCCGTAGTGGTTTGTTCCATTTAAAAATCGAACATCAGTAATGAATTCTTAGAGTTTTTAGTTGTTACATAATCAAAAATAAAAAGTTGGGAAACTGTTGTTGGCAATTTGTTGATACACCTTAACATTTCTTAGTTGACATTTCATCATCAATAAAGAAGAAAGCTGTTAATTTTCAACCTGGGATCTGAAGACTCGGCAGATCCTGCCAATACTTTATCCACCTATCCTTTGAAGTAGGGCTGAGATGTTTTAACAAAACGGGGAAAGGATCATCTAAATGTTTACATCAAACAGTTGGACGTATAACATACATAAAAAAACTATTATTGTGTTTAATATGTTTTTTTTTTTACCCATCACCCCGTTTCCCGAGAGTACGGATTTCCATTCTTTCCTATCCAAACACACCTCTTTCGCTTCTTCCAAACGCATAACATTCCGCATACATGCTCTCTTATTCCTTTTGCTCCTGACTTGGCCCTCCTCTAAGACTGAACCGATATGATCGGACCATGTCATTCGAGGTCGACCTCGACCGCGTACACCCATTCTTTTAGATTTATATATCCTTTTTGTCATTCTTTCCTCGTTCATTCTATCTACATGCCCAAACCACCTTAATTTATTAACTTTAATTCTAGTCACTACGCTAACACCCACTCCACATTCCTTTCTAATATTCTCATTCCTCACCTTATCAATCAGTCTCTTTCCGCATATCCTACGCAGTGATCTCATTTCCACAGCATTCATTCCAACTTCCAGATTTTTCGTCCATGTCCAAGTTTCACTCCCATACATCATGGATGGTTAATTTAATATGTATGTTTTCTATAATAAACTGCAGTTGAAGATAAATAAAAATCCATTTCAAGATTATGTTTATTAAATGATTACAAAACATTTCCGTTCCACAGGCTGAAAGGAAAGGTGTAAGAAAGCGTGGGCGACCGAGAATGACGTGGATCGAACACATCGATTCCGTCCTCAAGGAAGGCCAGGTAAGAAGTATGAGAAATAGGAGAAGCTGTATGAGAAATAGTATGTCGGTGGAAGAAGCGAAAGAAGTATGCTTGGATAGAAAAGAGTGGAGGTCCGTTCTCTCTGCCTACCCCTTACGGGACACGGCGTGATGGGTAAAAAAAAAAAAAAAAAACATTTCCCGGCTATGGAGAAAAGGAACACGCGTTATCAACACACAGTCGTCGTAAAAATATATTTTATAGTAAACCACACAACCAAGGCACAACCTGTTCCGCGAGTTTCTACATCTGGTTCTAAGTGGAGGACCTTAAAGCCTATAAATTAATATATTTAATTAATTAAAAAGTAACGAGTCAATATGAGAAAGACAACATACGTGGAGAAAATATTTAAACCTGTTATTGATAATCAAATGAGGAGATTGGTGGTAGATTGTGTGGAACAACACTGTGGGAAAATGAAAGAAATTGGGAATGAATTAGATATGAAGTAATGGTTGGAGCTTGAAATATAAAATAAAGGAAATCTGCTTAAAGGCGTGAATAGATATTCAAGAAGGGCCAGAACAAAAGTAAAATGAGAAATAACGACGTTGAAAGAAGCGATCCTCCTTGTGAGGTACATTTCCTTTGGAGGTTCAATGTTTATTTTACAACCGAAAGACCTGTCTCTAAAGGGGTAGACAGAGAAAACGAATCTCTACTCTTTATTTGAAGATAAGTTTTTTTTGATAGTAGGTATTTAAATACGTGCTTTCTAAATTTTGGAATAAGATTTCTTGAAAGTTAGCTGTTATCCTCCATTAAAATCATCCTGTATTAATTAGTGCCTATGTGTTTCATATATTTGCTTACATTGGAGTCTGGTTTCCACTGATAATATATTTCATTTTTAATCCTGTTATTCGAAAGCACCGGGGAATCTTTCGCAATCAATATTTACATGTTTTATAAATCGTACTCAATAAAAACAACATTCCACTTCGGACGAACATTTCGTGAAAGTATTTCAACTGGAATATCTGAATATCTCTTCGGTTAAGAACCTGATTTATTTGCAAGCGATAAACAAGCGTAAGCATAAAAATATCGGGAATTTAATTTGATTAATTAGTAAGGTCCCGTAAGAGATCCTTGAAGAATGCCATTCATTAAAAGGAAAAATGATTTGATAAATAAAACAGCACAGACAAGGTACCTTAAAAATCTAGATACATTATTTTATACTAGGCAAAATAAACAAATAATATAAACAAGGGGATAAAATGACAGGAACTAATTTATGCACCGAATGCATTGTTGAGGTCCCATAACAGATCCTTGAGGCATGCCATTTGGTAAGAAAATCGCTATGATAAATATACTTATAAACTGACTTCTTGTAAGGTGTTTTAAGGACCGAATTATTGCGAAATGGTTGCAGATTGCAGAATTGTTTTTAAAACTGGGATTATTTAACAAAACATCTCACATTTGTTAGGAATTCTCGGGAACATGTAAAAAAGCAGCAAGGTTATAAGTAACTAATTACTAAGAGATGGTATTAAGCTCCATTTAGTCGGCTGGCAAATGTGCCAAAAATTTGATACGTTTCATTGTCAAGGTGGGCATAAGATTAACGAAGTGGCTTAAGTAATATCAACAATTATTTAAAGACGCAGTTATTTTGAGGATTAGAAAAAAAACTGGATAATCTGTCATTACTCGAAACATTCTTATGAAAGAGGAAGACACCAGTCATTGATCTGAAAACAAAAACATTGGATTCTTCGAATGTCATCGACCAACTTCAAAAGAGAATGACAGAAATGATTCTCCAAAAAAAAATCCAAGACGATGCGTTTGCCAAATGCGACGTTTGAAAACTGCTCAGCTCAACACTCGATCCCGTCAACTCGCGTAGATAAATGTCATTTTAATTTTTTTTTATTCGTATATTTTGGCAGACTGCTTCTAGCTATTTTACATGTTTATAGAGACATGTGACAATTATGGTATGTATAAAAAAACTGTCCATCACGCATGTCGGAATGTGCCATTAAGTTCTACGTCATGCGACATACGTGCTGGGAGTCCAGACTCAACAGGTCTTACATTTTTTTTAAAGGAACCTCGACCCACTGATAATTTTTCACAATATGGAACTGGAGTTTGAAAGAGTATAGTTTTACATATTATCTTGGCTCCCTTGTTACTGATACCAATGATATTGGTGATGAGGTTAAATGCAGAATAACGGCTGCAAACAGAAGCTACTTTGGGCTCCATAAACTTCTTAAATCAAGGATTATGTCAAGGAAATCCAAGACTCAGCTTTATAAGACCTGTCCTTACATATTCCTGCGAAACATGGGCGTTAACAAGGTGCGATGAGGAGCGACTAGATGTGTTCGACAGGAAAATCTTTCGTCGAATATATGGGCCCACTAATGAAGGCGGAAGATGGCGAATCCGATATAATAATGAACTGTACCAATTATATGATGACATTAATATCAGCAAATTCATCAAAATATGCTGTATCCGCTGGCTGGGGCACATGGAGAGAATAGACGGACACTCTACTCTAAAGAAACTCCGCACTGACAGCCCAACTGGAAGAAGGAATATTGGCAGACCAAGGTTGAGGTGGTTCGATTGCGTGAGCAGAGATCTGGATTGTCTGGGAATAAAAAACTGGCGTCGCAGGGCGGCCAAGACCCACAATGGGTTGTAGCGCCATGGATGGATGGATTAATAAATAAATAAATAAGACTTTATTATTCCAAAGTAAAGTGTGGAGACAATAAATAAGACAGTCGAAAGGGCGAACTTAAGCCGAAGGATCTCTGCCAGTCAACCCAGATGGATTCATTTAGGTCATAGAACAAAAATAAACTTATGATGACGCCTAGGGATACGGGTATGAGGGGGCATGGTATTTGGGCACATATTGATACTTATGTCAAAGATTCCCCACGATTTGGAATTTCAGTGATTAGACGAATGAGACCTCCTAAATAGTGGACAATGTTAACAGAAAGTGATTATTTAAGCAAGACGGCCGAATACCCGAAGCGATTCAAATTAAGGATATCTTCATTAAAGTAAGTCAAGTCAACTAAAATATCGAATAATAATTCTGGGAGATACTTACTGCAGTAAAAGAATAAAGTTCGTGTAAGACCAAATATCTTTATATTGTCATTATGATCAACCTATAAAGAAGAATAACATATGATGTGGTGGAACCAAATATATTAGTACCGTTACGAAAAGCGCATAACATTATGCAGAATCTCACACAGAAGTCGTTGGCAGCAAATACCATCCAGCGCTGGTCAATAATTATGCCGAAGACAGACATCTCCACTAATATCTACCACAGCTCACACACAACGCTTCCGTACTAATTGATTATTATTTTGTTTCATTCAGATTATCTCTTTAAATTTATCTTCTGTTTTTCGGAGAATAGGTAAAGAAAAATCAGAGACAGTACATACACAACTACTAAATCAGTTGCCAACCTTCGTTCTGAATGTCGCGGCTTCGATCCCTGGTGCCCACCATCTTCCTCTTTTAAGATAAGCTTTGCTATCTGTGAAAGATCTTAAGTGTAAACTTTAAACTTGTAAAATTTCAAAATTGCTTGTTCGTAAAAGAACCCTCTATTGCGATCAATAACTCTTCTTGAATAACTCTTCAAATTTCATGAACAAGCCTCAGTTATGCTTCGAAATAATGGAATTCAGTACTATTGGCTTTTCTCGTTTAAAATGTACATGACAATGAAGTATTAATGTAGAAAGTTGATAGAGATGAGAGCTCTACGAAGAATACGCGGTAAAACTTTGTGAGATATAGAAAGAATAGACGCAAACAAAAATATAAAGAATACGATATAGGAGTAAATAAAAAGGTTTAAGAAAACGTGGTAAACCAAGAATGGCGTGGATCGATCACATCGATTCCGTTCTGAACGAAGGCCAGATCATAAAAACTTGATATTTATCATTAAGTAGGTTAAAGGTATGTATAAAATCGATAAATTCTCAAAGACACCCCGGAAGACTTGACTCTTCTAAAGAATTTGAGAGTACAACATGGAAGCTAAAGACGCAGGATAATCTGGCGAATTCTGTAGTGAAAAAAATATGGAGGAGGCCTACGAAGTCAGGCTGAGTACCTACATAGAAGAATAAACTAGAGTAGGTAAAACTAATAATTAGGTATTTGATGAGTTGAATGAAAAGACAAACGATGCAGACAATGGCGCGCACCGTGCATGATGTTTGGGTTGGCACGTCCAACAGTAGGTACAGTACGAAACATAGATAGAGCATTAGTTGCATAAGAGAAGAGGCCAATAACCCCGCACAATATTCCTGCTGTAACAGTGTCAATGTCTCCCGTCATCTTGGCACTTGGCACACTTCCCTGATCTAAATGTTACTTCAAATAAGACACAGGGACACTATAAGAGCTTCACTATCAAGCGATCGATCTGCGGGAGAAAGGGGATCTTTTAGATTATCTGTGGAATACACTACTGTCACCTGCAACTCATCACTCAAGAGGAAATCAAAGCCTCATCTGCAGTCAAGTTCAGTGTTAAAAGTTTTTACTAACCGAGATGTTTTACCCCTCACAAAAGGGGCAGTTATGCTGCCTATACTGTCATATGGTGCTGGGGTCTGGGATCCCTATCGCATGACATGTAAGAGCACTAGAACTCTTCCATTAGAAGTTCTTCAGAGGTGTACTGCGAGTGCATCGGAGGGATCACACCACTAACGTATCCGTACTCCGGCAATCTGAATGTAGATCTATTGAGGATAATATATTGTGTTTGAATACAAATACTAAGTATGCAAGATAGATAGGACGGAGATCTTGCAGTGAAGATTTATTCTGTAAGTGTCGGCATGACGTGTGTAGTAGGTGTGTGAGTCATTTGACCTGTCACTCTGACAGTTGCAACCTAATTAATAATTAAAGGTCTTCGAGTACCTACCTAGATATCATGTGCACTACACACCAAACCATCGAGTATAAATACCTCTAAATACCTACATCTGAATCATTTTATGACATCGCGATCAAAAAATTATTAGTACTTTGTCTATGTTTTGTTTGTTGTCAAAATGACGGTGTTGTTATCGAATCATCGGACAATATAGCGATATCTTTTCAGATTTTCCCCTCTCGCAGTGTCCCTCAAGAAGTAGGCAGATAGTAAGGACTACATAATTATGAAAACAAAGTAAGTAAGTCAATTATTATTGAGATCTAAACATCTCTACGTTAAAAATATTACTTTTAAAAATAGTGAAAGCCCTGTAAAGAAGAAGAAACCTCTCCGATAGTTTTTCTAAGGGTTCGATTCCCGGTCGGGTCATGTTTTTATCACTTGAAAATCTACCCGGATTGGCCTGTATCAGATTGGACGGGACCGGTTGACTAGAAAAAATTGCCTCAGGCAAGAAGTTCCACCGGCTATATTAAACCACAATAGTTAATAAGTCACTGTTTAAATGCCAATAAAAATGAATTTCAAGTATGTATTTACAAAATAATGTGTATATAATATTGCTAATTGTTTGTGTACGTACCGCGTGAATGTTTATCGAAATGCAGAGAAAATATACGTTTTTGTTTCTACCTATTTTAAAAATTAGAATCTTGTTAGAATCCAAAAATTAAAAAAAGGTCATGACATGTTTAAAAAGGGTATTTTTGGTATGGCCCTTTAAAAAGGGGTCAAAACTGTCATGGGTTCATGTGAACCAAAGAGGTGTGGCCCCAAGCTCAACCATAAACAAAGTTATCAGGAATGTTGTTAAAAAACCTAAATAAACAAAAACGAAATAACAGAATGTAAAGATTATAAGAGAAACAGCAAAAAAAAAAAATTAAGTACACGAATTTTCAAATAAAATCCGCCAAAAAAGAAGTTAGTTGTCAAAAGTTTGAGAAAACTTTTCGAAAAGTTCATCTCCCGAAAACACCTGTAATGACAGACAATACAGGTGTTGAATGCGATACAGGTGTGACGAAATGGGATAAAGTGAAATAGTTTTGAACTTACAAAGTTTGTGATTATTTTGGAATTGTTGACTCAAAATACACGTGAAAATTATGTTGACTCAGTCATAAAGTATAACGCCCAAAAGACAAAAAGTTACTTTTTCGAGTGGAAAAACTTTGAAAAACTTCTTATTGCCATGGAAACAAAACAAATAACACGCGAATTGTTATTTTAATTAAAGAAAACGCACAATTTTATTGATATAACCGAATAAATTAAGGAATTCAGTGAATTCGTTAGTTATGTTTGAAAGTATAGGTTAACGCCCATAATGAGTGCTTACCTGTTAACTTGATTGTTGGTCTGTTGTTGTTGAGGTGAAGAGGTAATCCGATTAATATATTTTTTATAATATTAATTTATTCACAATGCACAGTGATGAATATTATTTAAAAACTATTTGAAACTGTTGAATCACGACAACATATTGATGTAATTATTCACACAAACAATACTAAAACATGAGCCGCAATGACGCGCCGCAACCAACCGCAAATCCAACTACCTGTCTCATTCATACACAATGTTTCGCTATTCTTTACGTTGAAGAAGAGGTACTCGACTAACACCATCAACAAGCAACGGACGCGAACTGTTGATTTGTAACTTGAAATTTGTAATAGAGACATCTGGCGGGCTTTGTTTCGAAGTATTTTTGTACTGCCAGTACTAAAAATTATTAGAAAAATGTCGAATGGTTTTGCTTATAAAATTCAAAGTCTGAATTGCTGATTGTTGGATATATTTTTTGAATACAATTAATTTTAAAAAGCAATTTTTAAATTAATTGAATTGACTGTGATCACTCAATGTTAACACAAATACACCCTTTGACTTTCTCACAGTTAAACTACTTAAAGCTTTTGTCGTGAAAGAGGAAGGTGGTCGGTACCAGGGAGTTTGAAAAAATATTTAATTTAATAAATAGATTTTCACTTATGTACATACAAATGTGTTGGTGTAGCCGGCGGAGCTTATTATCTGAGGCTATTTTTTCTAATCAACCTACTCCGTCCAAGACTAGTCAACCCCAAGTAGTTAATTACAACTGGAAATACACTGAAAAATTCTGATCGGGAATCGAACCCGGGACCTCGTGATCTGATGTCTGCGCCTACTTCACCAAGCTACAGAAGTCGGTTTAAAATTAAAATTAGGTATCAAACTGTATTTAAGAACACGTCAGGTTTGTATTTTAGGTCTGATGATATGACATTAGAAAATGTATAACAGAATCATAATTATTTATATTTTATAATTCACATTGTGAAATAAGTGTGCGTGGATTGAAAAGAGTGGAGGTTCGTTCTTTCTGCATACCCCTTACGGGACAAAGCGTATAGGCCGCAAAGTATAATAAAAAAATCAACAAGATTTTGGGAAAAAAAATGTGCATCTGGCAACATACTTGTCTAAATGGAGAACTGTCAGTTTGTGTTGGTAATGTGTTTGGTTTATATCGGCGACGGCTAACTGGCGATTTGAAGTTGATTATTTTCAACTAATAACATCAAAATTATAAAATTTCATAATGGATGATGACGCGGAAACATATAAGCTTTGGAGGATTAGAAAAACAGTAATGCAAGTGAGTGTTTTGGATAACATACATAACCTATAACTATAGCTAACCTCAATTTTAAGTTCAATAATATACCTTTTTAAACAATCTTAACAGAAGTTTATGTTCATAATAATTTCAGCTATGTCATGATCGTGGTTATTTGGTGACACAAGATGAATTGGACCAAACTTTGGATCAATTCAAAGAGCAATTTGGTGACAAACCTAGGTATGTTTTTTTTATACAAGTGCTGTACTTTACATTTCTAATAATTATGCTCTTCACATCCTTACATATGATATTATCATAATTTTAGTGAAAAACGTCCCGCGAGAAGTGACCTGATTGTATTGGTGGCCCACAATGATGACCCCACAGACCAGATGTTTGTGTTCTTCCCAGACGAGCCCAAGATCGGCATCAAGACTATTAAGACTTACTGCACCAGGATGCAGGAGGAGAATATTCACAGAGCTATCGTGGTGGTGCAAGGAGGTAGAGATTTATATCCACATTTTATCTCCTTCCATGTCCCTTATTCCTGTCGCTCACCCTTGGCCTTCATTACTTTTGCCTAACATTTTCTGTTGTAAGTAATGGTTAATGAATGTTCTAATGAACATGTTGGTAAAATCCCTGAATTAGGTTAGCTTGCATTTTGGTATCGAAAGACATTGTAAAGAAAAAATAACAACTAATGACTCTAACAATTCATTACTAATGTTCGATTTTTAAATGGAACAAACCACTACGGGCTTACGACCGTCTTCTACTGTTATTTCGAAGGCTGGCTTTAGAGGTAGTGTGATCACTTTACGTTAACAACGTTCGCCATTAGGTGGTAATGTTTGTCTCCGAAACTCCTAATCATGAGAATTCTCAACATGTTCAACATGTCGAAAAATCTCATGTATGCAACAAGTAGAAATTTAATAATAAAATGAAAAATAGAGATAAAAGTTGGAAATTGTTGAGAACAAGAGAGCAAAGAGAAAGACATTGTGTCCGATATTACGGTTTTGAGTAATATTTAAACCACTCGAGTGTTTTGAGTGGATCATTCCTATTTTGCTTCCTCACGAGAACTCTCTCAAACTTTGATTACCCACAGCTAAGGGATACAACTATAATAGAAATTACAACTGGACACAACATGCATATTTATTTTTTGTTTTATTCTATTTGTAAAAACTGTCTAGTTGTACAAAGTTGAGGGGGTAAATTCGGAACCTCCCAGAGGTTTCCCCGAAGAGCAAAAATATTGAAAATATTAACAAGCCTGAAAATGATATGCCAAACAGAAGTGAAAAACAAGAAATCAAGGGTCTTTCTCAGGATCAGCACTTGCGACTATATCCCTGAGTTTTGAGGGGCTGACAAAAAACAAGGAAATTTTATTATTTTGATCATTTGTTTTTATTCTTTTAACGTTTTATAATTAGGCTTTACCTATTTATTTATTTTGTTTGATGAATTTATGATGGATATTTGTGATAATAGTATTCATAATGTAGTATTCAAAAACACACAGAATGACTTGACAAGAAGAAGACTTGAGACTGACCAAGAACACCCAAAAAGGCAGTCATGAAAAAAAGAATGAAAAGACTTTAAAATATACCTATATTAAACATGGAGCGGAGATTTGAAACCCTTATATGAATCCTATTGTATAGTGAAATCACAATATCTAAGTCATATTTTGCTCACTTTGGATTGGCTATTTAGATGGCTTGACATGGCGTGCGAGTGGATAGAAGAAGAAACTAGTTAAGTGATTTATAATTGATTTGTGTTATGTTTACAGGTATGACCCCATCGGCTAAACAGTCTCTAGTGGACATGGCCCCCAAGTATATCCTGGAACAGTTCCTGGAGTCGGAGCTGCTCATCAACATCACGGAGCATGAGTTGGTGCCTGAACACATTGTGTTGACTCCAGATGAGAAGCAGGAACTACTGGCCAGATAGTGAGTATCTACTCTATGTAGTTTATTGTGCAATAGCTCTTCCACCAGACATCGTCCTGTCCTAATTATGAATATTGAATTCGATAATGTGTAATGATATTATTTTAATTACCTTGTTTCGCAAGTCAGACGTGGATGGGAGGTCGTGCACTTTCCATGTGCCAAACGTATAGATTTTCGGTGTAAGCCGGGCACAGCGCGTGGAGCTTGACTGTCCTTCATGCCTCCTTGGTGGGGATAAGAGATGACCCAGAATGTGACTGTGGACACTCGAAACAGACTGTGCATCACATCTTGCATGACTGCCCCATTCGCGCTTACCCCGGTACCATTGAGAATGTCGCCAGCCTGTCCCCAGAATTTCTTGAATAGATGACGGCGCTGGATGAATTTAATGCTGTGACAAACATTCGACGAAAATTTATAAATTTATGTTAACTGTCAATTAAAATAAAAAAATAGAAAATTTTATAATATTATAAAAAAGTCCCTCCTATGTGAAGCTTCTCCTGACAAAAGCAAATAGAACAAAAAAAGAATAAGTGGAATTGGTCCTGTCAATTCCTTGACGAAGGGCAATCGGGATCCATTTTTATATACATAGATAGATGCAATGGCAGCCCGAGATGTTCCTAACATGTTTTTTCTATTCCAGTAAACTGAAAGAGAACATGCTGATGAGGATACAGGCAGGTGATCCCGTGGCCAGGTACTTTGGATTGAAGAGAGGACAGGTAAGAATTCAAAGATTATCTGGATAAGTTTATGATGAAGGAGCACACTCAAATCTTTTAGATGTTTTGTTGCAATCTGCTTTCTGTAGGTCTTAGGAGATACTCTTATCTGGTGGTCTGAATTTAAGGGATATTTTCCTTGTTTTTATGGACAAAGAGGAGACGTGACACATCTGGTAGGCAGGATGACTTTGTATGGGGATACAAAATTGACATTATTTTCTCACTTTTTAACGATACACTGTTTTCTTTAACATTTTATTTCACAAGACAGGAAATGTGTATTAAATATGTGACATCCCATACGTTCAATGTAACGATCCATATACATATACAACGAATACATAAACTCAATGATAGAACTAAATTTTAAATCCTGCATAAATACATATACCCGCGAATTTTCTAACCAACAACCAACATGCTTGGATCATATATGGACCAATACCAATAACATTGAAAATATCAAATCAGTTCTCTGGAAGAGTACCATCACTGATCACTTCACTACAGTACTATATTATAACATGCCGACACCATCACTCGCCACTGGAAGAAATGAGAATAAAGTAAAGAAACACATAAACTATCAAATACTAGACGATTTAATTAAGCAAGAAAAATGGTCGAATATTTTATCTGAAAAGGACATAGATATAGCATCAATAAACTTTGAAAAGAGATTTAACGAATTGTTAGAAGCAAGCTCCAACTTTAAAAATATAAAAATCAATTCTAGAAACAGACCTATCAAACCATGGATCACAGCAGGTCTTGTTAACTCAATAAGATACAAAGAAAAACTGTACCAGAAAACAAAAAAGGCACCTGAAAACCTTTATAATATATTCTTATACAAGAGATATAAAAATAAATTAACATTTCTAATTAGACAGGCAAAAGAAATATATTATAAGAGGAAAATAAACGAAAATGAGAATAACACCAAAACTAAGTGGAAGATCATTAACGAACTGTTAGACAAAACTAAACAAAAAAAAGAAAAAATAAATACAATTCAACACGAAAATATAAAACTTAATGTCAAAGACGAAACAAAAAAATGTGCAAACATATTTAATAACTTCTTTCTGAGTGTAGGTAGAAAATTGGCAAATGAGATACAAAAAAACAACCCAAACTCACAAGATAACGTGCCGATATCTACAACTACAAATAACAACATAGCATTTAAATTCTCTACAATAACTAAAAATGAAGTAGAAAATATTATAATGACCCTTAGAGATGAATCATCCCCAGGATTCGATGGCATAAATGCAACACTTCTAAAAAGATATAAAACTTATGTTAGCGTACCCTTGACATACATAATAAATCTAAGTTTTAAAATGGGGAAATTCCCTTCAAATTATAAAAAAGCTATAATTACTCCGATTTATAAAAGCGGAGAACCGGAAATAACCACAAATTATAGACCTATATCAGTTATTTCTAATATAGCCAAAATTATAGAAAAAATAGCCAAAAGACAGGTTGGCATATATTTTAATCAAAATAACATATTAGATTCCAATCAATTCGGATTTAGAACAGAAACTGGGACACACGATGCCATAGCAAATGTAACATCTGAAATAATAGCCAATATAGACAACAACAAAAAAAGTATCGGGATATTTGTGGACTTATGTAAGGCATTTGATAGTGTGTCACACAAAATCCTTTTGAGCAACTTATCACAAAATGGCATACAAAATAAAGCGTTGTCATGGTTTCAAACATATATATCCGATAGGAGACAACTCGTTAAACTACACGATATATATAGTGATCCAGGAACTCCAGACTATGGGGTGCCACAAGGAACAGTATTAGGACCCATGTTATTCATATTATACATCAACAGTATTTTTAAACTAAATCTGGAAGGAAAATTGTTCACATACGCAGATGATACGGTCTTACTATCGACAGGAAATACATGGACGGAAACAATAGAAAAAGCAAACAATGACATTAACATAATAAAGAAATGGTTTGACATAAATTTACTATCTTTAAACACCCAAAAAACAGTTTTCATACCTTTTGCAGCAAGTACCCCTCAGATTCCTCCAAACATTATTATAAAAATTCATAGTCCTAATTGCAGCAACAACTTATGTGACAGTATAAATTGCAGATCGCTTATTCAAAAAACAACAACAAAATATCTAGGAATACACATAGACCAGGACATGAAATGGAAGAAACAACTGGAAACAACTGTTAATAGAGTACGAAAATTAGTGTATATATTCTTGAGACTGAGAAACATTATGTCAAAAGAATCAATGAAAACAATATACTATGCATTTGTACAATCGATTCTATTATACGGTATTATTGTATGGGGTGGAACCTACCCAACTAACTTACAACCGATTAATGTGGCACAAAAGCTAATAATAAAAATAATCCTTAGAAAAAAGAGAACTTTTCCCACTGAGGAGCTTTTTGATATATTTAAAGTACCGACAATAGAAAAAATCTATAAAAACACTGCAATACTCCAAACACATAAGGAGACATATGGCCGAGAAAGAGTGAATACTGTACACAGCCAAAGATCTCACATATTCGGGAATTTAACTATACCATTATGTAAAAAAACAATTTCACAACATCACTACAAATACCTAGGCATTAAATATTTCAATGAGCTACCTAACTACATTAAAACTATTCAAATATATAAGACATTTAAAAACAAAATTAAAACAAATTAAATATTCCAATATCTTAATGTTTTTTACTTTCATTATTTAAAATAAATCACGTTATATTTCATTTCATCAATGCTCATATACCTAATCACTTTAACATAATACACCTATTCGACTATAATAGAAAATAAACTATCTATACCTTTCACATTTCACACAAATGTATTACATCATTAAAATAATCTTAAGGATAACAAAATTTGTATTTATCTCAATAGTTTTGTAAATTAATTCATATAAATATGTCATTGCAATATCCATAACTTCATATAAAATATCCATAAGGTCAAGTAGAAAAAAATAATATATATAAAATAAAAAATAAAAAAAAACTGGTAATATAATATTATAACAAAAAAATGTACCTCTGCTCCATACACAAGTTATATGCTTACAATGGAGCAGTAAATATAATATTATACAAATAGCATTAAGTAATTATTGTATGGTAATATATCTTTATAAAATTGTACTATTATTATTCTTTAAATAAATAAAAAAAAAAAAAAAAAATATTTTTCAGTAATGATTTTTTTATATCTGAATTTTATCTGTAGATATTGACTGGTATTCTCAAATTCACGTTCCAACTCAACGCAAGAAGCTCTTGCTTAGAACTTAATCGGTTGCCAGTAGTTATGTAACTTATGTATTGGATAAAACATTTTTAGAATACAGAAATGTCAAAGGTCTCAATAAAAATTGGATACGACGCAACTCAATCGTCTGTTTTTCATTTCA
Source organism: Mystacides longicornis (assembly GCA_963576905.1). Lineage (NCBI taxonomy): Eukaryota > Metazoa > Arthropoda > Insecta > Trichoptera > Leptoceridae > Mystacides > Mystacides longicornis. Next base: position 590,035 of record OY756427.1, on the reverse strand, counting down.
GAATAGCCGTCATTATATAGGATCTTTTACTACACCTAAAATTAGATGTCTAACTTAAAATTAAATTTCTTGCAGGTGGTGAAAATCATCAGATCGTCGGAGACTGCAGGGAGATACATCTCCTATAGACTAGTCTGCTAGCCCTTACTTTGGGAATCTGATACAACGTATAATAGTAATATTTTTATTCGTAGCAATAAGTTTTATATAAGAATAAAATAATATGTTTTGTAATTAAGTCATTTGTGTCTTTTTTTTTGATTATTTGAATTGCAGATGAGACCTCTGTTTCAAAATTTGCTGACTGTATTAAACATCTGCGACTGGCTCGGTGTGGACGTTTTGCTAAAATTTGAAAAACTTCGCAAATTGCGAACCACTTCTTCACGGTCGATTGTGTTTTTTTTTTTAAATGACTTAGTAAAGTGATATCAACCTGAAAATTTACCAAGTAATCAATCAATCAATATTTTACAATCTTTGCAAGGAGAGCGCTGTTCTTCTTCACATCAGTGTGCCTAATTTAAGAAAGACTATCTCACACCGTGTTCCATTCCTTCAAACAGAACTGAGGGATTTGGACATGGTATTGGAGCAGGTCATCACGACTGCACCGTGGAGAGCTCTTGTTGCCTCCCTAAGCCAATAAATTATCAAGAACTCTTGTAGACTCTTTGGAAAAATTCCTCAGAACATATGGTCTTTTCAAATCTCTGGCTTACACAAATCCTTCTCCAGCATTCTAATAAACTAAGCTTAAAACTAAATAAGTATGTTATAATAATAACACTCTTCTATCTTAGGTGTCGGCATTCTCTACCAGTCAAGTAGAAATTTCAATTAAAATACATAGAAAATTTCTGACCTGACCGGGAATTGAACCCGGGAATCCTTGATCAGAAATTAGTGCCTATACCACTAGGGTATCGAGGTCTGTTAAATTAATTTATAGTACTCAATTATATTTGCAAATTAAATAATTGTTAGTGTATTTTGTCATGAAATTGAATTTACCTAATGAAATTCGTTTTCCATAAAATCCATTGTATGTGGCAGTTTCTTGAACAGACACATGATCACTTTAACTATCTGGTGGTCTTACGGACTTCCTAATTTATATGTTACATAATTCTGAAAGGTGAATCATGTGCAGTAATCACACATGATTTGTTGATTGCACACCTTATCAGCTGTGCAGAACTGATAGATGCTACACATGATAAACAATTCATGTTCTATGATATTTTGTTATTGACTTTGTGTACGTGTGGTTGAACTTCATGGACGATGACAGTGAAACTTACAAACTTTGGAGAATCAGAAAGACCATCCTGCAAGTGAGTATGTCAAGAAGATTAACTGTAAAGAACCACCGTCAAAAACGTTTAATGTTAATTTTGTTTGTTTATCTTTCCTTTTTTGTTTATAAATTCGAAATAACAGTATAAGACGGTCGTAAGCCTGTAGTGATTTGTTCCATTTAAAATGGAACATCAGTAATGAATTGTTAGAGTCATTAGTTGTTACATATTTCACAAGGATCTAGACATAATTAGAACGTTGTGCACCAACAGAGCCAATAAGCAATAAAGATGAGACATTGACAAAAATGGATATAGTCATATCCTGGCCCCAAATACACGATCATAAACATTTAAAAAAAATTTGAAATTAATTATAAACTTATTTTAAATAAGTTTTTAAATATCTATTCCATTCAACTCACCAATTTATCTAGATTCTATTTTATTCAGATGCAATTAAGAACAAACCAGATTGGATTTCTATTTAGATAAGTTCCAAAAAGGCCAATGAGCTAGCAAGGGCCGGTGCTGAGAGGAATTTCTATGGACCTGAACCATTCTTTGGCATTCCTCAAAGCACGAAACGCAAAACATTAGCGGACATGAACGCTCATTTAAACTCTGGACTGAAACCCAGGGACAAAAACTTCCAAGGCGTTAATTAACAAAAATATATAAGGGACCTATTATCCCTTAGCAGGAACAATCTATGCACCATCACAGGTCCCTAACTGGTCACTGCAGGCTGAACAAGCATATGTGCACCATAGGGATACTGGACTCAGGCATGTGCAGGATGTGTGGGGAACAGAGCTGTTCCGAGTACAGGTAAAAAATACTCGAGTACTGAGTACAAGTACTAGACGCAAAATATACTCGAGTACAAGTACAAGTACTCAGTTCGAAGTACTCGAGTACAAAATTCCGAGTACAAGTACCGAGTACATGAGTGATTTATTAAACGCAAATCTTTTATAACCTGCTTTGCGCATGTTTCAACCATGGGGTCACTGCACGAAAATATCACGCGCACCCTCTATGCACATGATTCTATCATGGGGCTAAAACATAATGTAACAATTATTTTTTATTTGGTTTAACAACCAACCGGCCTTTTACAATAAAATTTATATTTTAATATAGAGTTATAGCGCACATTAGTACAAGGATAAATAAAAAAGATTAAAAAAAAACACAATTAGCATAATAAAACATAACACTTTTCTATAAAAAGTTGTCAGTATAGCCAGCGGAACTTATTGCCTGAGGCAATTTTTTCCAGTCAACCGGTCCCGTCCAATCTGAGACAGTCCAACCCCAGGTAGAATTTTCAAGTGAAAAAACACTTATAAAAACTCTGACACGACCGGGAATCGAACTAGGGACCTCGGATCTGAAGTCAACACCAGTACAACTAGGCTACCGAGGACAATAATTATTAAAGTAATACACTGCGAATATCCTTGCCGCGGGCCACCTGCCGAAAGAATTTAAGAGATCTAAAGTGCTGGTCTTGTAAAAGCCTGAAAAATCCCTGCTAGACCAAACAGTTACCGTCCCATATCCCTTTTAACGTCTGCTACAAGTTGCTTTAACAACTCATTCTCAACGTCTTCTTTTTGTTGTGTCTAAATCCTACAAATGCTATATTTATTCACTTATGGGATATTCAGTATCTAAGTCCTGAATTTTTGTTTTCTTTTTATAGTATATATTTTTATTATTCTATTCTATTCAACAGATTAGAGCCCATCACAGATCACAATTTTTTCATGGAAATAATATACCTACTTCAGTTTTTACGTGACGGAGCAATAGCAGAGTAGGATTTCCGACCATACTCCATAAAATTATGAATCCCTCAATAATATCTTTTTTTAAAAGTAAAAACTTATTAAGTTTTTGAAATAACCAATTCAATCATAATACATGAGTTTTAAAAACAACAATTTCGTCACTCTCGAATTAAAAACAAGAACCATACATCCACACTTTACCACTACACTACAAAACACAAATTACGCATCATAGTACGTATTCCAATAAATCCACATATGTACTCGAGAACTTAAAATGTACTCGAGTACTTTAAATGTACTTGAGTACATTCAAAAGTACTCGAGTACATTCAAAGTACTCGAGTACATTTTACGCTCAAAAAAGCACCGAATACAAGTACAAGTACAGGTTTGAGAAATGTACTCGTGGACTGAGTACCGAGTACACCAAAAGTACTCAGAGTACAATCCACGAGTACTTGTACTCGAGTACCGCCCAGCTCTGGACTGGGGAATCACTCGAGACCCCAATGCACCTCCTGTGTGAATGCCTACCAATGATGCATAATAGACATAAGAATTTGGGCAAATTCTTGATGTGCCCAGATGAAATCAAAGAGTTGAACGCCAGCAAAATCCTCCGCTTCCTTCAGGAGGTTGGGCTGAGCGATGAACTCTAGACGCAGGGCCAGTCACAAAAGTTCCATTATGGGACGCAGTAAACAAATTAAATAATAGATAAGTTCGTGATTATAAATCAATGTATTTATTATAGCTATGCCACGATCGAGGATATTTGGTGACTCAAGATGAGCTGAATCAGACGTTGGATCAGTTCAGAGAACAATTTGGAGACAAACCTAGGTGGGTTCTTGGTTTTATCAGTTATGGTTGATCAATAGTCTACTTTGAAATAACAGGCATTTTGATGGTTTATAGTGAAAAGTGTCCTGCGAGAAGTGACCTGATTGTATTGGTGGCCCACAATGATGACCCCACAGACCAGATGTTTGTGTTCTTCCCAGACGAGCCCAAGATCGGCATCAAGACTATTAAGACTTACTGCACCAGGATGCAGGAGGAGAATATTCACAGAGCTATCGTGGTGGTGCAAGGAGGTAGAGATTTATATCCACATTTTATCTCCTTCCATGTCCCTTATTCCTGTCGCTCACCCTTGGCCTTCATTACTTTTGCCTAAGTTTTTCTGTCGTAAGTAATGGTTGAATATTTTTCAGGCATGAGTCCATCTGCCAAGCAATCTCTAATTGACATGGCTCCCAAGTACATCTTGGAACAGTTCTTAGACTCCGAGTTACTGGTTAACATAACCGAGCACGAATTGGTGCCCGAGCATATTGTTCTAACTCCGGATGAAAAAGAAGAGCTATTAGCCAGATAGTGAGTACAGTGGGAATTTTTTCCTGACAGTAATTTTGTACCTAATCAGACTATGAAGATAAGTTTGTATAACGAATCCTACAGAACTCAAAACAGTTCCTAATTTGCACTGGGACTTTGTGAATTGTATATAATTTTTTTTGGGGATGTTTTGCGCTCCGACCTTTAGTGGTTTATTGCGCTTCCCCTACATACTCACGGTGTTACCCAATTAGAGCTTCCCCCCTAATCCCAGACGCTTCAGGAAGTCCAGCATTAGGCGGGGATTCAAGGTGGCGAGGTCCTCCACCTCTATCCTGTGTTTACCAAAACTTCTTGCTCTCGCATAAACTACTGCATTGCAGTCTGTAAGTAGGTGGTGAGGCGTTTCTACCCCTTCTTCGCAGAATCTACAGGTTCCATCATCTCCGAGTCCCAGCTTCCTCAGGTGTTCCCTAAGTCTACAGTGACCCGTTAAGAAGCCTGTTAGGGTTTTAAGACCTATTTTACTTATTGTACATATTTACATGTACTGCTTTTTGGCTCTTCTGAAAAAGAATGACAACATCTGTTAAAAAAAAGTGAAAGAATTTCAGAGCGATGGTCTTAGGTTGAGGTGGTTGGTAGCTCAGCGGTTCAGTCGACGGCTTTCGTACGCACAGAATACTGAAAGTTATGGATTCATTTCCACGTTTATAACACAAATTTTAGAGTTATCAGAATAAATCAAGTCCCATTAAACCTAGGAGTAAATTGACGAACCTTACATTTTTTCATAATTTAATTAGCCCATATTATCCACAGCGGTTCTTTTTTCTATGCAATAACCATTGAAACAAGTAAAACGAAAAAAATGTTGAAAATTTCAGTAAATTAAGAGAGAACATGTTGATGAGGATCCAGGCTTCAGATCCAGTTGCCAGATATTTTGGCTTGAGGAGAGGCCAGGTTAATATCTTATTTATTTTTTTCCTATTACATTCATTTCCTAGAGGGGTACGCAGAGTGTAAGGACTTCCATTCTTTCCTATCCAGACAAACCTCTTTCGCCTCATTTAACAGCATGACATCCAGTGGCGGATTATCCTTTAGGCGGACTAGGCGGCCGCCTTCACACGCAACAACCCGTGCTTGTTGCGTGTGAAGCAAATAGCATAAGATTGAAATTAGAGCTATTAGAAACGGCTTTTATGACCGAGTTTTGGGGTTTCATTTTGTGCGTTTCGACTTTGTTTCGACAGCTATTAATAACCAACTGCAGCAGCGGTGAGCGGAGCTTTTCTTGTCTAAAGAGAATGAAAAACTACCTTCGTTAAACGATGTCAGATAATCGATTTAATTCGCTTGCAATGCTTAACATTGAATCAAAGTTAGTGGTTTCTTTGGTTTATGATGATATAATTAACAGTTTCGCAAGACTGAAACGCAGACGGCGAGATTTTCAAAATGTGTACATAACCTCCTTGAAACGTTTTTTATTTATACAAAAATTTGAGTTTTGTTTCAAATTTCATTGTTGCAAAATCGCCCATACATATAGTAACCTACTCCTCAATTATTGTGCTCAGAGGGGCGTCAAGCGCTCTTTGCCTAGAGCGCTGTTGATGACATCCCACATACATTCTCTCCTATTCTTTGTATTCCTGACTTGGCCCTTCTTGAGGAGGTGGGTATTTATATTCAAATATATTAAATTGATGATAATTCTAGGTTTTATAAAATTATGTATAAATTGCAGGTTGTGAAAATCATTAGATCATCGGTGACATCCGGAAAGTACATTTCCTACAGATTAGTGTGTTGATTTTTTTTTACTTTGTGTATAGGTTATTTTATTTTTTATAGTTGTTTATTGTGTTTAGTACATATTTTAATGTTTTGTACTAAAATAGATAAATGTTTACTAATACATGACTTTTTATTACTTCATAATAATTCTCTTTTAATCTAATTAAATATTTATAAAATTATAAATAAAATAAATAATGCTTTATTGTTACAAATTAAATATTATGCAGTCCTGATACAATCCATTTATACTGGACATTACTGGATCAATAAGAAATTAAATTCAAATTTATGTATGTACTCCTAAATAATACAAATGTATAACGACATCTTACGAAAAAATCACAAAGCTTCACCGTTTTGGTTATCGGTGTTGTTTGAATACAAAACTTTTAAAATGCGTCCATAGATGGAGTCTAACAAAAACTCCATTAAAATATTTCGGAAAAACTTGCCAAATGAATCTGGGTTCACAGAAAGTACTGAATACTGGTCACATTTGACATTTTTTACACTAAGCAAAGCTTTCGTCGTTAAGGAGGGAATTGTCAGCACCGGTGATCTAACATGTATTAGGTTTATTATCTATGATCGAACCCACGATCTTCAATAAGCTTTACTAAAATCGACGTCTAATCTGCTAGGCTGCCAACGACTAGGTAATATTTGAGTTGGTGAACATTTTTGTTTAACGATGTCGTGTTTTTTTAATGTTTTGACATACTTAGCTATATTTTTTTACTATAATTAGGAATAAGATGGAAACAGGTTAGGTACATTCGGCACAGAGCTCTGAAATCTATACCATGATCAAAATGGAGATGAGGTTGACATGACTGGCACACGTGTTAAGAATGTCAAAAGCTACTAGAACAAGGAGAACCCTGTTTAGGTATACTTCTATCACGATTATAGGTATATCTCCTTACTCCTCTATGTGGACTCATAAAGGAATACGTATTGATTTTTTTTATAAAAATGAATCTGTGCTCACTCAAAGTGAACACAAATACACTCCTTGACTCTTTCACAGTAAGCTACTTAAAGCTTGTGTCGTGAAAGAGGAAGATGGTCGGCACCTGGGATCGAACCACGACGTCCGCAGTACGAAAGCCGGCGTTGTAACCGCTGGGTCACCAACCACTTCATAATTGATTGATAAGGTACTAACATGTTTCTATAAAATTCTAAAATAGGAATTTGACCGAAAAATCATGCAGCAAATCTTGTTGGACTATCTACACATATGCAGAGAAAGAGAGAATAGATGCCTAAAGAGGAAGAAGAAAAAATAAAGAAATACGCATGCTGAACATTATTGTGTTTTTTTTTAATAAGACGTAGGCAGCTTATTCAAGAAATGAATACCTATCGAGATTCGAGCTACGCCACGAAAAACACAATATGAATTTTCATTTGTAAATCATAAACCACGGCGCAATACGTTCCCAATAGAATGAGTCGCCGGTAATCTAGAAAAAAAAAAATGAAAAATCATGCATGCACCGGAGTGGTTGGTAGTCTGGTGGTTACAACGCCGGCTTTCGTGTGGAGGTCGTGGGCTCGATCCGTGCCGAAAAGCTTTAGTAGATGAATGTGAAAGAGTCAAAGAGTGTATTTGTGGTCACTTTGAGTGAGCACAGATTCATTAAAAAATAAATAAAAATGTCTCTCTGTCTCTTCTTCGTTTCCTCATTACTGGGGGTCGTGACCCATGGAACTACTGGGTGCCTGCTCTGAGCACCAAACGCCTCCAATCCTCTCTGTCCTCCGCCGCCCGCATCGCCGAGTACAAGTCTCCCCCTGTTGCCTCACACACACACACACCACCTTGCAGGTGATCTGCCTCTGCTTCTTCTGTTTGGAACGCCTCCGGTGATTATAATTTTTTCCAGGTTATTTATTATTATTATTTATTTATTTATTGTAAAGACACCAACAGAGCATTGATAACACATACAAAGATAAACATAATATTATAAAACACATGCACCCCCCACAAGGGCGGATCCAGCCTTGGCACCAGGGGGGGGGTCACAAAGTAAAAAAAAAGGTCATCTTAAATATTTGGTATCTGGAAATTACACTTTTTCTAAAAAAAAAAAGGTCATTTTCAAAATTTGGTATCTGGAAACTACACTTTTCCTAAAAAAAAAAAGGGCCATCTACACTTTTCCTAAAAAAAAAAAAAGGTCATTTCCTAAATTTGTTATATGGTACTTTTGCTCCAGGGGGGGGTCATGGCCCACGGAAGTTATAATTATGCTAGCAAAATAAAGATTTTATTAATAAATATCACTGCCCTACTTCAGATTACATAGCCTAGGGGGGGGGGGTCATGACCCCCGTGACCCCCCTGGATCCGCCGTTGACCCCCCAATGCTCCAATAACAGGCGTCTGTAACATAATTAACGTAATCATGCGAATATGTATCATCTGTCAAAAGTCATTTGGAGTATAGGTACGTATCATTTAAGTTATTTCGCTTATATACTATATTAGGTCAATTGTTAAGTTTGACAATTCGAGCAAAAACAAAACAAAAAAAGTACACACGAAAAGAAAAGAATATTATATCGAGTGGACTAGGCGCATCAATGCGAAGTGCGCGCGAATCCAGGAATACAATTAAATAAAAACAAATAAAAATAATAGTAGGCAGGCACCGCTGAACTAAGAACAAAATAATAACATTATCTGGCTCTCGTCTGGCAATGTGACCAAAGAAACTCAGCACCCGCCGACTACAGACTGCAGACATTCTCTCAGAGATATTCAGCTCTTTAAGAATGGAGTCGTTTGGTCTCTTGGCAGTCCACGGGATCCTCAGCATACGACGCCATCACCACATAAAATGTCCAGAAGATCAGAATATGATACTAAACCCTCCTTGTATAACCAAGGAGGAGATCGTTAACAACCAATATGCCATGCAAATGCAAAGAAGAAATTTATAGATATGAATGGTTGGGTCACCAACACGAAGTGGTTACAACGTCGGCTTTCGTACTGACGCGGACGCCGTGGTTCGATCCCAGGTGCCGACCATCCTCCTCTTTCACGACACAAGCTTTCGGTAGCTTACTGTGAAAGAGTCAAATAGTGTATTTATGTTCACTTTGAGTGAGCACAGATTCATTTAAAAAAAAAATTGTATGAACATTTAGTGGTAGGTAGGTGCTGGGCACTGCCCATCACTAGTGGCGTTATCCAACTGCTGCCCATCTCCATTTCACATAATCTGCAATAATTATCACACCAATAATTGGGACCGTTATTTCTACCTATCGAAATAATATAGTATACGCACCTATACCTACCATTTTATATGAGTTAATTGCTGCTATTACACTAGGTAGGTATCCTCGCACTCTTTCAATCAAGCACGTGTCCACGCTCGCCATCAGTCACAAGATATTCATTACAAGTCTCATTCATGCTTCGTGTGTGTTTTGTCTGAGAGAAATTTTATATTCGACACGTTGCCAAAATATCAAAATCACTCGAGCCCGGGTGGAGGTCTATAATAAAAAAAAAGCTGCTAACCTAGGGTAGCCTCTCAGAACTCATAGTATATTATAACAGCCTTTTCGTGTAAAACATAAAAATTCATAATTTTACGATTAAAATTAATTTATCCTTGGAATTATTTGAGAAACTTTAAAATGATATCGACTATTGGAGCTTTTTATTATCTGCTTTAGAACTACATATTCAATATTAATCGGTACTTTAAGGGGGACCCACTGAAGTTACGGACCTCAAATTTTATCTGCTTGTGTAGGAGCATAAGACCAGCCCGTATACCAAATTTTATGAAAATCGAAGATTTTTTTTTTTCTTTTTTAGCCCTTTTTCTAGAACAAGTGAAATTTTCTTTGGATACTTTAAGAGGGTTCCCCTGAAGGTACAGATCTCAACATTTTACTGACTCAACTACATTGAGGGGCTAACCGTTCTACCAAATTTCAATCAAATCGGACAAGAATTACTATGAGTTATGGGTGCGCACACATTTTTGGCGTACGCGTACGGGTACTGGTAAATTATTTGCATTTTTGGAATCTACACCCTCGAAAACGTCGAGAAAATTAATTTCAGCGAAATCTATTTTTTTTGAAATCCGATCACAAGACTCGTGTATATTCCATATACTATGAGTAACATGTATATTCCATATACTATGAGTAACATGTATATTCCATACACTATGAGTAACATGTATATTCCATATACTATGAGTAACATGTATATTCCATATACTATGAGTAACATGTATATTCCATATACTATGAGTAAAAATTGAATAAGTACCAACAACTTAATAACAAGATGATACGTCTCTAAAGACTTTTTCAAGAGTGATATTTCTTTTTCGAAAAGATGAAGTAGACTGAAAAATCCGGAAAGATCTGAAAATTAGGTAAATGTACCACAATGAAGCAATGCTTAAATGCAGTTCCGCTGTGGTGCGGAGATTCAGAAGAGGTATAGGTCTGTGGGGCTAGTACAAGTTTTATCGAAAGCTAATTGCACGCAAATAAGCGCTTATTAGCGTGCAAATAGTGTTCTTAAATCAAACGATCGAATCATTCGATCATTTTAGTATGAAAATTTTTCGAAACTCTTTATACGAGTATATATCGAAACGATCATCGAAAACTTATACTAGGGCTACAGTTCCATTTCTGCTCCGCAATTCTTCTGTTACTTTGATCTTTTCCTTTATCCAAACATTCAACATCCTTCTGTCTATTGCTCTTTCTATAAGCCGGAGTATTTGCCCAATACAGAATTTATGTAGAAATGATCCAAAATTTATCGATTCTCAGACCATGGCTGATTTTTAATCTATCTATTCTATGGGATTGGATTGAAGATATTCATCTACTCTTGGAGCAATCCCACTTCCGTGTTACTAAATTAAAACAATTAAAATGTCACATTGCTGGAAGTTGCGTAGGTAACCTGCACATACAAAATGATTTGTAAATGGACGAAATGTTAAAATAATATACTTAATGTTATAAAATAGTGTCTAATTATTGTTCAAGAATGCATAATGAGTCGTTCGAATTAGCATAAAATACACAGAAGCGCTGTAACGCTCAGATGGATTTGCAAAATATTTCATATTGCACTGACGAATTGTACACTACTGCCATCTCTCCAATTTAGTAGAAACCTATTTACATACGTAATTCTGTTTTATAATCCTACCCACTAATCCAGCCTTGCGTATAAATATCTGAAACAGTTTAATGTGTTGTAATACTGTAATATTGTTGTGGTTAGATTCCTATCCTAATCATGAACTTTCATTAATGTTTGCCTTGTAAAATATTATTTCTGATCACACAGGATTGGTTGACTGGGAGAAATGCTGCGGGGAAAACGTAACCGCCTACTATTCTAGCACCTTTTTTCCTATTAGATATCTATTTTATTTGAAACGGTCATCCTTTTTAGAAAAGTCAATGATGTCCTTTTCTGCAGAGGTATGGGTAAGGATATAATATTGGAGCTAGGTGCAAAAACAAATATTTATAGTCACGTTAAAGAAAACTTAAGTAATATTATGATGTTAAAGGGTGTTAAAGATGTAGATCATATCGTCAGTTTAAACAATAGAAAAAGCTTCATATGATCAATGCCATGTTTCTGGAAGAAGTGATCAAGATGATCTGGATGGGAAAACGTAGATGTAAAGCGCACGCTGGGCTATCGAAGGGCGATCAATAAACTGTCTGTGATATTTTCATCTGTTCAACAGTTGCCAAACACAGACGAACAACTCTTCGAAGGCTAAACTTGGTGTAGGTACCTATGTTTCTTCTGCTTATTTTAGTTTCCCTATGTAGGTACTATTTTAGGCCACTTTGTAGGTGCAATGATCTTCTGTCCTGGGTTGCCGATTGAGGTATTCTCTTTTCTGACAAATTCTTTTCGCTTGTTGACCACCATGTTGCAGGGGTTATCTTCTCACTTTCGTTTTTTGAGAATATACTCAACTCCGTTCATCGCTTAGTCAGCATCTCGTTGATTAACCCTATCACAGTTGGTCAGGCTCTAACATTTCAATAGATTCGAATACAGGACGGGCGAATATTTTACGTAGCGGGCGGTATGTCATGTTTACGATCTGACATTTCTGTCTGAAAGTGAAGGTGAGGTGATCCGATACGACCAGTCCATTTTCACCACCAAAGAGGCTTACATAGACAAAACAAATGGCTAAGAATACGGAGACAGGCTCTCAGGTGTAAACTGGTTACAGATAACAAACACATAAAACTAGTCGTAAAATACGAATGCCTGGGCGTGGAACCAGCAAGGTGCAGTGGTCTCTAATGAAAAGTAATTAATGAAGTCAAATAACAGACTAATGAAGTAGCAGTTACCACGAGACATTGTGCTAGAACCTTTTTCCAGAACCCAATCCTTTGCATACATCAGTCTACCAAAACTTATTCTAATGGCTGAATTCCTGGATATGTTTCTTTTGGATTTTATAACTTTCTTTTCTTGTGTGTTTCATCTGGAAATTCTCTCTGTGGTAAATCTTGTTTCTAATGGCTATCGTTGCTCAACTTATGTGATTTCGAATACATAGTGTCTTTATATTTAGACCGATGCCTATAGTTGTTGTCTATGCGCCAGGTTTCAGAACGAAAGGTTGTTCATTTCCCACCCACTTCTTCTTCGTATTTTGGCTAAAGCCTGGACCAGCAGCTACCAATTTCTAATCAGAACTTATTTAAATGTAATTTTGTATCTTGGTACAGTAAATGAGAACTAAATTATAGTCTCTTAATATATTTTTGTGTTATTTGCAATAATAACGTTTAGGTACGTTATTATTATATTTTCTTCTATCTTATTTGAAAGACATATTTTTCTCTCACATTCCTTAGATTGGTTTGCGGCTATGTTCACCTATCTTCTTTTCGATTCCGGTCGATTGAGTTCCTCGTAGGAAGGAGCTCCCTGAGGGATTCTTGACATGGTCGTTCACGGGATTTTTGAAGGAGACTTTCAAGGCCTTTACATTCTTTGGTCCACTGCTGATGGACGTTTCACGTAATAATTTTCACTCATTGTCTACGATTGAAAAATGTATCCCTTTAAAAATAAACATTGTAAAATTTGCGCCAATATTATCTATACTAATATATAAAGAGGAAAGATTTGATTTTTTGTTTGTTTGTTTGTTTGTTTGTTTGTTTGTTTGTTTGTTTGTTTGTTTGTTTGCATCGAATAGGCTCCAAAACTACTGAACCGATTTGAAAAATTCTTTCACTTTTGGGAAGCTACAATATCGGCGGTGAACATAGGCTATATTTAATTTCCAAAAAAAAGTGGGTAACCTACGAAAACTTCAATAATGTAACCCAAGGTGTAAAAAAATTACCTAAAATATTCTTTTTATCGCGAACGCTGTGAAAACTAACGATGATAGAATAAAACAATGTACAACAATTTTGTAGAAGACATCATTATTTACAAAAAGTATCGCGACAGCATATGTCTAACTATTATAGTTATGCTACAATAAGTGTTTTTTTATTTTAAAAAAATCAATAAAATGTCACCTCTAGAAAAGGCTCTTTATTGGTATCTTGGTATTACTCCTTATTAAAATAAATTAGTTCATATTCAAGTCTGCTTCAATATGTTTGTATAACTTTTTGAATTATTCAATTCGGACATTCCATTCGAAAGTTATCACGAATTTAAAAATGTGAGTATTGGAAAAAAAGCATAGTCTCTTATCATCTCAACTTATCCGATGCAGAGTGCGTACGGGAGCCCGGGAGGGGACTGAGGGGAGGCATGTGAAGTTTAGTAGAAATACTGCGCAAAGTAGTCACGGTGGTAAAGTGACGTGACACGATACATTGCAATGCAATTATTCCAGATTAACATATGCTATAAAATATTTTGAAAAAGTTAGGGATCTGTATGAAAACTAAATTATTTTTAAGTATCAGCTATCTACCCGTGCGAAGCTGGGGCGGACCTCTAGTTACATATATTTTACGAGTATTCGAGAATGAATCGCAATAATTTCTTTCACTCCGATAATGGGTAAGTAAGTACCTACCTACCACTACTCACACCATAGACAACACAACGATAATATTATTCCACTATCTCTAGGTACTGCGATAATTTCCCGCGCTATGACGTTCGTATTTCAAATCGTAGTTGTGTCATGGCGCTTGGTAGACGCGCGGTCAATCGAAACTTTAATTCAATTCAAATGAAAATATTTCGCGTGAATTTAATAACACGTGAGAATTTTTTAATGAATTATTATTGTGTTTGAGTTAAAATTGCACAGTCTCTTAAATAAATATTTAAAGTGAATTTTTAATTGCGTTACTTTTCAAATTTAATATTGTGTTGGTGGAAATGATTCTGATGTGTTGGAAAAGCGGTGACAAGTGTGTTTATTTTTGTGGAAATTGATAATGGTTTTTAATTGGTAAGTCAATTATTTATCCAAATACACACCTACTTTATTAAGTACATATACATTTAATTCCGTATAAAATTAATCAGGTAGGTACTTATCACTTTTTTTTGGGAGAATACCTCATTAAGGCATTTTAAAGTGCTAATTTATAATTTATATATTACTAGCTGACCCGTCGAACTTCGTCCCGCCAGAGAATTATTAATAAATAATATTAACTTTTGTTGACATAAAAGGCCATCACTGACATTATCAAAAATATAAGGTCTGAAATCTGAAGCAAAATGAATGGACATAAGTAAATAAGAACAAAAATGTTTCATGGAATTTAATAGTGATTGATTACTTGCTTACTACATCACTCAACAAACGAAATGCATTGAGAAAAGAAAAAAATGACCATCATATATTTTTTTTCAATTTTGCTACAGTTAATTATTTTGATATTACGGTTCCTTCAAAGTATATGAAAAAAAACATGAAGCTTATAATATTGCATGAGAAAAAAAAAACGTAAGCTTATATACTACAAAAAACGCAACAATTAGAGGTTAACATTGTGCACAACCAATATAATATAGACATATGTATTATCTTACCGACCTCGGTAGCCTAGTGGCAAAGGCGCCGACTTCAGATCAAGAGGTCCCAGGTTCGATTCCCGGTCGGGTCAGAATTATTCTGTGTTTTTTTTTCTAACCCAATTTCTCGAGATACTAACCCAAATTTATTTTTATATATTTCTTTATTAAGTTAATGGCAAAAAATTTATATATAAACAAAATAACAATCATAATATTTTTCCACAACCTATGAGATTTACAACATACTTAAATATAGAATAAATATCAATTTGGCAAGACAGAACAAAAATTATATAAAATAAAAATAAGAATGTCAATCTTAAAAATGATTAAAAAAGAATCAGAAATAATGGAGCATGCAGTAATATAATAGAGATGTCAACTATTATCAACAAAAGCAAATTAAAAATTAAAATATGTCATGTTAATAACATACCTATATTATGTGTATCAAATGATATGAATATAATGTCATTATGTCACCTATTGATATTTGATTGAAGCTTTTACACTAAAACACTTCAAAGCATATTCGATAGATGGCAGCGACTAATTAACATTTAAAAAATATTAATTTTATTGTCTATGAAAAAATAATATGAGAATGTGTAATGACACTATGTAAAACAATATGGAGGGATAAACTGACATTTCATAAGTAAAATAAGCTAAATAATAATTGTTTTACTTTGTTGCAATGTTTTTAAGTACTTCTATGGAGTAAAATATTTTAAAATTTTTATCAGGTCTGGTAGCTACATAATTACTCATCTATCTGGCTACGACAGTTTGACACAAAATGTGGCCATAAATTTTTTAAAATGTGTCAGATTTCAAAATGGAGGATTATTTTGCAAATTTTTTCATTAAATCTTTGTTTATTGAGAATAATAAGATTTGAATAACATTTATATGTATAACAAATCAATCTCCAATTATTTTATTACATTTTCATACCGTAATACCAAGATTCCATTCAACGTTTACATGAGTAATTTTGTTTCCAAAAGATGGCATCTGTCTTTTTTGAAAACGTAGTATGAAGATCCTAAAAAAATAAGAGTTTTTTAAATAGCTTTAAATATATCAAAGCTTATGTAGTTAAATATATTTAAGAACGCTCTCTGGAATTTTGCGCGGCTTTTCGCATATTAATATCTGACCTTAAGGTCTGTTTTCTACGATTGATGATGATTCAAAAATATAAATAAATAAATAAACGGACTAAAATATTATGTAGAATAATATGCTACTCATCTCTTGACCAATTCGTTTTTAACTTTCAATTTATATATAGAGAGGTAATTAAGTATATTTTTTTTGTCGTTTGAACATTTTAGATTATTTAATGTGACAAACAGCAATAAAAAACGGTCACAGTGGCGAAAATAAATTAAAATATGGATTAATTGTCAATTTTGTTTTTTTCCTTGCCACTATGCAAGAGCACATTTTTTAATATAAAAAACGAGTCTGGGCTCATTCAAAGTGAACACAATTAATACACTTTTGACATCTTTCATAGACACTAACCGTAGGTGCCGGTTAACTGAAAAAAAAAATTGGCTGAGGTAATAAGCTTCGACGACTGTATATAAAAATGTAAATTTATGTACCTACCTACCTATTAATTAGGTATTCATTTATATTCAAATATTTAATTATTTGTGTAGATAAATAATTTGTTTTTTTATTTATTTTTGCATTTAATCTGTTTTTGCCTAATGAATGAATTAGATAATATTATTTATAGAGACATTGTGTTATTTCGACACTTGAATTTTCGACAAAGTATGCGAATAAAAGTTTAATTCTTCTATTTCTCTTAGTTCCGACCTAGCCTTAATGACGATCCACGCCATTCTCGGAGGGCCACGCTTTCTTACACTTGTCCTGTGAGAACACTTATAACTCGAGATTGGCTCAACAGATTCTTCCGATGTGTGATTTATTGGATTCTCCTCCGCTTCGGATACCATAATAACTATTAAAAAGTTGAAAAATGCGTAAGAAATAATATAAAATATGATATTAAATTTAGTATGGAACGGATTTTCTGCGACGCCATCTATGAAAAAAATCTGTAACAATAAATTTTAAATTTACCTGACAACCATAGAGTTTCAAAACACTGGCACGCAGGACTATAGGACAACATCTTCTCTGGTTTCAATTCTTGGATTGATTTGCAGCAATTCGCTCAATTCTTCTCCTCCATTCTTCCGTCTTGTGCGGCTCTTTTAAGTTCTACATATGACTGGCATCGCACGTCCACCAACAGGTACTCTCGGCGTGGGCGTCCCGTTGGAGTTTGTCCCCTCGGTCATACCCTCCATTATGGCATGCAAGAGGCCTTCTTGTTATGTATAATGAAAAGTAAATAAATGTTGTATTATTGGCATTAGATAATACGAGTTCCTCAGAATGACAGCTAGTGCAGTGTGTGTATGTAGGTACACGTACACAATATTTGCTCGTGACACTTGTACGATGTGAATGGTGTCGGCACAACAACAAGAAGTATAAAAACTATCAAGCATCAACCGTGATACAGCGATTATATTGTTGTGCTCTGAGTGCTTTTTGTTTTCAATTATTATCAGACTATCTGTTTGAGTTTACTCATAACGAATGAAATGGGACGACATTATCGTACCTACATGCTGTGCTTTATATGTTCTGAATACCTGTCATTCATAGTACCTACAGGTAGGCACCTTCAAACATTATAATTCGAATTTGTATAATGGTGAGCTTATTACCTTTTATTAACCAATGTAATTTATTATCGATGTTTCAAACCATATATATAGGTATTTTCCATCGACATTCTGTCAATCGCACCAACTATCAAACAACTCACAGTTCCTGTCGAACTTTAATTATTTAAATCGGTGATTGTTAAAACAACATAAACAACAAAGAGTAAACTTTTCAGGAGAGCACGAAAACTAAACAAACACCGAATGCAAACTTGTTAACGTAAATAATTAATCACACTAAGCCAGCTTTCGAAAGAGAAGTACAAGAGGGGCGAAAGCCCGATGAGGCTCAAATTTGACATCAGCATCGAAATAATTTAAGTATATTAGTAACATCCTCTCCAAGTAGTGAAATTTTGTCTTAGTACTGAGTAGGCACTATACGAGGGTTGGCAGAGAAGAAACCATAGAACAATATCCCATCATGAGTAATTACGATATTACGTTGCACACACTGAGTACAAATATTATAAGAGAACTCTTTTAGATGAGCAGAACCGAAAAAGGGTTCCATTATTCAATAATCACGTGACTGAAGAACAATTATCGATAATAATTCATTTTAATTTCATCGACAAGCACAAGACAACACAACAAAACCCATAGGTACTTTTATTAACTAATTATATGATTAAAACATAATATTCCTCTAGTTTAACTCTAAAATATTAAAAATAAAAAATAGAATGTCGCACGCCGTTAAGTACCGACAAACGTCACAGTTTGTATGAGTTAAATAGCAGTCACGTGGTAGGTACTTGTTGGAACCATGCGTATTATTTCTCTAGTATTATTTCTTTACAAATGTTGCACACTGAATGTGTTGTCGTAAATGGAATATTGATGAAAAAAGTGATCGAATAGCAGACAATAGACTCTCTTGATCTGATCGGCTCAGCCTAGTATGTAATTGTTTATTACTCGTATTATTGTAGTCCCTAATTGATTTGTTTATTTATTGCGTGAGATAGCTGTCATGTTTGCTAAGTGCTCTTGTATTGTTTACATCTATGACTCTTTGGCACCTTGCTTGGAGTATTCCATTGTTAGAGTCATTAGTTGTTAGGTACATATTCGTTAAAATCTAGTCCTGAAAAAGGGTACAAGAATCTAGACATAATTAGAACGTTGTGCACCAACAAAACCAATCTTAACATAATAATTCAGAAAAATTGGTTTAAATTGGTCAATTCTTTCGATGTATCTATACAATAGGCAAACATACATCACATGTTATGTACTTCCTACTACACTGCCATCTATTGAATTTTTTAAAAAGTAAAGCAATTATAGAGGAATTGTTTTGATTTCAAGCGTATGTCCCATCGAACGTCATCCTTCACCCAAATCATCGTTGATTAACATAATTCTATACATTGTTAGCTAAAATTAATTAAGTTTTTACATCGTAAATTGCATTTTATCTACAAAACAATTCAGACATGTTTTTTTATTTGCTTTTAACCGTATGTCATAGCATCACGCTCAAAATACAAATGCTACGTCAGATATGAATCTGCACAGAGCCGTGCAAAATGCCGGAGAAGGTTCTTTAATAAAATTTGCTAACTTTAATATATTTAGAGCTATTTGAAAAAGTCTATTTTTTAGGATCTTCATACAAAATTTTAATAAACATTAAAAGTGTCATTCTTCTCTCTTTTTATGAATTGTAAAAGTTTCATTCTTCTTTTTCTGTGCTTATGTCAGTTATAGAGGTCTGTTAAGCAATGGGAAGCTAGACTAGAACCTGTTTAATTACCTACCGATCAAGCCTGACATTCGGAATCAAAAACGTAAAGCAAGACGGGTATAAGCTAGTAGGTAATAAAGATGAGACATTAACAAACATGGATATGATTTCCAGCTTTCATCTCTATATTTCATTTATTATTAAATATCTACTTGTTGCATACATGAGATTTTTCGACATGTTGAATATCTCGAGAATTCTCATGATTAGGAGTTTCGGAGACAAACATTACCACCTAATGGTGAACGTTGTTAACGTAAAGTGATCACACTAAGCCAGCCTTCGAAATAACAGTAGAAGACGGTCGTAAGCCCGTAGTGGTTTGTTCCATTTAAAAATCGAACATCAGTAATGAATTGTTAGAGTCATTAGTTGTTACATATTCGTTAGTCCATTATATTGTCCAGGGGGTATGAGGATCAAACTTATGTACCTACTTGTCGTGTGAATAAGTAACAAACTTTTCACTCAGCAAGTATTGCCATTATGACGTACGGCATAGAGTCTAGGATGGATACCACACCAACAAAAAATGCACCAATTTGCTGATTTTCAAACGAACGATCTGGATTAAAAAATCTAAAATGTTGTTACGTATATTCTCAAACTTTCTGTTAAATCATTGTATGATTTCAAATTTTAGAAATAATATTACAAAATTATTATAATCTGTGAAACAAGTAACAACATTAGAACCTAACCTAAATAAGACTTCATCTGACACCAAATCTGGAGCGAAAAAAGCAAATCGTTAGAAATCAATAGATTTCAGTATAGCAACACTGTTATCTTCTTGATATCCATCTATTGGATAGTTTTAAATTGATGCGGCCGTCAGATTCTTTCCATCACTTCATCCACTAGATAACTTTATCTTATAGGTGGCTACCAAGAACATTTATCTACACATTGATGCGTTGGACCTTTTAGTAAAATATCATTCTATTCACTGTTAATACGGAGTAAACATCAACGCTAGGTTAAGTACGAAACTTTTTTTTCCGTTTTGTCTTCTCTCTTTTTTTGAGTGCGATGGCAATTCTATGTTCTCTTCTCAGCCTGTTTCCACCCACTATCTCGGGATCTCTGGACCAACTTGCTTTACAAGATCGTCTCTCCACCATTGGTCTCGTTCCTGGCAGATAATCTGGATCTCCAGGTTTCGACCATTTCTCTGCCTGGTCTCTTGCCATGTGACATACTCACTGCCATGTGACCTTGTTATGAGTTCCTAGAAATTAATTATGCTTAGAATGTAGGTGATGCGACGCGACGTTTGCTGAATTATTTGGTTTGTAATTATTATTTAAAGGTATATTAAAAATATTATTACCTTTGGTCCGCTAGTTATTTAGATCTTCCCTACAGCATATGTAGCTAGCTCTACACCATGGGTATAGTTAATACGCATTGTCGGATTCTGACCCTCCCAATACACGAGATTGGTCTGCAGGCTGTTGTCTGTGCGCCTCGTAAAAAAAACTGTTATGATACCATGAGGCTGTTCCACCTCTTGCCCACTGGTCTTGGCGCCCGAATACAGTTCAACTATTAAAAATATTACATAACGGATATTATGTATTGCATTAATTTTAATATAATGTCATATTGTTGTTAAGCACAACTTCAACTTTATTTAAAAAAAAGCTAACTAAAATACTCATTCAAAAATGTCTAACAGCTGTCCTTCTAATAGACCGACCATCAGAATACTGTATATCACATAAAAACTTTTTTTTTTACCCATCACGCCGTTTCCCGAAGGGGGTAGGCAGGGAGTACGGACTTCCAAACAAACAAACCTCTTTCGCTTCCTCCAAACGCATAACATTCCGCATACATGCTCTTCTAATCTTTTGCTCCTGACTTGGCCCACCTCTAATACGGCATCGCTATGATCCGGCCGTGTCATTCGAGGTCGGCCTCGTCTTCGTGCACCCATTCTTTCAGATTTATATATTTATATTGGAAGTGGTTGGTGACCCAGCGGTTACAACGCCGGCTTTCGTACTGCGGACGTCGTGGTTCGATCCCTGGTGCCGACCATCTTCCTCTTTCACGACACAAGCTTTAAGTAGCTTACTGTGAAAGAGTCAAGGAGTGTATTTGTGTTCACTTTGAGTGAGCACAGATTCATTTTAAAAAAAAAAAAAAAAAAAAAAAAAAAAAAAAAAAAAAATATATATATATATCCTTTTAGTCATTCTATCTTCGTTCATTCTCTCTACATGCCCAAACTACCTTAACTTATTCACTTTCATTCTAGTCACTACGCTAACATCCACTCCAAATTACTTTCTAATATTATCATTCCTCACCTTATCAATCAGTCTCTTTCCGCATATCCTACGCGCAGTGATCTCATTTCCACAGCATTCATTCCAACTTCCAGATTTTTCGTCCATGTCCAAGTTTCACTCCCATACATCATGGATGGAATCAGGATTGCATTGTGCATCAACTGTTTGGATTTAAGAGATAAGTTCTTATTTCTCATGGTCTAAGTGCACCGCCAACCCTTCTACCAGCCAGTTTCCTTCTTTCAATCTCCTTTTCACACCTTCCATCTCTGTTAAATAGACTACCTAAATAGACATACCCATCCACTTGTTCCAAGTTCCATAAATACCTAAGATATACATTAAAAAGGCATATAAAATAGGTACCTTATATTAGAAAAAAATATTATAACCATCATCCTTCCACCGCCAGTCGGATGTTCAATGTCTTGGTGGGTGTGATTGCCTGTCTCTGATGAACGTGGAGTTTCAAAGCTTTGCCCGATAACTGGACGATCATCTGTTGGTACCGTTAGGGAGCCGAGAAGGTCGTTCGTCGAGATAGCATCTGTAATACAGAGCACTCTGCGTCTTCCAATATAATTAGTTTATTTACAGCGATTTGTTATTTCCCTATTGGAGGTTCTTGTTGTTGCAACAATTTCCTTACAAAATAAGGATTATTTTTTCGTTCTTTCTCCTCGACTTCCCCTGAGACTTCCACAGATCCCTATCTTGTGCCATCCGCATCCAACTGCCCTCAGCAACTCTTCCAATTTCAACCTTTTTTTGCAGTTCCTCCCTTCACTTGCACGCGTAATTGTTTATCCTTTAAATCATCGTGAGTATGTTTTTTTACTGTTTCTGTTTGTTTTGAATTTGTTGAATAAATAGCGAAAGAGATTTTTTATTCAAACTATTATTTATTTAGCGTATGCAGTCACATTTCGTTTTGAATAGAAAGGGGTAAAAAAGTCAAGCACTGAGTCAATTTTCCTGCTTGTCAGATGTTAATGTATTAATCTGTGCAATCGAATCGTCGGACAAAGCCAGGAAGTCTCATAAGCTGATGTGGTGTGGTATCTATGAATTTCACACTCAGCAACCACAATATGATTGATGATCTGTCTTTCGGCTCTAATTCATGTTTATCGTTAATAATAATTCAAGTTGATAAACTTGATTAACGATTTTTTGGCACTTCTACAGATAACTTACCGCTGCATCTCGGTGCTAGCTAATAATGTATAGGTAGATACGCCCTTGATGTTTGCGAAAATCTAGTGCATTATTAAATAATACATATCTCCTGAGTGAATTGCCGCTTCAGAGAAGTGAAGAAAATCATAGTAATATCTTGACTTCGTTGCGCAGTAGAGGATTCTACTGTATCATACACTAAATTGTAGGATGAAGTATTTTATTGACAATGAGTTGCAGAATTCTTTAATGATAATTTTAACAGTTTTGTCATAAAAAGCCTAGAAAATGCTTAGATTCTTTCACCTTGAAGTAAGTACACAAAACGTTGGTTTTTGGAAACTCTGCGAAATCGAATGCCTTACCTTCACATTTAAAACGATAAAGTCCAAACCATCGCTTGCCATGTGTCGTGAAATTTTAGAAAATTGCCAATAAGAAACGGACTGTGTATACTGTTAGCTCTGGAGAAGGTTGTCTGTGGGTGATGACTGATGAGCAGTTATGTTGGTGCTTCTGCAGCATAAATATTTATATCATGGTGAATGACCGTTTCTATTCGGTGTTCGCCTTTCTTAGATTTTATGAGACATTTTGACAAGAAAATAATCCTAATACAATTCGTATTCAGTCTCCATAGAAACTTTCATTTGAAAAGAGTTGATGGCAAATATCAACAAAAATTTACTGATAGATTGTTGTTTAGATCATAAAGTTCTCATCAGCGACGTTGGCACATCCTAACAGCAAACCAAGAAAATAAACTCACTGTGGAACTGCCCATCAATATTTAAAAATACCATGCATGGATGTTTAAAGGTATCTCTTGTGATTACGGGGACGTAAAATTTGGCAGTTACGTCTTGTTTGTCCAAAAAACGGAGCAGAAAGTGAAAGAGAACATTTGGACATAACAACTTCTATTAATTATTTTAGTTGGCTTAACAAGAATTTATAATCTGAAGAACAATTCTAGAACTGCAACTGACAAAAAAGTCATATCAGACATTCGTGCAAGATACGATGCTCTGTAGTTCAGGCAGCTGGTCGAACCGTCAGTTACATTCGATCAAATGCGAATAAATTATTATTAATATAATTGAGAAATCACAAAGATGTAACAAAAAGTGTAATTTATCAAAACTATCTATTGGGCTAGATAGATTATGTTATGCTACTGATGGCTTGCTGATAATATATAACAGTGAAAGTTGCCAGTTGTTCCGTCATTATGGCGATATTACTCCAATAATTAAAATTCTTATGATATTTAACTCACCCTTGGTAGTGATTTACCCTTAAAAGGAACATCAAATTAACAGTGGAATATAAGACAATAATCTTGTCGTAAAACATGGCATCCCTCAAGGATCTATTTTTGGACCTTATTATTTCGCATTGATGCCAAGTGTTTGCTTATGATGTATCTACTTTTATACAATTATGGATGAATATTTTTATTTTCTGTTGAAAATAAATTTTGGCTTTTGTCCTGTTTAAGCCGTCATCTTTCAATTGTTTTACCAATTTGATTTTGTAAGGTGTTTAATTGAGTTTTTCTTAGTATTTCGTACGTCACCTAACTGTTTTAACACTTGCTTGACGATTGGTCAAGTGGGTTACTTTTTTACTTTTTTCAGTTTTCTTCCTTCGTGTGACCAGTATTGAGCATAGGCCTTCCTATTGGACTTCCACAACCTCTGTCGTAGACGCATCTCTTCCAGTGCAGGTCCGCTTCGTTTAATGTAATCGGACCATCTTTATAGGGTTGAATGATTGAATGCATTACTGAATCAATAAAATATCGAGTTGGTTCAGTAAAAAGATTTAAAACTTTTACATTTAAATAATGGTTTTGTACCGAGTTTTTTTGTTTACGATTGATCAATGCCCTAACCAGCCTAGTTCAATGCCGAGAATTTAACAAAGTGTCCAAATTATTTAATATATTGTGGAGAAAATAATGAATAATAACATTCTATGAATGTTGTGAATAATATTACGACAGTCGGAAGATCTACGTAAGAATGATAAAGAGTCACAATAGGCATATTTGAGCTATTCCCCGCATCAGGTAGACAAATTGTTAATTAATCCGAATGATGCGAGATAAGTGCGCGCGCATTTCATGAATATCCACCGTCGCGACATTCCGAATGGGTAGGGATGCTCCATTACAAAAATATACCTGTGTAATAAAGGCATCTTATAAAGTTAATAGCATTTTCTTTCGAAAGAGAAATTCCTGCAGCAGGTAAGGAGAACCTTTTCTTCCTTGTTAACTGACATCGTTAGCCTATTGGTAAAGGCGCGTGTTAAATAAACAAAGTAATTGGGTACTTTATTTATATAATTCCACCAAGAATGCACGTTCAATTCCTTAATTTTTTAAAGTAATTCTTTCTTTATTGTGTTAAATTTCTTTAAATGAACATGTGATCATCAAAAGTGACATCCTTCACATAAATCAAAGCTTGTATTGTGAAATAGGTAGATGCATGGTCGGCACCAGGGATCGAACACACGACCTTCAATAATTGAATACGGAAGCCGGCATCGGAACAGTTAGACTACCAACCACTTCTAAAAGCTGTTATGTGTAAGATGCCTCTCGGTGTTCTAATTTCAATTAAATTTTACGATCATGGTCCTTCGAGCCGGATTTGAACCAGCGACATAATTTGGACCTATTTGTTAAGTTGTCTTTCTTTTGTTTCTGTACTCAGTCTAAAGGGTGATTGCGTTTTATGAATAAACAAAAGAAATTGGACCGTTCTAATTCGACAAATTGAGTGAAAAAAAACCGATCAAACATTGTGCAATGTTCTTCTCACTCGATACTGCATGACCCCAGTTAGATGATGATGATATATAGCCATGGCCAGCCCTAGCGGTGTTGGCGAGGTGTAAGAGCGGATATTATGGACGGTTTATTGGGTATTGTTTGCCACCGACCTACCCGGAAGATTCCCATCCGCACCACCCACTCTTATTATATAGCATTTTTAGTTTATGTCAGATATTCCGTCTTCTATTTCTATGGGTGACGGTTTAATTTGTTTTAATGGGAATAAGTTCTGTTTCAACAAAATGCCTGATATTTTTTTCAATCTAAACTGTTTCATACATTATAATAACAAATTCTGCTTTTAAGATCTTTTGGATGATATCAGACATCGAGTCAGATAATTTATAATAAGGTTTTTTTCAATTCATTGATGTGAAAAACTGTAAAATAGTCTAATGTTCGAAAACTAAGCACTTCTGTATTTCTCTAATCGAAATTTATGCTGAATATCGTGGAAATACATTGGCTTAGTCATATTTGTCTTGTCGGTTAGTTGCTACTAAAATTGTAAGGTTGGGTCCCAAATATCCATTTAGATATTGGGAGGTCTTCCACCAAAGTGTAGGCCATGGCCCTGGCTAGTCACTTTTTTTTTTTTTTTTTTTTCTTGTGAGGAGGGGAAAATCCTCATGGACGTTGAATCGGACTCCTGCCCATGGGCAGACCTACCGACTAAAAACCCCTAGTTACTAGTCAGTAGTTACTGATCAGTAGCCATATAAGAGAGTCTGCTTGTACCCATTCTTTGGACGTGACCTAACTAGTAGAAGAGAGGGTACATTCAAGTTTTATGTCCGCTTTCATAAGGTAATTTACTCACCTCCTATCCTAGGAAAGATGCTATTCCTCTTTTTAGCTGCACTTCTGAAAAACTATTGAAAGACATCCGTCCCTAGAACGTACGCCTGTTGATAAACGAGCCACCAGCAAGCGACGTATTGGTGGATGGGCCATCACTTTGCCATTGTTTGCTTAGTTTATCTGATCTGTGCACAGTTTGGAAGTGACGCCTCCATTCTAATAAACATAACACACGATCACACTTCCGTGCTATCTATTTTCAGTTTACAACCTGCCACAATCAGTATTCAGAATTATTTCGTTGGATGACGTTAAGATGTTTATTAGTGAGCCAACAAAGAAGTTTACACCCTCGCGTTAGGTTCTTAAGAAGAATGTTTTCCGATATCTAAGGCATTGAGTTTGTTTCACAGTAGGCCATATTATCTAAAATGTTAAAAAGATAATTTTGGAAAGGGGTATCCGCCGTGGAAACTCTTTATAAACGGGATGCACTGCTGGCCTAGACAAAACACATTAGAAAGCGAATCGTAAATTCGAATCGACAAAGCGAATTCTTCGATAACGAAGTACGGTTTCGTAGACAAACACACTTCGTTTCTATATCGCCGTGGCGATAAGACGCAAAGCGTCGATTCGACACATGACGTCAGACAGCGTCGTTTTTTTCTATGATTTTTAATTGTTACGTTGGCAGCCATTTCATTTATTGTCGTTGATCTATGGTCGATATGTCATTATATTCTTCTTCTTCTTCTTTAATTTAGCATATTACTCCTAAAAATAGGGTGTTCATGCCATGATCTCTTGTATATTAATTATGACAAATATCAAAATCTTTGTTTATAGTAATTGCTGTGTTTATATTTTATTAAAGTTAGATTTAGAAAAATACGTACAGAATAAGATGCGTAACTATTTAATATTGGCCTTAATGCAAGATAATAAAATTTTAAGAAGGATTGTATTGTCGGTTGATAAAAGAATAGAAATATTAGATCGGAATTCTACGTGGCATCTTAGTTCATTCAATAATGGGCCCATTGATGGGGGAAGTTGTTGCCTGCAATACTTTGTCCTGGCAAACGACAAGGCGATGACTGTCGCTGCTTACTGTTGTGGCAAAGTATAGATCGGATTCGAAAAAAAACAATAATGGGAACCTGTCAGGAATTATTATTGGATATTCAAATAAATAAATGATTAAGGTCTTCGGTACCACCGCACTAGCAATACAATATTCATTCAATATAATCTTCAGGTTTTCATTTACCGATGTTGAAGGATTTTCTAGTGCTTTTATCTTGTGAGATTGTGAAAAAAATCATTAAATATGGACGGTTGTGATATTTTTGTGAAATATGGACTCAACCATGAAATATGGAAAATAATAATATGTATTTACATATTAATCCTGGCCCTACTTATCACGAATCATAGACTAATTAATTCATTAGAAACGATATCTCATGACGTCACCATATTTTTCGACGCGCGCCGACGCCATATAAATTATGAAATCATATATGTAATGCGTAGACAAACCCATTTAATTTTGACAGTTCGGCGAATTCTTCGTCAATATTTGTCGAATTCTTCGACTTCGCCGCCATCTTTTTGACGATAAGAAATCTTTGTAGAAAACGAAGAAAAATAATTCGTTTGTTAAAAATTCGACACTTTGAAAGGAAATTTTCTAAAATAAAATATTTACTAACATTTTAATTATGTTTTACAATAAAATAAAGGTAATAAATTATACACCCCATTGTTCAGAAATCCCACCCCATCGCCTGGACCCCACCAGGGGGGGGGGTTCAGGTAGCTCGTTTCCCCCAGAAATGACCCCGGATCGTTTAAAGAACAAGGGCGTAATGATCGGAGCCCTGAATATCCGCATTCCGCACTCATTCCGGCCGGGGAGCTTGTTGCTGCCAAGTTGGTGAGAGACTATGGACTGGGTATCCTGGGGCTGAGCTAGGCATGCAACCTAGGGCGGGGCAGAGAGACGCTGGCAACTATGTCATGCTGCACTCTGGTCACCGAACTGCACGGATGCGTGGCGTCGTTCTACTTTTAAGTAAATATGCCTTCACTCGCCTTCTTGATTGGGAACCTGTTTCTGACCGCCTGATGAGTGCGTCCTTCAAGATGACAGGCGAAACACTGACGGTCCTGACGACCCCCAGTATGGACCAGGCGTCATGGGGTAATACATAATAACGGAAGCCGTCTGATTGCTTTCGCCACGGTCCATCGACTCTTTATAGGTGGAATCCTGTTCTATTCCAAAGAGCTAAAGATAGAAGTTCACAAACAGAACATGTAGGAGGAACAATGAACACTTTGCTAATTCTTTTAAAAGCGACACTTAAGAGATAATAATTAATGTTCTTGAAAATCAAAACAGTTGTAAAATGATTAATAAATGAACTAGGAACAACTAATCCATTTATGATGCTGTTCTCTATTTTGTTTCACAAGAACATCTGTTATTTTCTTGAAAGATGTTGATAGCATACCTATGTGTGTAGTAAATTGCGTAAATGTCTATAGTTGTTTTCGCTAAATATCCAGGTGCGCCATTTTCCATTCATATTCCCTTCTATTCCTATCTTATTATAATTGCAAGCTACGGTTTTCCACTGTCGCAAACTTGTTGTTAGCCCTATCAAAATCTGAAAAGCTTCTAGACCTTCTTCGAAAACCTCTTGGATGCACAGATATATTGTTTCTTATGATTATTAATGTACAGTAAAGAATCAAAAAATAAATAAAACAATTAGATAATGTTCTATAGCTTTATTATTGTGTTGTGTTTACTAATATTGTACATATTGAATTTGAAATAAATAAAATGATCACAGAAGAGCACATGGATGTGGTATTGACTGATCTGCAAAATAAGAAGAAAATATTATTGTACAGAAAATGCTTACAACCTTGATCTGGCTCAATTCTGACGGACATTGGAAGTGGAAATGTTTAATAAATTCCAATTTATCCGTTGTCTTTGGATGGCCCGATTTAATTGATTGTTCCATTTAGCATTCTAATGCACCACGTAAAAAGTGACATTGTTTTTGTAAAAATACATAATTTTGCTGGTTGTTTTCGTCATATCGAAATTATTTTTCATATTGAACGGAATTTTCAACAATATCAATTTAAATAAAAATCCAAACACTAACCGTCTTACTTCTGAAAAAATGGTTCATCGTAAGATTACGTATAAATCACTGATAAGTTTTTACTTCAATTATAAAAAAAATATTGAATCTGCGTTTGTTTTGTATGAAGATGACATTTCATACAAAATTTTGTAAACAAACAAATAGTAGCTCGGCAACGCGAGTGGTACCAACGTAAGAATCAAAAAAAAATTCAGAAAAACGACGATGTCTGACGTAATGTGTCGAATCGACGCTGCCGATGCATCGCCAAAGAGAAAAATTCGAAAGTAGATAACGAAGTCTGTTTGTCTACGAAACTGTACTTCGTTTTCGAAGATTTCGTCGTGGCGATAATAATTTACTCAATTTCTAATATTGCCAAGGAAACAAAGCGTTCGCTGATAAACAAATTCCATGCGAAATGGAAGTATTTATATATAAAAATATATGGTGACTCTCGACAATGGTGCATATTATGTCAGGAATGTTATATTTATAAAAATTAAAATTAAGTAAATATAAATAAGTACACCGTTGACATCTTTCATCTCTTAATCAGGGTTGCCAGGTGTTCGGCATTTTACCGAATTTTTTCGGTATTTTAGAACCATGTTCGGCGTTCGCTATGAAGAAAATTTTACGGTATATTTTTCCAAGTAATTTTCCAACCAGTCCTTTCCGAAATTTTCGGAATAACGTTTTTCTTTTTTTACTGAATTTTAATCTTTCTGGAGATACCAAATCTTGAGAATCACTTTTTTATTGTGAACTTTCATTCTTTTCAGATACCAAGTGGGAACACTGGTTCGCTATTTTTTGGAAAAAAAACCTGATAACCCTGATTTTATCCAACAATATGTTATTGATGATTCACGACGAGTTCTTTGAAAATCATTTCATGATTATAAGCCAGGATGAAGTTCGATGGGTCAGCTAGTTGTGGATTAAAACTACTAAGTATATAGTAAATGCCAAAAAAATACAAACTGACGTTATTTTTTTTAATAAAGCGTCGATAAATGGAAGTATAAAATATAAATTATATATTATTACATATTTTCAATTTAAAAGAATTTAATAAATATGTCTCGAATGCTGAAAAAACAACTAATTATTTTTCTACAAATAATTCTTATCGTCGCAAAGATGGCGGCGATTTGTCGAAGATTTCGCCAAAGTGTCAAAATAAATGTGTTTGTCTACGAAGAACGTACAAAATGTATGGCGTCGTCGAGCGTCGAAAGAAATCGTGACGTCATGGAAGCGAAATCGAAATATCGTTTCTAATGAACTGTCATTATGTGGTTTTGTCTACCAAATTGACCCATTGGCGTAAAGTTCGTTTGTAGTCGATCGCCAAATGCGATTTTGTCTAGGCCCACGGACTCTTTCCTGCTAAAATTCCTCCCCTTTCTACTATCTATATGTTGACAGGCATGCCACCACAAGTGTGACTTTGTATTTAATTAGTTCATGTTCGCTCCCAAAATGGAGCATGTGGACGCCACGGAATTCCTCCAAGCCGCTCTATCTTGCGGCAGTTGCACAGCTTCATCCCTGTTTAGGCCAGCATTTCGTAAAACGTAGTGAATGACTGCTTGATCGTTAATTTAAGCCAGTCTCGTCTTCTAGCTCCTTCCGGATTGTAGAAAAGGCTTGCACATTCAAGACTTTCGGGGGACATGGGGAGAACATAGCCAAGCCAGCTCAATCTGCTATTCTCGATTACTGAGGTGATAGGCTGTTGTGCTTTTCTGGCGCTTACGGTCTTATTTGAGACATAGTGCTACCACCTAGTCCCCAAAATCTGTCGCAAAAATCTATTCTCAACACTAAGGATCTTCTTATATTGAGCATTAGACTTACGGTTATAAACTCTCCCATTCCTGTGGAACACCTAGATCTGGTTCAATGAGTTTGATATTTGCAGGAGTGCGACGGCCTGTTGGTTCAGCACATGTTGCGCGTCAACAAATTGATGATCAGAAGCTAACAGGTTCAGTCTATTGATTTATGCCAATGTCTTGTTTATCAAATACCTCTTCAGGGTCTATGGTGCTCTGACGCCTCTCCTCAGCGCAGACGTGGTCAACCTTGAAGTATTTCAATAAAGTCTGTATTTCATAAACTTATTGCGTTTCTATAAATTATTTCTAATGACTGATTCTTTTTTGCGTGTATTTTCAAACTGAAAGAATTTTCAAAATACCTACGTACGAGTTAATGACTCAGATATCTTATATATATACTAATATAAAGAGGAAAGATTTGATTGTTTGTTTGTTTGTTTGCTTGCATTGAATAGGCTCCAAAACTACTGAACCGATTTGAAAAATTCTTTCTCTTTTGGGAAGCTACACTATCCCCGGTGAATCCAATAAATCAAACATCGGAAGAATCTGTTGAGCCGATCTCGAGTTATAAGTGTTCGCACTAACCCGACTTTCATTTATATTAGAGATAATAATTATTATGGTTACTGTTTCGATCATATAAAATAATCTCAGTCGTTTTGTCCGCTATTATTTACGTTATGAATATTTATTTATTTATTTTATTTGAAATCATATTTACAAAGTTATAACAATATATCGATGGTTAAAAGCACACTTATTGTATGTCCACTTTTAGGTAAATTTGAGTTATATTGTTTAAAATGATCATCTTTTATATATTTTGTACTGCACAAAAGTTGTATATCCTAACCCACATACATTTTAGAATTATTGCAATTTCAAAACTGAAATTTAAGACATTCGACACAAATAATAGGGCACAATAATAATTATTGAATGTCCAAATACTATGATTGTGCTCTATACTATCGCCAATATTAATACACTAATGTTGTATTAATACACTAATAAGTTTATTGTTTTATTTCAAATTAAAACTACTCTTTTTTAGTTATATTAATTTCACAGTTATATATACAGCTTTCACAGTATATACACTTATAGTATGTCACGGTTTAAGTGTACGGATATTGTATGTCCACCCCTATTTTATAAAAAAAAGTCAGAATTGAACACCAAAGCTATGTCATGATCAATTAAAGTTTAATAATTCTAACCCTTTATAATATTTTATTTAACTCTAGAAATGATAATCTTATGTAAATCTTCTTATTTTTGAGAATTACAACGAGTCAAACATTCATATGCGTTTTTCTCAGAACTACCTATTCTGGACATACAATAAGTGTGCTTTAAACCATCGATATATTTACATGAAACATCAATAATAATAATATACAACATTTCCTCTCTCTTAAAGCTTGTAGAAGCTTGTGCAAAGAGAGGGTATTATATACAATAAATTATATTAAAACAAATACGTGTATTATTTCGTTTTTAACAAAAGTTGTTTGACCACTGGAGAATCCAAGAAATTCATCCGAATTATTATGAGTGAGTGTACTGTTATTAGGAACCAATAATATATTAGTTATTCAGACACTTACAAATTATTATAAATAGTTTGGAAAATAAACCGGTTACCGGTAGGTGTTATGGCAGGTACCGAAGCACTTGACCACCACACAGATGGCGTAACGTTTACGTAATGGCTTGTTAGATAATCCATAGGTTGAATCGGATTTATTGTTTCTATGACATGTAATTAATTTATTTGATTAAAATTTTATTTATGCGAATCGTTTGAACTGTTCTAAAATTGACGGTTCACGAGATGTTATGAGATATGTCCAAAATTTTGAAGCTTTCATTTAGATACTTGCCAACCTCCCAATAAAGTTATAGGTAGGTACATCAAGAAGAAGAAATTTAGACTCGGTAGCTTAGTGGTATAGGCGTGGACTGCATCATGATCACGAGGTTCCGGGTTCGATTCCCGGTCGGGCCAGAGTTTTAAGTGTTTTTTTACTTGAAATTTCTACCCGCAGTTGGCCTGTGGGGCTAGTACAAGTTTTATCGAAAGCTAATTGCACGCAAATAAGCGCTTATTAGCGTGCAAATAGTGTTCTTAAATCAAACGATCGAATGATTCGATATTCGATCATCGAAATCTTATACTAGGGCTACTGTCTCAGATTGGACGGGACCGGATGACTGGAAAAAATTGCCTGAGACAATAAGTTCCGCCAGCTATATTGACACCTTTGTATAGAAAAGTGTTTATTTATATTTTTCAAACATTTTTCTATTACCTAGTCCAATCAAAGTATGAATTGTGTTTTTTTTTCAAAATCAAGGTTAACAAAAGCCAGTATACCGCCATGTGTGTTAATTTATTTATTCGTAATAATTAAAATCAAATCGTTGTCAATAATTTCGACGATTTTACTGACATATCTGAATTAATTTAAAACGGGTTTTAATATAATACCTAACTCCCATAAATTATGGTATGAGGGAATGTGGTACGGAATTTAGTGTTGTGGCAAAGATGAAAGTTAACAAGTTGAGATGGCTTAGGCACGTGGAAAGAATGGATGAAAACAGAATAACAATGATGATTTATAAGGCTGAAACGAATCAAAATGTGTAAAGTCTCGGCAAACCAGAAATGACGTGGATCGAACACATGCATGGATTCCGTCCTCAAGGAATAAGTAAAAGAAATAGGAGAGGTTGTATGAGAAATGGTATGTCGATGAAAGAAACGAAATAAGCGTGCTTGCATGGATAGAAAGGATTGAAGGTCCGTTCTCTCTGCCTATTCCTTAATGGACATGGCGTGATGGGTAAAAAAATATGGTTATTTGAAGCTGCTATTCTAAGTGACACCATAATCGGCGATGCATTTGAGTTCTGACTTTATTCGTTTCTATATATGTAAGCCTACATTGTTTTCCCTACGGTATATTATAGGGTCAGTATCCAGTAAGTGATGGTCTGACCTTCAAATTGTTGCAATTACACGGGAAACAAACGAATCACTTAGTCCAAAATAATGTAATTGTAGAGGGCCTGAAGCGACTTTCTTCCGCATGTCCGACTGGGCGACGTTTCGTTCTCGTAGAAGACTCTGAGATGGACATTCTCAAGCGAAGCCGCTGTGAAGTAACACATCCGTGCAGAGGTTCACCCACATTCGTGTGCTGCGTGGATACGCCGATTACTGCATCACTGTATAGCGTATACTACGGGTACCTAGGTTCTGATAGGAGGCAATCTTAAGCACAGTAACAATTACAAATTATTATTTCTTCCAAAAGAGCGGGTAAAGAGACCAGGGACCCTAGACAATTAGAATTTTGCGAACGAATTTTTCGTAAATGTAAAGTGGGAAGAATATTAACCATCCACTTTGTATATTTTTATACAGGGTTACTGGTAATTCGATACATTCCTTGAAAGGGGTGATAGTAGAAAAAAATTTCAACAATTTTGTCCAATTAACCATGGGTCAAATGCCAGTGGTTTTCGAGTTATTTAACTGTTTTTTAAAATTGTGAACAAAATACTCCATTTTGGAATCAATCAATCAATCAATTCTCCCTTTTCCACCCCACTCAGGGGCATAGGGAGGCAACAAGAGCTCTCCATTGCGCTCGATCTTGCGCAATGTTTATGACCTCCTCCCACACCATGTCCATGTCCTTCAGCTCTGCTTCGAAGGAGCGGAACACCGTGTGAGAGGGTCTTCCTCGTCTTCGGGACCCTGATGGGAGGAAGAACAACCATTTTGGAAACTGTAGTAAAATTCATACGTTTTCTGAAAGCTTATTAATTGGGGAAGTTTTTCCTGTAGTTTGTATACCAAGTATATTATACTTTTTAGAGTAAATCCCATAGAAAAATCGAAATTAAAAAAAATTTTTACTGACTTGTGATTTTGAAACGTTTATTTTTGTATCTGAGGTT
The DNA here is from genome assembly GCA_963576905.1 of Mystacides longicornis. Lineage (NCBI taxonomy): Eukaryota > Metazoa > Arthropoda > Insecta > Trichoptera > Leptoceridae > Mystacides > Mystacides longicornis. The sequence goes on along the minus strand of OY756427.1, from coordinate 554,077 downwards.
TTGAAATTTTCTTCATGACTTTTTACTTTAACCATTCCTTTATTCTTCAGCTATTGGAAAAACGTGTTTTAATTTCCAAAGTGGAGTTCTTTGTTCACAATTTTTATTTAAAGGTCTTAAGTGGAAAATTGAAAAAACTCTAAGTCCAGTTCATGTTTTTCGCATTCTATATTGACGAAAAATTCGTTCGCAATATTGTTTATGGGTTACTCTTTCATTTTAATCACAGTAACGATTCAATTTCAATCTTAATAAAGATGTCATTATCACACTTAGATTTTGGTTGCTATGCATGAAAATAGGCCGTACGTAGGCCGCCCAGTGCCCTTATTCTCGTAGCGGTCTTAATACGCTCTTATCTTGATTGGCAATCATAAAATGGCGGATTGGTATTCACAAAACAAGATATCTAGTAGATATCTTAAAAATTCGTTATGTTTGAAATATCAGTATGAAAATGATCCAGTTCAAGATAGGATTTAAGATTGGATTCCGATAGTTTTGTGAATACGACTGCTTGCGATCGTATCTTAATCTTATCGTTAAGTCATTTTTAAAAGCGATTGATTACGAGAATAGCCCTACTGATGAGAGGAAAACAGCGTTCTCCTCGGCCAACTGTCATTCGGCATCCTTAGTACATGTCACAGTCATGTTATTCGACTTAACCTATTTTACTCAATTTATAAAATTTGGTTAAAATCTCAGTAAAGAAAAAATAACAACTAATGACTCTAACAAATCATGACTAATGTTCGATTTTTAAATGGAACAAACCACTACGGGCTTACGACCGTCTTCTACTGTTATTTCGAAGGCTGGCTTAGTGTGATCACTTTACGTTAACAATGTTCGCCATTAGGTGGTAATGTTTGTCTCCGAAACTCCTAATCATGAGAATTCTCTTCTCTCTAAGATCACAGTGCCTGCTACTCGTGGGCAGGGGTCTATTATAATTGTTGAAAATATGAAGACGATTCGGGTGAACGTCGGCGTGGTGCCGTGCGGCCCTCGGGGGGCGACTGACTTTTCTCTCATCTGTGGATGTTCCGCTTCCCGCCTCTCATATTATCATTCGAAGATATGCGCACAACCATACTGTTTCTTTATATTAAGAAAATTATCTTCATATATATTTTTGAGACTCATTGGATGTGTACATTTTTGTAATCCAAAAGCCGTTTCTTAGAAAGGGCAGTTAGAGAGTACAGACATCCATTAAAAAAAAAACTTATTTTCTTCTTCTTTAGTCACAATCGTATTATTGGTTGGTTGCAATTATCTCCACTCTGTTTTTCCACTCCGCTCTGTCCGTTGCAGCTCTTTTCAGTTCTTCGTATAAGAAACAGCGCATGTCCGAACGTTTTGCAGGTATTCCTGCCGTGGTCGTCCTCCTCTCAATAATGGTGTGTAGGAGACCGTCGTTTCTCTTGAAGTGTCCTATCCACATGCGGTGCCTTCCTCCTTCGATTCTTTGGAGAATCTCTTCATTGCTTATGTGGTCCCACCAGGATATATCTTGAATGCTGCTATTGGACCACACCTCAAAAGCTTCCAGTCTCCTTTCATCTCTTTCGGATAGGCACCAAGTCTCACATCCGTGCATCAAGATTCTCCATACGTAGGTTTTAATAAGACAATATTCGACATGCTTACATTTTCTATTATTCCTTACATCCTTCTTTAAGATGGCACCGATATTCAAAATAATTCAAAATAATAATGCCACGTCTCAAACTAGGCATTTTTGTGAATAACCCTATAGCTCTTTAGCTGTTGGTATACTTTCCAATCCAAATCCAAACTCCCTTAAGGCCCCACCCAGGGGCATAGGGACGCAACAAGAGCTCTCCATTGCGCCCGATCTTGCGCAACGCTTATGCTTATGACCTCCTCCCACACCATGTCCAGATTCCTCAGCTCTGCTTCGAAGGAGCGGAACACAGTATGAAAGGGTCTTCCTCGTCTTCAGGACCCTGATGGGAGGAAGAACAGCACTCTCCTCGGCCAACTGTCATTCGGCATCTGTTTGCTTCACACGTCGCCGAAGCCCTTTCGGCTAACGTGATCAACAGGAAAGAGAAATGTGGACTGTAAAATGGATGCAATGCACTTACCCCACGTTATCCAAGTGTGTATGATCGATCTCCTTTGTCTTCTGGCAGCACTGCACTTTTGTTAAAACTATATTAAAATAAATGTTTGGATGCACAAGATGTAATTGATGAAAATTGATATGTCACGATGTATATAACTTGCGAATTTGTAGCGGCAATAAAGAGCGGTTTTTCCGTGTGTGAAGTCCCGAGATGCGTTACGTACTTACTGAAGTGCACTGCTGGGATGGGCCCAAGGAAAAAAAAAGGTGACAATATTTGCCCAGCAACGCGAACCACCGATTGCGACATTTGACCCACGTACTTATAGATAAATATGTACTTATAATATAAACATGTTCAATCTATTAATATTGAACAGCATCCTTAACACATGTCCCAGCCAAGTCCATCTCCTCCACATAATAGTAGAAGTGATGGGCTCACGCTGGGTGCGCCGACGTATAGTGTCGTTCGTGATGCGGTGGTACCATCTTATACCCAAAATTCTTCTGAGGCACTTCATTTCGAATGCAGATACTTTTTGTGCCTGGGCTTTGGTCAGGTGCCGGTATGCTTTATCTGGCAATATTTTTAGCAAAAATAGTTAACGGCATAACTTGTAGGGGACTGTCTGTCAAAGCGGTCAGCCATTAAAACGGTACACTGCAACTGCATAGACAACAATAATACCTAATTAGGTAATAATATTATCCATAGACAATGATAATATTCTCCACGCCTAGGCTAATTCTGAAATTATTAGTTGCTTATCTATGGTTAGATTTAAGCCACAGATGAGCGATGCTCTAAATATGCAACCCGAGTGCATTCTTTCGCGTCTTTGTAACAAAATTAAATACTTGTCGAATGCAGATAATTTTCTTGATAAGAGTCCGTGGCATCTTTGTTACATTACAACCTATAATTTATTTACTTTATCCGTTCATTTTACCTACCCGGTCACTATAGGTAGCTCTCCGAAGTATTCTGTTGGGGCGTCATACAAGTTTCCATAAAAATAAAGTTAACAAGATTAGGCAATACTCAAAAGAATCTAAACATCCATGTTTTATTTTTAGAGACTCGAATCTGGGCTAACGCAAAGCGAAAAAAAAATCAAGCTCATTCTACAATAAAACACAAATTTCAGTTTCGTATGTCAAAAATTTACGGAATCATTAAGCAAAAGTGCAAAAAAAAAAACTGGTGTTACCGTGCAACGCACCCTTAAGTATCAAATATTTGACTATAGTTAAACTAATAGTTCTATAAACTTAAACTTTTTCGTGAATTATCCTGCTGTTCCTACGACAAATCATACCAAATTAACTACTTACTTTTAAATTCTCATTCTTCCCGAACCGTCTTATTTATAAAAAAATCGTTAATCGTATGATTCTCACTGATCAGGTTTTACTAAATTTATAAAAAAACAATATTTGATCCGCGTCTGTTATGTATGAAGATGACAATACACACAACATTTTGTAAACAAACAAAATAGTAGCCGGGCAACGCGAGTGTTTACAACCAAGATGCGCTATGTCAGATTTGGAGTGATTGATGCAGAATTGGTACTTGGTACCTTATTTTTTTCAATTATTTATTTTATATCAAAATATAGTTTAAGTCCTTATTAAATCATACGAAACCTTTATGTTTCAGCTAAAATGAACTCATTCACGTTTGATCACTTCAAATTTAATATTTTGTACCTACTTAAAAAGTATTCTTTTAATATTTTTTTCTTCAAAACGTCATTATATTTCTTACAAATTTAGTTGGTGCATCATGGTTGTAAGTCCTTGAATGATTGAGAGAATACATATTTGCTTTATTTGTTTATTTCATATTATCAAAATGATAAACCAAAATAGAATGGACCAAAATATGAAGGGAGCACATAATATTTGGATGGGAAAAAAGCTTAAATACAGTGTATTTATTAATAATAATAATAATAACATGACAATTTATATAGCGCCGTTTAGTGCATTGCACTTCAAGGGCACTGTACATACAATATTTAATATCACCCAGTAGGCTCGTCAAAGAATTTTAAAATTATAGTCAATAATCCCTTTACCAGTTCGTCAACAAAAAAAAATAAAATTAATAAAAACATGCATCACAGTTGTGCTCATAGATAATTGTCCCGTTCCTATGTCGATGTCTGACCAGACCCGTAGTATTGAGCAAACAGATGAGTCTTTAGGCCCCCCCTGAACGCCTCCAAACTCTGCACTTGTCGGATAGCTAGGGGTAGAGCATTCCAGAGGCTAGGTCCAGCCACACAAAAGGCACGATCACCATAGCGTGTCAGGACCCCCCTCCGGGGCTCCTCCAATTCATGAGGAAGACTCCCAGCAGACCTCAGTGTCAATCGTCTTGAGGTGATAGCTCTGGGATTGCACATTTCATTTATGTACTTAGGTGCATCCCCACATATGGCCCTGTACACCATTACACAGACCTTGAATTGTATTCTGGCAACAATTGGTAACCAGTGAAGATCCTTGAGCAATGGTGTTATTCGACAGTACTTATCTTGACACATGATTAATCTAGCAGAGGCGTTCAAAAGTGACTGCAAGCGACCCAACTGCACACCCGGAAGGCCACAATATATTGCATTACAGTAGTCTATCTTTGAAATGACGAATGAATTCACAAGTGTTTTAACTGCTTCTATAGGTAAGGCGCGTCTAATATGCTTTAGCTGTCTCAGACAAAAGAAACCATCCCTCACCACACTACTGATCTGGTCATTCATCGAGAGGCAAGTATCCAGTTTAACCCCCAATACCCTAACAGAAGAAAGAGGCTTTACAATTTTTCCCCCAACAGATATATTGTCATTGTTTATTAAGTGTTGTCTTCTGATGGAAGACAACCACATAAATTCAGTCTTATCAGAGTTTAAGCATAGTTTTTTAGCAGACATCCACTGTGACACTTTCACAATGCACTCAAGAAACACTCCCACCAGTTCCGTCTGTTTATCAGGTTCCACCGAAGCATAGATCTGGATATCATCAGCGTATCCGCTCACATTCAGCCCGAAGTCTTCAATGATCCGCTCCACCCCAGATATGTACAGTATGAATAAAAGAGGGCCCAATATCGATCCCTGCGGGACGCCCACTGTAAGCTCTCTCTGCGATGCCTCGGTACCTCCAAAGACGACGGTCTGACGGCGATCAGTCAGATAAGACCGGAACCATTGTTTAGCCGATCCAATAATGCCAAACTGCCCCTCCAACTTATCAAGCAGTATATTATGATCCACCGTATCGAAGGCCGCACTCATATCCAGCAGACAGAGCAGCGTGATTCTTCCCCGCTCGTTGTTATATGTAATATCAGACATCAACTTCACTATGCTTGTCTCAGTAGAATGATGTTTCCTATAGGCTGACTGTTTTTTGGGCCACAAACTATTTTCTTCCATATGACTGTTCAACCTTCTACATACAATCTTCTCAACCAGCTTGGCGAGATACGGTAGATTAGAAACCGGTCTATAGTTTGCCTCCTTATCGGGATCCAAATTATTCTTCTTAAGTATAGGCGTCACCTGAGCACACTTCAGATTATGCGGCATATGTGATGTTTGAAGAGACACATTTACCAAGTGAACTAAGAAATGCATGATAGAGTCCTTGCACTTTTTTAATAACCAAACTGGTATAGGATCAAGTTTACATTGTTTGTTTTTAGTGTTCATTATAACACTGTTCATCTCCTCCAATGTGGCTAATTCAAAGCCACTAAACACTGAAGGCACTATAACTTGTTCACTTATACCATTTAGTTGCGTGGATTGAACTTTTGCCTGTATGGTATGAATTTTAGTCTCAAAATATGATGCCAGATCCTCTGCAGACCTATCCGAAACTGACTGATTTCCAACTTTTCCATATATGATATTGAGTGACTTCCACAATTCTTTGGGATTATGTTTCTCATTTTGAATTTTAGTTTTCCAGTAATCTGATTTTTTAGCTTCAACTACACTCCTGTAAGCCTTCTGTGCTGCAATCCACGCACACCGCTCTTCCAAGCCACCATCAGATCTGTACTTTCTTTCCAGTAGTCTCATTGTTTTTTTACTACATAGACACTCCTCATCAAACCAGCAATCAGATGGTCGGACTCTGCATTTAGCTACATAAAGTGGAGCATGGTTAGTCAGCAGTGAGGTCATAGTTTCATTATATAATTCAACCAGTTCACTCAAGTCCGCAGTCCAGGCCGAATGACTACACCCTGAGATCGCTGTTTTCCTCAGTTCCATCTCAAAGGAATCAAAATCAAACCTTTTCCAAGCACGGGTTGCTATGGACTTGTATTCTAATGGAGGTTGCGTTAGGTCTACTTCAGTGTATACAACTCTATGGTCCGAAACCCCTGCATCATGAACTAAAGTGGGCAATTCGTTTTCAGATCTAGAAATTATTATATCAAGTATACCTCCTGCATCATGAGTTGCTACTCTCACCCACTGAGAGAAGCCAACATCCTCAATCAGTTTGTTGAATTGCATTGTGTGTCTGTCATTGTTTCTGTCCAACCGAATATTTATATCTCCCGTCACTATAATGTCCATATCATAAAGCGCCAACCACTCAATGAATGACTGAAATTCACTGTAAAATTCACCCGTGACTCGTTTAGACCCCGGCCTGTACACGCATACTAACATTATGGGCTTCCGTGCGTTTACCTTGCAGACTAAATATTCAAACTGTGTGTACTTATTATTCTGAATCTTCGATAGCCGGAAGTTCCTCTTTGTTACAATCATGACGCCGCCATAGTTATGCCAGGACACATTATTTCTATCAACCTTTTCATTTATAGGTCTGGCCTCATCCAGGACGTTATAACCTAGTGTCTGTAATTTCTTGATTGTAATGTCATCACTGTTTTCATGCCACGTCTCTGTTAAGCACAAAACACTCAGATTTAATCTCTCAAACACGCCATGCACATCATCTATTTTACTTCTTAGAGATCTTATGTTCCAAGTACCCAACACAACAGATTGTTTTTTTATAGAAATGTGTCTCTGAATATGTGGCCTGGCCAGGTTTTCTGAGTTGACACCCGTACAGCATATTGTCTTATTGATTCTATTTTGAATTAAAACTGGAATACGTTTATATAAATTTCTCCCCGCTCTGCACCCTCTCACCCTACGGTATTTAAGTTTGCATGCAATTTTCTTGTTCACATCTCTGATTACACTTAATAGACTGTCACTTATGGGCACATGGTTGGATTTTAATTTGTGTAATTCCTCAAGAGAGTATGAAAACATATTATTCCTATACATTTCACTTCAAAAACAGTCACTTAAAAAATTTATTGAGAAGAAAAAATTAATTAAAACAGATTATTGTTACATGTACACAGAAACCTTCACATCAACACATTATTTCTCAATTATTATGCTTAAATTGTTATAAATTTGTATGTCAACACGGATTTACATGATTATAATTTAAATTATTTCATTGGGGGTCAATTAATTGCATTATTACTAATAAAAACTTATTTAAAATACAGGACAACACAAAAACACAACTGTATGGCAGCTTAAAGCGCCATCTAGATAAAGCGTTCTTGTATACTCGAAACAACTATCAGTTGACGTTAAATCCAATATGGCTGGGCAAAATCTACAGAGATCAGCTCACAATCAAGCGATATGCGTTAAACTATCTCGATGACAGCTTGATCGTAATATTTCCTATCGCTGAGCTATTTTTCCACTAATCGTAGTTTTTAAATAAAGCAGCAACTGTACCTATAGTTTAGTGGCCCGTACACTGTCTTCTTTATTGCTTTTGATGCGTCCAAAGTTTGATAATTGTGTGTTACGCTTACGCAACAGTGAGCTAGCGTAACCGCATACTGCACAGTGGGCTAATGGGATTGTAATTAATTCACACTTAATATCAAATGAAAACGAACAAAATAACTTATTATTACATAAGAACGCACCAAATACATGTCTAATTGTTTCACTGCACCTTACATTCTAATAAAGCAAGCAGTTTGTTTACAAATTGATTCAATCAAGTGCACTTTCTAGCTCATAGCGGCGTTCAATTGAAATTTCGAGGCATTTCGAAAGTTAACATGTTTAATTCAATAGATACTTAAATAAAGCAAACATTATAACGAACTGCAATATGCAATAGAAAATATTAAAAAAATCGATGGTGGGTATTTTTTTAAATTCTTTTTAAGCTCCCAGGTCATGAGCATTGCGCAAGATCGAGTGCAGTGGAGAGCTCGTTGCCTCCCTATGCTCCTGAGTGGAGTTCAAAGGGAGTTTTCATTTTGATTTTAAGCTCCCGCGTTCGAAGATCGAGATACGAGATCGGCTGAACAGATTCTTCCGATGTTTGATTTATTGGATTCATCTCATCTCCGGATATTTTGAACACCATCAGCGCAAAGGCGAAAGCTGTTATGCTGATGGTGTTAATATTGTAATTTTGCAAAATAAAATAATATAAAAAGTAACAGAATAACTATTAAACAATTGAAAATGCATAAGAAATAATATAAAATATAATATTAAGGTTAGTATGGAACGGATCTCCTGCGACGCCATGCCATCTATGAATAAATCTATAACAACAAAGTTATTATTGTTTACCTGACAACCGGCCCCACACAAATCAAGCCCGCCGCGGACAACCATTGACACTAAAAATATTGGTACGCAGATTTTTTTCAAGCTTCCAAAAATATTTTGAACGTACCTATTTTTGTATAAATTACAAATTTCAAATCAATATTCATAGTAAGGAGTACAGGACAACGTCTGTCGTGTAAGTTCTAGTTAATAAACTCCAATTATGTTTGTATTAAAATACCCCTGAAAACTGTCAGACTAACCAGACTAACGGGTCATAAACGTAGTGGTGCATGATTATTGTTTAAAAATACACACACATATACCCCATACAGATAGTGCGTCAGTTATTTGTCAATTTTGTGTAGACAATGACTTCAAATACGTACATCCATGATTAGCTGTCAGCCACCCTGGTAACGAGAGAATGATATCACAAACTCACTCTCTAGTGGTAGAAAAGTGATAAAAATACACAAAATTTGAATCAAGACTTCTTTAGAATAAAAACAGCAGATCCCTTTGCTTACCAACACTCCTTCTTATGCTCTTGTATTCTCTCTATCTGTACCAACCAGAGATGACAGCAAATTATTAGACAGTTATCCTACAGTTTTGGCCTACTGCCAAACTCTTTTGGTTGATTTGTGACAGATGAGCTGATGGTAGCAATGATGATCCTAATTATTATGCGCCCAACATATTTATCTCCTTCTCTTTGAGGATATTGATTTCTGTATCAAATAAGCGAACACTCAAACAAAGTAAAACATGTAATGTTGAGATTATGAGAGGAAAAGCACTTGACGAAGGTGAAATTTGCCAACACCAAAGCACGCGACATTTTTCTTTCATTAAATAATTAGTTGATTAATGAGATTAGTTCGCCCATTGTACGCTAGAGGCGCCACACGCAACGTGTGGACATTCTTGCAATATTCACATAATCTCCGAAACAACTAATGTGACTTACAACAGCTTACCTCAAGAATTCTTTTGATAACTTCAGCTTCTATTTGAGAGACATTTCAGTATGATGTTCCAAAAACTCCAAAAGCTCGTCTTTTAACAGTAATTTTCGTAGACTAATCATCGTCTCAAGGTTAGTTGATGGTTACTTTAAGTGCGGTCGGACCATGTAGGCCTTAAGCAGCATGATCTCAATGATCATGTGGATAAAGACAGAAAGATACTACATTTACAGCCGTTCGTAGTCCAGAAGATACACGAAGCAAAGTGTAAATGCGTTTCTGCTATTGTTCGGAGATCCAGAGAAGGGTTTTAGTAAGCAGGTCTACCTTCGGGCGGGAGTCAGATTCAATTTCCATGAGGGTTTTCCTTTCCTCCCAAGAAATAATCGTAAGTAGTTAATGGAAACTGGAAATTAACTTCAATAAAAGTTGTCGAGTCTTAAAGAAAAACTAAAAACCTGAGAAAAAGAAAAACAAAATTTTCCCTCTTTCCAAAAAACGGATGTATTCAATGATTTCTTTCCAGAAACTTGCCAAAGACCCTTTCATAAGTTTCTGGAAAAACCTCTTTTTAATGTTCCAGTGATAAGTTAATTTTCTTCCTACTCTAGGCATTGTCGAAGAATTCGTTTGTAGTCGATCGCCAAATGCAATTTGTCTAGGCCTACTGTTCCCTGTCCAGTTTTGCGGGTCTCGGAACCTGTCTTTTTTTGATAGGTTAGTTATTCAAAAACCGTTGGTTTCCTTATGTTTGCATTGAATTTATTGTATCAAGTATTGATATGTGGACATGGCACTTATTCAATCGTTAAATCAGCAGGGTCAGTCATCTTAACCACATTGAGTCCCACAGAATGGTCATTATTTCCCCATATATAATTTCTACAAATGATATTACTTATTGTATTTAATAGTAAGTTGCGGTGTGATACAGACACACGTTCAAGAAGTAATTCCACTTTCCATTTTGTTGCACTGAAGCAGCCTCCTAAGTTGGCTGACAACCTGTCCACCACTCAGCAGGCACATTAATACTCCAACCACCAGAGCACTGCCAATCCATTAGCGCCTATTGATAATAATGATGACAAAACCACACACATGCCTAAGAATTATTGATTGTTATTCAGAAACTCTTCCATACTATCCACAGTTGTTTTTTTTCCAATGATTGGCCTGAAAAAACGTTCTAACCTTGATTAGGGATTCTTAAGGAGTAGAGAGAGACTATTTTTGATTACATGTGCAATAAGTGCTATTCAAGAGATAGTATAGTCTCAAAAATCTAAACTTTTTGTATATTTTTATCTGCATGAGGGTCCATATATAGACTATAATAGACCAGATGATCGGATACATGCGCTGCACGAACTGAAAATGTTAGCGAGTGACAGGTAGAAATGGAGGAATGGAGTAAACATTCTTGGTGGTGGCTAATACTATGATTGTGAGCAGAGAGAGAGGGTCCATTACAAAGCAGTAAAAAAGATCAATCTTGATGATATACTTAATGTGGATCATCAAGAGTGAACCTGACTACCAAAACTATTAGGTATAGCACCCGAAGATATAACAGTTGATGACTGGTGATTTATGTTAAATGTTGTCGGCCCACGAAGATGCTCCTCATACGTCACCCCGCTGCCATAAGGTACACCTGCCAGTTGACAACTTTCTAATGCGTGATGCAGCCATTCTCAGGCGAGAGAGATCACTCTGAAGAATGCCATTTGTTGACGGATGTTGGGCGCTTTGATTTGTTGGTCATCTGATGGCGTCTCTCGTCCCGCTGATGCGCAATGGTCACGATAGCTGGCGTGACTGCTTGCCGCTCAGTTCTGGATGAAGAGACTGTGTCTCGGGTAATGATATACCATTTGCCTAATATAATTAAGCATCCGTACAAAATCCATAGTTTAATCTCTTTTCAACTGCAATTTAGCACGAAAAAGTAATTCTTCTATCATCATAGCTCATCCAGAAAAATTGAGTAAGTATAGAAAGATATGCACCTGTATAGCTTTCTAGTTTAAATATGTATATTCCCAAAATAAATAATTTCTTTGGCTGAATTTACTATGCCTGCCTCATTTTTCGAAAGCTGCCTTTGAATTTTGAACTCAGCGGCTTAGTCGAGACATAAATTCCGTAGTATGGGTTGTGGAGAACAAGGAGGATTTGTGGATTTTCATTTACTAACCCATGATAGGGTAAGAGTCTACTTATAAAGCCAAAGCTCGCACACAAGACTCTAGAGGAATGTTAGTCTCATTAACTTAACGGATAGATGCAGTATTAGAAATGAATAAATACCACCAAGCACCTTCGGCCCAAACAATCGAATATTTGGATAGATGCAGGTTAAAATGATACTTCCCATTAAGACCTTACTTATGGGCATAGCAAGGCAACAATTATTGCTCCACACGGCGCTCGATCCGAGCATTGGTGCCATGACCTCCTACCACACTATCTACAAATCCCTCAGATCTGTTTTGAAGGACGGAACATGTTGTCTAAGGGTCTCCCTCGTCTTCTATGACCTTATGTGATTTCAGATTTTCACAATGGCTTTTCTTGAGTTCAAACAGCTGTCGAAGTAACTAAGAATAGTTCTCAGTACATTGAAAATTCAATTGCATATAATGCGTTTCTGATATGGAACCCATGTCTTTCGAGGGTACAGTTAGTCTTTTATAGTTAAGATCTTTCAAGACTTTCTACCGTTTTGCACTGGACTGTCCGTTCGTTAGATTCAGTTATTCCACAAAATGGACAACCGGGATGTGAACTTAGAACGCTCATTTGTTTCCTCCCAGCTGCTGAACCACAAAGGAACAGTTACCTGTACATCATCACACTATTCACAGACACAATAAGGTGCATCCTATAATATTATTTGTCGTAATATACAGTGAATTATAAATCGACATGAATGCTTTATGTCAGTTACGATATGCCTGACTACTAAAACATTTTAAGGTCTTTCATTCAGAATCAATCCATCCGTCCAAATGGAGTGATGTTACTCCAAAAATGACCGTGAGTGGGGAAAACGAAATGTGGTGTGATAGGAGGTGTCGGATAACCATCAGTCCAAAATTCAATTGCGTCAGGCTATTCGTCCATCACTCCAAACGGATCGTCAATCGGGAAACTCGAGTGGTCGTGGTCTGAGTCGTTACGTCACTTGATTATCAGTGTTATAAATGTGTTCCAATTTCGACTTATTTTGTCATAATCCTTCCACCAAGGTACATGTGTTCTTGTTTTAAATTTAATAATAGCGAAATACGACGTGTATTGACTCATGTTGCACATCTGTCAAAAATGGATGACGTTCATTTGGAGTGATCGTGAATGAGGGGCTTAAGACTCTTGAACATTGGCTATAGAGGGTTAAAAGTGAGTAACTACTGTGGAAGAGTCTAAATTTTGCCGTGAAATTTATGAAATATAGAAAAAAATAGCATTTGGCAAAAGTATGGAAACAGGGAGAATGCAATGATATAAAAAAAAATCATTTGGATAAAAGTTGAGAATAGTCGCAGATGGATTACCTTAAAAATATAAACAGCTTTAGGTTTGAAAGAAACCATTGGTTACGTAGATTTCAAAATAAATTGTTAATAATGTGGTCGGGAGATTAATCCAACCGTTCACGCCATCGGCACAGGCCATCATCACGTGACTGTGTCTGATGAATGTGGCCAATTCAACTTGTGATGTGATTGATGGGCTCGTGCCTCACCGTGGGCTCCATGGACCGTGACCAATGGGCCCGACTCACCTGTCTCAACACCAAATTACTTGTCCAACTCTCATACGCACCTTATAATAAGTGCACAGTCTCATTTCAGCTAAATGTGAGGTGATACATTTTGCCTCCGTTGAACGAGTAGTTGTTCTGCCAAATGAAATGCTTCTTGATCAAATATTGCAAACTAGCCGCAAAACCCGTTGGATAACAGACATAGAAAAGGGCCAGTAATAGTTTGATTAACCTATAAATCAGTTGAATTGTATCTTAAAGGGTTTGATAATTGATATAATCTGCACATTGTTGGGCATCAGGGTATCACTTCTTTAACACGTCCATAAATTCGTGACGGCCAAACTCTGTCTACGTGGATTCCGGTCTTTTCAATGCTTCCTTGTTTCTTAGACCTGTTCCAACAATCATTCATCCGCAGAAGCCCAAAGTTCTTCAGACACTACTCCATTTCTACCGATTCCTCGTAACCTGCATCCACTTTCTCACGATGTGATCCCTTCAGCGTATTTCAATCTGACTAGAAATTCTAGTTTAAAACCTAGGGATTCTAGTTTAAGACCTTTTAAGACCTTAGCCAAAATAGAACGCGTTTGTCAAATAATCATACAAGTAACACGGTCGCTCTACAGCATTTAAAATCTATTCTGGTAAATGCCAGGTCAATCCTGTAAGTTTTTGTCTTTAAGACATCGTTACTGACGAACGTTTTACTCTGATGTAAGTTCGCATTATTCTTTTTGGATGAAAGGCATTTGCATTTCGTTATATCTTTATGAATTTTCATTCACCGTAAAATGAAGTCATTGTGCCATACACATCAAAATTATGTATGAACGAGTATATATTATTATCTTAGTGAATGAGCCATTTGATCGTTTACCTTGACCAATTACAATTATTAACAATTATCGACTCCGTAACAAGACCAGGAAATTGGGTCCTCTCTCAAATTACCCTTTAATGTAAGCAATTTAAATATATTAGCAGTCTTGTACATTATCTTAATAAAGCTCATGTTCACGGATCCTCCTCTTCTGCGTAGAATACGTAATAAATTGTTCTTTTTGCCAACATTTTCAACGTCATTTTAAATACTAACTGACCCTTCATTACATAATATGAATAAATATGCGGTGTACACTAAATTGGGAGAACACATATTCTGGCTATTAGGGTTTGTAGTCGCTTAATTTTGGATTACATACCGGGGCTTGGAGACCTGTCTCTGATTGAGTGAGTTCAGTCCAAAATAAAGCATACATTTTATTCGATCAGCATGCAAATATAAAGTCTACTCGATATTTTTAGATTGATTACTTACTATAAACAAGGTTTTTCCTTTCCCATAAAATGTGTTCGCACAACATGCTACTACTACATACTACCTTTCCATTGTATTGGTTCCAAGATAGTCAAAATGCACACCTTTCCTTCATCATTTACAGGGAATCGGCGCATAATGAAGAGTGCTGGCCCCAACATAAGACCCTGGGGCACTCCGATTCTCAACGCTGATTGTACTGAACCGTTTCAAGACTTCCTTATCTTTCATCCTTATTATGTTTGTGTTCACAATTTAATCAACTCATAAACTCAAATTTATTTTAAACTTCCTACACATTGTTTCGTTATTATTTGTTGACCGATACATACATTTTCAATTCGGATTGGATATTCTGCTTTTTTATTTATTCATTTCCTTTTATTTATTTTTATAGAAAATTACAAAACTACACAATAATTATCGTATTCTTATACGATATCCAAACAAAAAGAGTTTAAATTTACATTTAAAAAGCAAGAAATGCTTGTGTTTACACAATTTCCCCTCCTCCAGGGGAAATTGCTTTGTATGTCTGAATGCTTCGACAGACAAAAGTATTGATTTCTATCCCTCCCGTTCAATATTACCGAATTCCTGATTTGTCAAAGGTATATTTCGTAACATTAGAACTAGAGGTAAGTATATTTGATATTTATTTTATTTCAAGTTTTTGAACAATCATTATCATTTGCTGGTTGGGATGGTGGGGAGTGGTGATGGTCACGATCCTCAGCAGTGAGGGAACGACGAGGATGAAGATGATGAATGGCCTTCATTGACAATGTTTGAAATGTCCAAAATCTTTTGAAAACTTCTCTTGGAACCTAGAATGAACTTTTTGTGAATGAAAATCAATATCCACTGAAAGACGAAATGGAGTACCTACCACAAAAATGTATTTTTGCAAATAATAAAATGAGTTGACATATGGGGGCGAGGCGCTAACACTGACAGTGAGAGTGGCAGATATGCTGGACATCTTTGAAAGGAAGGTTCTGCGTCGAATCTGTGGACCAGTGAGAGGGCTATCAGTAGCGCATTTGAACCAATGCAGAGCTGTACAATATATATCAGGCCCCAAATATCTCGACGCATATAAAGCTCCTTAGGTTGAGATGGGCTGGACATGTACAGCGAATGCCCAATTCAAGCGTACCGAAAATAATCCTAAGTGGACATCCAGGAGGAAGGAGACGAATCAGCAGACCTCGGCTTAGGTGGGAAGTGATGCAGAACAAATTATTCAAGTGGCGAGTTGGAGGACAACCGCAGAGGACAGGACTTGTTGGAAGCGAATGCTACGGGGGGCCAAGGTTCGATATGGGCTGTAGCGCCATTGGAGAGAGATGAATGTAAATGAAATACCATAATCATAGGATCAATAAAAAAAGGTGGGAAAGAAAGATGAACGGTGGGAGGATGGAGGCAACTAAATAAATACAAGGCAACTAAATAGTTGAAAGTTGAAGGCATGGTTTTGGAAAAAAGATGCAATACAAGTTGGTATATAAAAAAAATATTGCTGATAAATCTGTATTTTTCGACCCAACGAAAAATATTAACGAGAGCAAATAAACACATGGATTGGGACAATGGATTAATCATGCTATACCGTGGATATTGGACACTCGTAATATTTTATGACTCGCATTCGTGGCGGCTCTTATTGTTTATGGTTTAATCAACGACGAGAGGCGAACGGTTCAAAGATGAGACATTCAGATTGTGTTGTATTTATTTTAGCACAATTTGGCATGAGTTATGAAATTTTTGGAGTTTATGGTCCCAGAAAAAGTTTTATAAAAAATATCCTTCGTAGACTTTTTAGTCTCAAAACATGAGTGTTAGTAACAAATTTTTGATCGGTGACTAATATTTCTGCAGCTTCATTCTGATCTGTCAATGATTGCTATTTTTAATTTATGCTGTCCCAGAGAGTGATCTTAGTTTTCGTCTTTTGCCATTACATAATATGTGGCAGACCAATTAGGTTTAAGAGGTTTCTGATAATATTGGGATCATGAATATCCAAAATAGTCTGGTCTTGAAACTTTTGAAGTAAGTTGGAAATCAGTCGAAGAGGAAAAACTAATAATTTATTGGAAGGGGAACTGCAGAAATTGGCAAAATAATAAAACAAAGATGTGTAAGATCGGGCGTGACAGAAGAAAAAGAGAGCACAAAAGACGTGCAAACAGAGTAATCATGACTTCATATGAGTTTTTGCCGAGGCTGAGGCACTCTCCGCGGTAACCACTTTCCCACACGTATGCCCAATTAGGTCCAGCGCCTGCCCGCTGCACGACGGTCGCCTCTTTACTTTTTGTCCATGTGCAAGCGTGGTCAACCATTAGCGACACATGGAGCATTAACCACCTCACTTTTTTTTCAGACTAAATTAGGCAAATACCCTATATGAATGTGTTTCATTCAATTACTTTCTTTGCAAAAATACGAGTGTAAATAACACCTTTTTACAATAAATGATAAAAATGCATTGAAAATAATAATTCAATGAGTGATGTACTTTCGCCTGCCTGTACTGTCATACAAAGCAGTTAAGTAGGTACATTTTTACAAAAAAATAATCCCCATCACGCCGTCTCCTGGAGGGGATAGGCAGAGAGTACGGAATTCCATAGTTACCTATCCAGACAAATCTCTCGTTCATTCAACAACGTAATTTTCTCCCATTCCTCAAACTCCTAAGTTGGTACTCCTGTAAGACGGCACCGAAATGATCGGTCCACGTCTCCGTGCACCAATTCTTTCAGATTTATAGATCCCTTTTGACTTTCTTTCTCAACATCCCTGAACAACCTTAATTTATTCACTTTTATTCTAGTCTGTACGCTCACATTTACACCGCATTTATTTCTTATATGTATTATCATTCCTCACTTTATCAATCAGTGATCTCATTTCCACAAAATTTATTCCAACTTCCAGAATTTTCGTTCATGTCCATGTTTCACTTCTATACATCATGGACGGTATCAGGATTTCATTGTGCATCTGCAGTTGATCTTTTATAAGTTTTTACTTTCAGAATAGAGTCAACATTTCTATTTTTCCAGTCGTTTCTTATACTGTCATATACTCTACCCCTAGCTATCCGACAAGTGCAGAGTTTGGAGGCGTTCAGGGGGGGCCTAAAGACTCATATGTTTTAATCAAATTTAAATAAAAAACTTTTTAACTATTCCACAAATTTATTGTACCTGACATGTTTCGAAGGGGCACGCCCTTCATGGTCACAGGTTATTTGAAACTAAAGCTAAGATTTGGTACCGTGATGAGTTAGCGTTGTACCTACTATAGATGCTTACATATTATGATAGTATATGAATAGTCTACAGCTGATTTTGAATACAGAGTATATAAACGAATAAGATAAAAATGTGTTAGTAAATAGAGAAATATGAATATGGAAGATATAATATATTTATTTTTTTTTTTTTTTTATTTTAATTTAGATAAAAAGAATAGGTAAACTATATACTTGTGACAATAAAATTATCATTTTGGAATATTAAATGTATTTCTGGAGAGAGACAGTTAAATAATAACAGATAAATAATAATAATAATTGAGAACATTAATTATCTAATGTTTTGTTTTGTAAAATGAATATATTTTTTTATTTTATCTAGACAGCGGTAGAGTATAGTTAAAAGTAATAATAATGGTGAATTTTTTTCCCATAATACATAGAGTAGAGTATAAACGTCAAATAAATAAAAAATAATATAGGTATATAAATTACAAATTTCTGGCTATAGTACAGTTAACAATAATGGTAATAATTCTAACAACAAAATTATTTGAATATCAAAAAAAATATAAATAAATAAATAAACAGTGTTTGGTAAGTGGGTACGTACGACTTCAACCACATTCCTAGAATGTTTATTATTATTTTTTTTTTTTTATTTAAAATAGGAAACAAGTGGAAACCATTTATTAAAGTAATAGTCTTTCAACACCGGCGATAGAGCTGTCATTGTTTTAAGGGTGATCAAGTTTGCAATCTATTTCATGGAGTACCTATATGTGTAGGAACCAATACAGTTATATAAACATTAGTCTGTGTATTATTTATATTATGTTTTTTTTTTTCCTATTTTGATCCTTGTTTTAAAATATAAAGCTTGCATATAGTTCTAATAATTTAAAAGTTTGAGATTAAGGGACATTAATTTTATTAATTTATGATTAGGTATAATTTCAAAATGAGATGTATATTATTACTGATTAGAACTCTTTAAGGAGTAGATAGTAATAATTCACAAAAATGTTAAACGTACCATTTATTTTTTATTTTTTTACTATTATTGTTACCAAGTTTACCAACTTGTAAATATGTTAAAAAAAAAAAAAAAATACAGAAAAGACAGAAAAAACGGTCTTTGAACATTAGATTAAAAGAACATATATCAGCCATAAACAATAGACACCCAGATAAGTCGAATTTTGCCAAACATATCATCGAAAATAAGCATATTTTCAATAATAGCAACATTTCATTAATACACCCAAATGCAGTAGGTAAAAAACTCGATAAATTAGAAATTTTAGAAATTAATAGATTAAAAAATAACGAAGACATGATAATTATTAATGAACAAAAAGACTTCACATATTCACCTTTATTGAATCCTTATAAAAATCACGACCACACAACATAAATATTTTAAGAACCACGTGTTACCACTTGAAAGTCAGAGAGGAAGGAGGAAAAAAAATCACATAGCAAAAAAATAACGAACTTTATTTATACTATCCACACCACCATACACCCGTGTAAACAATTTTATTAAATCAACGTCAGCAATCTATTGTATTTTTTTTTTTTTTTTAACATATTTACAAGTTGGTAAACTTGGTAACAATAATAGTAAAAAAATAAAAAATAAATGGTACGTTTAACATTTTTGTGAATTATTACTATCTACTCCTTAAAGAGTTCTAATCAGTAATAATATACATCTCATTTTGAAATTATACCTAATCATAAATTAATAAAATTAATGTCCCTTAATCTCAAACTTTTAAATTATTAGAACTATATGCAAGCTTTATATTTTAAAACAAGGATCAAAATAGGAAAAAAAAAACATAATATAAATAATACACAGACTAATGTTTATATAACTGTATTGGTTCCTACACATATAGGTACTCCATGAAATAGATTGCAAACTTGATCACCCTTAAAACAATGACAGCTCTATCGCCGGTGTTGAAAGACTATTACTTTAATAAATGGTTTCCACTTGTTTCCTATTTTAAATAAAAAAAAAAAAAATAATAATAAACATTCTAGGAATGTGGTTGAAGTCGTACGTACCCACTTACCAAACACTGTTTATTTATTTATTTATATTTTTTTTGATATTCAAATAATTTTGTTGTTAGAATTATTACCATTATTGTTAACTGTACTATAGCCAGAAATTTGTAATTTATATACCTATATTATTTTTTATTTATTTGACGTTTATACTCTACTCTATGTATTATGGGAAAAAAATTCACCATTATTATTACTTTTAACTATACTCTACCGCTGTCTAGATAAAATAAAAAAATATATTCATTTTACAAAACAAAACATTAGATAATTAATGTTCTCAATTATTATTATTATTTATCTGTTATTATTTAACTGTCTCTCTCCAGAAATACATTTAATATTCCAAAATGATAATTTTATTGTCACAAGTATATAGTTTACCTATTCTTTTTATCTAAATTAAAATAAAAAAAAAAAAAAAAAATATATATTATATCTTCCATATTCATATTTCTCTATTTACTAACACATTTTTATCTTATTCGTTTATATACTCTGTATTCAAAATCAGCTGTAGACTATTCATATACTATCATAATATGTAAGCATCTATAGTAGGTACAACGCTAACTCATCACGGTACCAAATCTTAGCTTTAGTTTCAAATAACCTGTGACCATGAAGGGCGTGCCCCTTCGAAACATGTCAGGTACAATAAATTTGTGGAATAGTTAAAAAGTTTTTTATTTAAATTTGATTATTTAAATTACTTCCACCAAGAAAAATGCATGTTCAACAACTTATAAATTTTATTACTCATATGTTTGCTCAATATTGCGGGTCTGGTCAGACATCGACATAGGAACGGGACAATTATTATCTATGAGCACAACTGTGATGCATGTTTTTATTTATTTTATTTTATGTTGACGAACTGGTAAAGGGACTATAATTTTAAAATTCTTTGACGAGCCTACTGGGTGATATTCAATATTGTATGTACAGCGCCCCGGCGCTATATAAATTGTCATATTATTATACCAGTATTAAAATTGATTAACCCAAGTGTCACCCACGGGACCTAGGGGGTGTACGTGTACACGTACGTGCACATTCTATCTATGACGTTTCAATTGCAGATGTTAGATGTAACGGAATATAGGTAAGTCATTCATTTCAAACAAAATCTACATAATAATTCAGAAATGTTTGTATGTTTGCTTTTTATCGTATGTCGGAGCATCACGCTCAAAATACAAATGCTACGTCAGATATGAATCTGCGCAGAGCCGTGCAAAATGCCGGAGAAGGTTCTTAAATACAATTTGCTGCATTAACTTTAATATATTTAGAGCAATTTAAAAAACTCTATTTTTTTAGGATCTTATTCATACAATTTTTTTTCAAAAAAGACAGTAAGCCATCTTTTGGAAACAAAATTACTCACGTAAACGTTGAATGGAATCTTGGTATTATTACCGTATGAAAATGTAATAAAATAATTGGAGATTGATTTGTTATACATATTACTGATCAAGCATGACAATCGGAATCAAAAGCTTAAAGCAAGACGGGTATAAGCTAGTAAATAATATTTGAAATAGTGTACATAATAAATACGAAGCTGAAGTAGGCACGAGATGTTTTTAATCTACAAAACGCAATAATCTGGAAATAGGATGATTTGTACATGATGAATACAACAAAAAAGCTTTTAAAGTCACTTAAAACAATCAATGGTAGGTGGATTATATTGTGGACGCCATTATTTCTCGTCGAGTATTCTGCCATGCTATTACAACAAGAATCTATCCGTACATCTCCCGCTTATTTCTACTTTTTTTTCATTTCTTAATCTCTACAATAATTGTCCACGAAATTTTCTTGTTACTAACCTCTTCTTTTTCTTCATCAGCCTGTCTCCGTCCATTGTTGAACATAGACCTCCCCCCTCTCCTTCCAATAATCCCTGTCCAGAGCCTCACTCGTCCATGAATGGCCCGCAGTCTTGGTGATGTCGTCCATCCACCTGGCAACAAGATTTCTTACCTCACAACATTTCTACTAATTACCTACCTTCCTTCTTTTTTGAGGTGTCTGTTGTTTTAAGAGATAGGATTATATTTTTACTTTGTTTTATTTCATTGGCAAATCTTTCATTCACATACAGCACATTTGTTATCTTAAACTAACAGGTATTATAGCCGACCTCGGTAGCTTAGAAGTATAGGTGTGGACTTCAGATCACGAGGTCCAGGGTTCGATTCCCGGTCGGGTCAGAGTTTTTCAAAGTGTTTTTTCACTTGAAAATTTTACCCGGGGTTGGTCTGCCTCAAATCCGACGCGGCCGGTTGAAGGGAATAAAATAACTCAGGCAATACATAAGTTGCGCCGGCTATACTGACACCTCTGTATAGAAAAGTGTTAATTGAAGTTTGATCGAACCCACGTCCTTTAGAAAGAATGTCGGCGTCCGAATCGCTAGTTTACAACAACCACTTGGACCATATTTCAAATATTTTAAAACAATATTTAAGCATGGGTACTTTTTTTTACAAATCACGCCGTTTAACGAAGGGGGTAGGCAGAGAGTATGGACTTACATTCTTTCCTATCTAAACAAACCCCTTCGCCTCTTCCCAGTTCCGGTAAGAATACCTATCTCGATAAATATGTATAAAAATAAATTCATGATCGGTTGTATTTTAATGGGATTGAGTCTGAGTTCTGCGTAACATACTTATAACACGTTTAGAGCCTTAAGTAACATCATACAGTGCGTCTATTATAGAAGAGAGCACTTTAGCAAAGGTTTTTGGTGACTTACCGGAAGCATTCGGAGTTGCCCATGGTCCACTATCAGCATTTCCCATAACCGAGCCTATAATATAATACATATGTTATGTTTCCACCGGACACCGTGAGAAATGTTTGATTCCGCATTAACTTTTATCACCGATGTTCGCTGAACTCCATCAGAGGTGATTGATTCAATAATTTCATTTCTGGGAACATTCAGATTAAATCTTTATGGGTACACCATACCAGCGGTGTAATGGAACATTAAAATAAATACACGAAACTCAGAATTATAATGGCCCTGAAATTCATTTTTGCGTCAATAATCTTTTTTTTTAAATTCAAAATTTCTTATCTAAGTATATATTTTTAGATTTTTTTTTTCATTAATTATTTATTGGTTACCGATTTCGACCAGCCATCACCAGACTGAACACGAAATTAATGCGCGCAGATAGTTTTTTTTTTTAAATGACTCTTTGCTCACTCAAAGTGAACACAAACCATTTCATAGTAAGCTACTTGAAGTTTGTGTCGCGAAAGAGAAAGATTTTCGGCACCTGGGATCGAACCCACGACCTCCGAACGATACAGTACGAAAGCCGGTATCGTAGCCATTAGCCCAACAACCTCTTCAAATTAGAATAACACTATAGGTTACAATTCTTAGAGAATGTAGTACAAATGGAGTAGAGATGAGCAGAATATATGGATATTCTTTATTCTTTATTCTTTATTATCTCCCCTAGGTCTCATGCGAGACACTTGGGTTCGTCTTTTTCATAACAAAAACAATAAGTACAATCTCAATAGTTTCAACAGATTAACAAAAATATTCACAGAAAAAAAAAGAAGAAAATTTAGAGATGACAAACTTTAAAATAAAACATAATTATATAACCAGAAGTCAATAGGAAGCTGATAAGAGGTAATAAGTATTAAATACCAGAAGAATGTAAAGGGTTCTTCTGGCATTACGTCAAATACATAGTCAAGAACGGAAGCAGCACATAGAATATATGAGGGAAACAGTGAACCAGTAAGTGCAGAAAGTGAGACAAGAACAAAGTCCAACACGGTCATCTACACATATGTACGTACAGGTTAAGTTTGTTAGTATAAAGATATCTATGGTAAGTAAAATTGATGCTAGACAGTATTACCGCTAAGCATCTCGTCAGTAGAGTAAAATGTATTATCCACAAGATACTTTTTCACCTCTCTCCGGAAGGCAATCGTTGTGAGGGATTTCATATTTTCTGGGAGTCTATTAAATAGACGTACACTCATACACACAAAGCTTTTGGACATCTTGGCCAGACGATGTCCTATAGGTCTGACAAGATTCTTATTGCGTGTGTCATGGCTGTGGTGGTCGGAATTTAAAGGCGTGTTCTCTATGTTTTTATGGGCATAAACAACGCATTCAAAAATAAACATACTGGGCTGGGTAAGAATACCTTGCTCTTTAAAAAATGATCTGCAAGATTGTCTTGGGCTCAAGCCAAGAAGGGTTCTGAGCGCCCTCTTTTGAAGCACAAACACCCTGGATGACTCTGACCCCATTCCCCAAAACATAACACCATATGATAACAAAGAATGAAAATAAGCATAATAAATTGATTTGGCTGTGTTAATCCCACATATTTCTTTTACTTTTTTTATCGCGTAGATGGCTGAATTCAATTTCTTACATAATTGGTCAATATGTGCACCCCATTGTAATCCCCTGTCTACAGTAATCCCCAAAATAGATAGAATAACAATATTGGTTAGTGTTGTTAAAATATGAAATATAATTAGTTGGTATGGTTTGGACATTTTGAAAGAATGGTTGCAAACAGAATGACTTAGTTTACTTTTGGAATTCTGGAATATCTTCACCCGACTATCAGAGGGGTGCGTCTCACCCTCTCTATAATCTTGGCTCCAGCGGCATCAGCCAGTCCACCGCTTACGGGGTTGCTTCGTGGATGTTTTGGAGGCTTCCTGTGAACTTTTTGAGCTGGCACCCTTGCACCATGTGTCTTACTGTCTGAACAGCTCCGAATTCACATCAGTACGTAATAGTACGAGTTTTATCGAAAGCTAATTGCACGCAAATAAAAACTCTTTCGATGATCGTTTCGATATTCGATCATCGAAAACTTATACTAGGGTAACTAGGTTCAGTCCTTTTTTCCCATTTCCTGAGCAGGTTGTTGCAATACCCCTGCTCTGTTGGAGTATGGGTGTTGAAACTATCAACAGTGACAAAGAAAATTTATAAGGCTTAAAGTAAAGTCGGTAACAACGTACAAACGACAGCTTTTTACGTTGTTACCATGGGAACAATGATAGAACGATACCGTTGGCGGCCATTTAATAACAAAGAAAAAATAACAACTAATGACTCTAATGATTCATTACTAATGTTCGATTTTTAAATGAAACAAACCACTACGGGCTTACGACCGTCTTCTACTGTTATGGCTGGCTTAGTGTGGTCACTTTACGTTAACAACCTTCGCCATTAGGTGGTAATGTTTGTCTCCGAAACTCCTAATCATGAGAATTGTCAACATGTTCTCAACATTTAATAACACTTGACGTCACCTCCTATACCTACTTCACAAATATGTTAGTATCAGGATTATAATAAACTTTTGTTGATATAGGTGTTGTTAAATTGTAATAGTATTTCCAGTAACTAGTTTCTTATTTTTTCATTAACGAATACTCAACCGTTTATTCTAAAAATCTTAAAAAAAGTTATTAATTAACATTCTAGACATGAGAGTTTCTGGCCTAATGAATATCTGGCCAATGGTCAATCACCAATCAGGCGGCAATGCTGTCTAATTAAGACGCATTCATCACATCTTTCCCAATCTTGGATTTTGAATAGATGCCATCTTTGGAAGAAATCACACAACTTATAATATTGTTTAAATTCATTAATCATAGACATTTCTCCAAATTTTATGCCGCACTATTAATCACCAGTTTTGAGAATGAGAATGCTATTAGACGTTAAATTTGAACAACTATTATCAGAGATCAATAGTTTCAAATCACGACAAAGTTTTCGGGTTACCCTTTCTCCTGCTTTTGGTATCATCAAAACTTAAATTCCGCAATGTTTTGATGGGATGTGTCCTGTTTTCTACTGATTTTCCTACTCTACCGTTTTTGGTCCCTGTAACAAGATATGCCCATAGAAGAGTTTCGTTTTTCTATCCCACCACACAAGATTCTTGCAGATCTGCATAGTTTCCTTCCAGCAATGGGGCGAGAAATCTTTATCTCTGATATAGGCTGGAACTTTGTCCTGTAGCCCTAGTATAAGTTTTCGATGATCGAATATCGAAACGATCATCGAAAGAGTTTCGAAAAATTTTCATACTAAAATGATCGAATGATTCGATCGTTTGATTTTAGAACACTAATTGCACGCTAATAAGCGCTTATTTGCGTGCAATTAGCTTTCGATAAAACTCGTACTAGCCCCACTGCAGTGTCGCCAATTCCACGCGGCTTTGGCAGTTGAAGGGGCTTTTTCCGTAATCATTTTCATTGTAACTATAAAACACTTTCGTCACTTTTTTAATAATAACTACTGTTTCACTGTTTTTTTTTCTTTATTTATTTTTTTATTACAGCTTTCGTTAGGTCTGATAATGACTGGTGTCTATAAAAAATGTTAGTTAACCTTGCGAAATCGCCCTTGAGCATAAATGCTATTATAATCAATATTGAAATGTAACATGGAGCATGTGTTGATTGAGGAGTGTCTGTGTGAACAGGAAGGAATCATCTCCCGTGACTATCATCACACATAATGATCTATCAATCAGATTATTACAACATGCCGTTATCTTATCGATGCATTTAATTACTCCTGGCCGCATGGGTCCCACGCATGTTTACGCCAATATCAAGCGTTTACTACTTCTTCGACGGTCTATTCTGAACATCTAGTAGAAGCCTTCAATACACTTACAAGGCATGGACTCTTAGTCAAGAATATTTATTTAATAAATACATTTTCTTCTTCTTACTCAGCCACCTCACCACTGTTGGATATAGGACTCTTCCATCTACTTCCACTCCGCTCTATCTCGACCTTTTCTATGCCATCTTCTACCCGCAACAGGGATACTGTCATATCGGGCCATCTTGTTTGGAATTGGTCCACTTTAGTTCTTTTATCCCACGGAATCCGGGTGCCCATCGCTCTGCTCCCTGTCTAGAGACATGACTCGTCATCTGCCATTTAAAATTTTTTACTTGTATAAAAAGAAGTCAACCGGTGGAATTTAATTCCCTGAGTCAATTATTTCCATCAGTGAACCATACCTGTCCACGAATATGTAACAACCAATGACTAACAACCCTGGGTAGAATTTCAGTGCAGTGTCACATTGTAAAACTCTGATCCGACCGGAAATCGAATCCGGGAGCAAACACAAGGGTGCCGAAAATAGTTCCTTTTCATAAACATATTTTATCTAGGAGGAGATACATAAAATTCAATGTTGGTTTTGCTTGTTTCAGATCTCAACTAGTCTTCTCCGAACTATTTACCGTTGCCAATGGGACGTCACAATGCATGTTGGCTCTCGCCCAGAATCAAAAAGCATGATCTGCCCAGGACTGCCACTGCTTCCAATCGTACTTCTGGTCCTTTTAGATAGTGGCGGGGTGTCGGCCGCCCCTTCATTGTCGGATGGTTTGGTGCAGAATATCACCAGATTGGATCAGGGTGATGTGTTCTTCGTGGCTGGTGAGTTATATTTATACAAATATCCGCATTATTATTAATGAATTATTGTCAACGGTTGAAACGAAGTAAATATGACCAAAAATGTCTTGGATCGATTCTGTCCTAATTGAAGGAATTGTATGATAGCCGGCATCTGTTGAGAAAAGAAAATTCAAAAATATAAATTTAAAATGGTTCCAACGGCTTCATTTATATTTTCTCTTATATAATTACCCTGATAGGGTTTCAACATATCACGCTCATGACCAGTAGGCTGTTTGACAGTCGGTGACAAAACCACTAGGCCACCGAACATTTACATTTCTGTAAGCTTTGTCGAGCGATTCAATGATCTTTTGCAAATAATAAAAGTATGTAAAGAGTATTATTCGCGAGAAAGTGCGTACGTGTAGATGCTTGGATCCATTCCATCTTCCCATTTACGGCAGTGTTCTTACAACGCTCGCATCACATCTGCTGTGCTTTACACTCTCACACACCACATGAATACTAAATGAGTGGGCAATCATGGACATAGACCGAGAGAGATCTAAAACTGAAAGTGGACAAGAAAAGGTACCTACCTGCTCGGGGTCTTCATGATGCTTCAGACTATTTGATTGTCTATCAGCGTCCGATTTGTGGCATAGACAATACTATTATTTGCTAGCTGAACCGTCGAACTTCGTACCGCTATTGAGGAGCCCTATATATATATATATACGTTGAATTTTTTTTTTCTAGATTACCGGCGACTCATTCTATTCGGAACGTATTGCGCCGTGGTTAGTCGTTGAATTTTACGTATGGCTAGTTTCCATCTCCTTATCATCGTTAGGAATTTTTCATTCAATCAATACTCAATCAGGGGCATAGGGAGGCAACAAGGGCTCTGCACTGCGCACGATCCTGCGCGATTTCAATGACCTCCTCCCACACCATGTCCAAATACCTCAGCTCTGCTTCGAAGGAGCGGAACACGACGTGAAAAGGTCTCCCTCGTCTTCGGCACAGGAGGAAGAACAGTGCTATTCTCGGCCCACTGTCATTTGTCATCCTTAACACATATCCCAATGTGGAGACGAGATGGGCTTACGCTGAGTGCGCTAACGTATAGCGTCGTTCGTGATGTGGTGGTACCATATTTTACCATTATTCTATTAAGACACTTGTTTTCGAAGTAGGAGACTTTTTGTTACTGGGCTTTGGTCAGGTGCCAGGACTCACACCCATATAGGAGAATGGGCAACACATGCATCAAACAGATATATTTTCAACAAACAAACCAATCTACAGGATTGAAACCGCGAAAGAAGAAGAATCATCGTCAATCCATGATTTACTGAGCCCGAGTTTCTTCACTTTTCTTCCAACCATCTCTAACTCCTCCTACTTTCTCCAACTGCTCATCTTTTCCCCAGCCTGGTGGTCTGTTTACTATTTCTTTTTATTTAGGCTGCTATCCCTACGGTCATCCTCTCTACGTCACACATTGTCCAACAACCTCCATGTATAACTTCACTTGACTATGAATATGTTTCAGGTGGAGAATGTGGAGTGACCAAGTGCGGAGAGGTGAGTGGGGGCACAGCGCTTAGTGAGCGTCCTCCGGGGGGCTATGGGGGTTGCGCCTGCAGATGTCGAGGCGGAATCCCACTCTACAGGGAAGACCGGGCCATGTGCGTCGCGCAAGTCACCGGTAAAATACTACTTTAGCATTAATAATTTATTTACCACTATTCGAATTAGGAAGCCACATTATTTGGAAACAATCTATCTTCTTGTTTCTGTGTCGTGCCAGGTCGCCTCAACGTTGAGAATCACTCTGGATAATGCATCTCTTAATACTCTTGATCCTTGTCCAAAATATTTCGGAGCCGAGATATATGTCGTCGACCCATCCATCGTCTAACCTCTAATTTTCCCTTAATAATCAAGAGCAACATAGTATTTCCCCTCTAAGTACATGACCCAAGTAGGACACCTTCCGGACCTTGATATTTGTCAGCAACTCTCTATCAACCCTAGCCCTTTGCTCCTAGGACTCTTGTATTGCTGACCATGTCCGTCTCTTGCATGCAGAGCATTCTCCGGTGTACCCACATCTCAAACGCTTCTAATTGGTTCACTATAAAATCGATTTAAGTTACTAGTCAGTCTCCCTGGATTCATATCAATCATGTAATTATGGTCTTTTATTGTATTTACTATGTTTTTGATTTACTTCAAAATATTGTATTCAAATATTAATGCAAAACATTAATTAGACTTGTTGATGCTGATAAAATGTCCTCGTGTTAAGCTGACTACAAAGTATCCTTCAGAATTTAGTTGGTGACTCGCGTTTAGTCTCTCTTTTGTGTTTGATCTCTGATCCTCTTTGTGGGCAGGTCCCATGTTTTCCATTTCTGAGACATGATCATTCAACAGTCTTCTTAACTATCTTTACTCGTTCATCAACTAAATTTTCTCACCCTTTCAAACTTTCCCGGACTTTCTCAAATGTTTCCAAAACAAAATCATCCCAATCGGTCCAGTTTTAGCGAGAATTGCGAACAGCGATGCATTTTTATATATGTAAGATCATAATCAAGGTAGGACGAGATAGCAATAAGGCATCAATTGTCCAGTATTAGGGTAATGGTGGAGGAGGACACACACGATGCGGAAATCTATTAACTGCAGTCCGGGCGTCCATCATTACCTGAGGATTTGCATACGGCGCATGTGGGGTCTGTCCAGCCCAAAACCTTTATCAACCTAATTTTAATATGTATCATCAATCCCCCAGAGTCCACATTGTTAATAAGACAACGCCGAAGACCTTAATTTGGCATGCGCCATTAGCCATTCTCGTCTATAATTATTATGGTAGCTATTGAATTGTTGGAATCTAGAACAGGGCTGGGCTAACTTTCCTTAGAAAGGGAATAATTGTAAAAAATATTTCGGACCAAAAAGGAATTTCCATATCTGTCTTCGCGATGAATATCACGATAGCAAAAAGAGATTGACTCAAATTTACTTTGTATAATTTGTAGACGATGCTGTGAAATTTAAAAAGGTTTACCACAACAAGGTTTAGGTTGGTTTAGGTTGTCGACTTCGTACAAAATATAAATTTTAGGAACATCAGATCTTCCGGTGAAAAACTCTCTTTACTTATTATTACATTAATATATTATTTATATAGAATTTGTGACACTTTCAAATGAGATAATTTGAAGAATATAAAGACTTGAAAACAGTAGGTTGGATTTTTTTATCATTTTCATTTATTTAAATTGCGCCTGCAATATCGAAAGAACTCTAAAAAATCATTTTCATCCATTAATTTTTGTCTATTTTTTACACAATTAGTTTGATCAAGTATTGAGATAACACATCGTAAATATCTTATCAGAAGGTTGCGTGTTCAGATCACGTCGGGGTCACCTTTATGGATAGGTGTGTGGTGTCTAGACCATAAGATTATGGCTCAGGATCTGGTCTGGTCCACAAGTTGTGTGGAGCAATAAGATGAGAATTCTTCAAGTAAGAAAGTAGCAAGGAAAATGTGAGAAGGCTGTGAGCTTATTTAGGCAACTCTCTTATGAGCTGTGGCTAAGTGAGATGATAGATTTCCAATATTGTACTCACCATCAGATTATAATTCACTATAGATGATAATTTATAGAGAGGGAAGGTTTTATTACTCACTACTAGAATAAAAACTCTGACTTTAAATTAAAACAATTATAATAATACTTTTAACAATTTCACAGAAATTTTTCACTTAAAAACTAATTAAAAATAAATTGATAGTAAATAAAAAACCAACTTTGCAAATACTACTTAATTTTATTAACCCGAAATATTTTCGGACGGCTATGCGTCCATCTTCAGCGGGTGGTATTTCACAACTAAAACTAATGACAAATTATAATCTTATGGCTATTGGTGGGGGGTGAGGGCGGGGATGGTGGTGGTGGGGGCGGTGGGGGAAGTGTGAGTGGTGAATATGTTTAGCAGGGGTGATAAACTTGGGATCTGTGTGTTAACTGCTGTATTTTTGTGTTTGTGTATTTCAAGTGTTTCGAGAGCTGTCATTTTGTATCCTTTCTTGTGGTGTATGTGTAGGTATTGTGTGTTGTTTTTGTCAATGTGATGTCCGTGTTCTCTGCAGTGGTCCGCCATTTCAGAGTTGACGGTGATGTTGTGTATGGCTTTATAGTGTTCGTTTATCCGTGTCTCAAAGGGTCGTGCGGTCTGTCCTATGTATGTCTTGTCACAGTCTCTGCAGTTCAGTTTGTAAATGCCAGATTTTTTGTTGGTGTCTGTTTTTTGTTTGTAATTAAATAGGTGTTTTTTTAAGGAGTTATTGGTGTAGAGTGCTGGTCTGAAACTGTCTTTTATGTGTTATATCCAAACACATAAAAGACAGTTTCAGACCAGCACTCTACACCAATAACTCCTTAAAAAAACACCTATTTAATTACAAACAAAAAACAGACACCAACAAAAAATCTGGCATTTACAAACTGAACTGCAGAGACTGTGACAAGACATACATAGGACAGACCGCACGACCCTTTGAGACACGGATAAACGAACACTATAAAGCCATACACAACATCACCGTCAACTCTGAAATGGCGGACCACTGCAGAGAACACGGACATCACATTGACAAAAACAACACACAATACCTACACATACACCACAAGAAAGGATACAAAATGACAGCTCTCGAAACACTTGAAATACACAAACACAAAAATACAGCAGTTAACACACAGATCCCAAGTTTATCACCCCTGCTAAACATATTCACCACTCACACTTCCCCCACCGCCCCCACCACCACCATCCCCGCCCTCACCCCCCACCAATAGCCATAAGATTATAATTTGTCATTAGTTTTAGTTGTGAAATACCACCCGCTGAAGATGGACGCATAGCCGTCCGAAAATATTTCGGGTTAATAAAATTAAGTAGTATTTGCAAAGTTGGTTTTTTATTTACTATCATGTCGTCGAAATACTACAAAGTTGATAAAAGTGTTTTAGAAGAATTAAAAATAAATTGTTCTGAAGGAATAGGTATGCGCGGTGCTGATTTTGTGTATAGATGGGGCTAATTATTGAGTTCCTACAAGGTATATACCTAATTAAATGTTTTTGTACTAGCGTTAAAAAGGGTAAATACTTTTATAAGGAACTGCAATATAGATTTTCCGTCGAACTTAATTGTCCTGTGCTCCTAATAATGATTATTGAATTCAATTTAATAGCACAGGATCGACCGCGAAGGAGAGCTCTTCTTGCCTCACTACCTGTGTGGGGTTTGCTCCGTCGACCCTGGCTTCCCAACCCCTGATCTAGAAGGCTAACGGTTGTGCGTGGAGCTACAGGCACTATTAAAATGAAATTGAATTGTTTGTTGCCATATTTCAGAATGCCCGATGGCGCAGTTTGGAGCTGGTGAGGGCTCCACCAATGTTCCCTTGGTGTTCCTGCCTCTGCCAGGCCAGATCATCCATCCATCTAAAGAAATATACTTTGCCGGTAAGTGCTGTTTTCTACCTAATATTGTGTTCCTTGGTGCTTAATTACCTCAGTTTAATAAGTAACGGAAATTATAAACAAAGTCGGTAGGTACATTATTCAAGTCATAGTCATATTAATATTCTATTGTCATAAGCATTGCGCAATATCGAGCGCAATTGAGAGCTCTTGTTGCCTCCCTATACCCCTGAGTGGAGTTCTAAGGAAGATTGTATGTCAGTATGTATTGTTCTACAACGACCAATTATTATTTATACATATCTGAGTATAGAAAGAAATTAGAATAAAAGGAAGAAATGTGGTATGGATGTTAGCGTTGTGACAAAGATGAATGTCAATAATTTAAAATGACTTGGGCATGTGGAAAGAATGGATGCAAACAGAATGTAAAGGAAGGTAAGGCTGAAAGAAAAGGTGTAAGAAAGCGTGGACGACCGAGAATGGCCGGGTCAGAAGTAAGAGAAATACTCTTACACTGTATGAGAAATGGTATATCGGTACTAGAAGCGAAAGAAGTGTGTATGGATGGAAGAGAGTAGAAGCCCGTTCTCTCTGCTTACCCCCTACGGAACACGTCGTGGTGGGTACAAAAACCTGACAGGTTGCATTTCTGTTGGCAAACTTGAAATATCTGATTCATTCTGACTAGATTGAACATTGCCTACCTATATTTTACTTGGAAGGGAGACTTCATAAAGTGCCCCTAATTAATTATGTATTTATAAGTTAATTTACAAGAACTCGATACCATTTAATTGGACACAAATCCAATCCGTTAACTAACTTGTTTGGCGTCTGAGTCTTTCACCTGATTAACATAACTCAAGTTCATAAATAATGTTTCATGATCTGTCTTAAATCGGACAGTGTTGATTGATTTAAAGATATTATCGTTTCAACAAATTAAAATAAAAACAAAAACTAAAATAAGCATAAAATGTTGCACAAAGTATTAAAAAGACTAAAACAAAATAACACAAAAAGTCAAATAATTGCAAAGTATAGCATAAAAAAGTAGACATGCATTTGAATTGAATATTAAGACAACAGAATTAACGATGTGTTTGGACATATTATAAATCCAAATATAATTGAAAAGTGTAGTCAATGAGAAGTAATTTATTTATTTATTTATTTTATACTTTATGCATATTAAAAATAGTGTACAAAAAATAGTGTATAGACAAGTGGCAATGGCGGGATTATAGCCGTAGCAATCTCTAATATCCAACCAAATATGATAAAAATATAGATACATACATAATATATACACAAATACATACACACAATACATATAATCAAAACACCAACAAAAAACAAAAAAAAAAAAAATTCATACAAAATTTTATTTAGATATAGTACACCAAATGGGATAGTTTAGGGTGGAGTGGGAAAAAGGGGTAGGATAGGGGAAATAGAGTCTACGATGCACCAGAAGACAACAAATGTATCTTGACCATTTTTTTAAAACAATTTATATTATTGGCCAATCTAGCCGAGGACGGGAGATTAGCGAGTAATAGCGAATAATAAAGGTAGATATTCAAATTAAATGTAGGTATAATTGTGAACAATATAGGTATAAAGAATAAGATGATATAGTAAGTTACAATAATAAAAATTCAAATTGCTAAAATAATATGCATAATATTAGATAAGACATAGTAGATAAAAAATGGGAAAAAAGTTCTAGTTGAAAGCATAAATAAATGAAAAAGAATAAAAATATCATACAATGCTTAAAAAAATTAGGATCGGTGTCATCCTTCTGAAGTATCAAACGAGCTTTTTCAGAAATGGGAGAAACAGGAAGACCCGATCTCTCTGTATAGCCCTTTAGAACATGGCGTGATCGGTTAGCAACACTTTTCTCAAACTAAACTCGTTTTCTAATAATTATGATCCAAAGAAATATTTTGAAAATTGACCGTACTTATTGTTACGTAAATAATTAATTAGTGAAAAGAAAATGGGGTACATTCACTGCGGTCTTAATTGAATGAGTGTGACGTGAAACCCATCTTCACAGCTAATTAGTGGCGTTTATTGGGCTGGTTGTAAACGCCACACGCTGGGTGTCGCACGCTGTGATGTAACGACCTCGTCAGCGTCACACCACCAAGGTTCAACCAGAATAGGTAGTGACTGCTCAACCAGAGTCAGTGAAAGTGGTCGGAGAGATTTATATCCATCCTATCAGCAGATCAGGTAGCTGACGGGTTTACCTAATCCAACACCAGGTGTGGCAGACAGTGGGTGCTGTAGCACGTATCCGATATTTTCAAACTGATCTTGCTTATTATCATCAAGTTTTTCCTTTCACATTTTTTTTACCCATCACGGCGTGTCCCGTAAGGGGTAGGCAGAGAGAACGGACCTCCACTCTTTTCTATCCCAACACACTAAACATCTTTCGCTTCTTCCAATGACATACCATTTCTCATACAACCTCTCCTATTCCTCGTACTTCTTACCTGGCCTTCTTTGAGGACGGAATCGATGTTTTCGATCCACGTCTTTCTCGGTCGGCCACGCTTTCTTTCACCTTTCCTTTCAGCCTTGCGAATTTTCTTTGTCATAGTGTTTTCATCAATTCTTTCCACATACCCAAACCATCTCAACTTATTAACTTTCATCTTTGTCACAACACTAACTACCATACCACATTCCTTCCTAACACACTAATTCATTTCCATATCCCACAGAGCCTTTTCACAAATTCTTCGTAGAGATCTCATCTCTACTGCATTTATACTACATTCTTCTCTGGTCATCACCAATAAATGTCCCCAAAATTTCAAACATTTTTTTTTTAAATAAAAATGAATCGGTTTTCACTCACTCTTTGACTCTTTCACAGTAAGCTGCTTAAAGCTTGTGTCGTGAAAGAAGAAGATGGTCGGCACCTGGGATCGAACCCACGACCTCCGCACGATACAGTACGAAAGCCGGCGGCGTCGTAACCGCTAGTCTACCAAACACTTCTACTACTACTATCTTCTAGTGCTTTAAATAAGCAAATTGATCTTTGAATTATTTTTACTTGCGCTGTACTGCTGCCTATCTTCCTATCATTCATCTGCAATACTGGTTCAGTCTCTCTCACAGCGTCTTCCCATCTCAGTTTTGGGCATTTTTGTGCATTATTTACAACTGAAATTATAGATTTACAATAGCATCAAATACTTGGTTGTATAATGAATATCAAGTTACAGACACCAAAAAAATACTAAGTAAATATATGCAAATCTAAAAATCTTCTCCATTAATATAGATGTACATAAGTTGACCATCCCTGCCGTGAGCATGCACAATATTATTATACTCGTACGTGACCGCGTCATTGATAGGACGTATGTAATGCTGTTTGCCCTTCCAGTGTCATCATGATCTTGAATCAGTGGTATTGCATAGCTTTGCCATCAATTCAAGACCACGAGGAACACTTTATAAGCTACAATCTTTCTAGGCAAACTATTTAGGCAATTGGTACAGCGAATCAGCGTAGATACATAATATAAATGTTGGTGTTTTAACTTAAGGAGATACGCTGTTGATTATTCATTTTAGCTTCATGCACTGTAAAATTTCAAAAAACTTAAGATTCAGTACCTAATCTTGTTTCACACTAAGATCCGCGGGTAACCCAGAATAAAAAAACAATTTTGACTTATTACATAAATTAAATACAGTTTAGGACATAAAAATAAAATTAAATTAAGCTTATAATTAATTGCATTACCTATCTAATAATTATTGTTGATTCGGATGCGGGATGAATTTCGACGGGTCATAAGTTTGTAATAAAAAGAATTCCTCTATAGTTGCGTAACTTTAAAAAATCCAAGAGATGGCGGTGTAGTAGGAAATAAATCACATGTGAAACACGTTACATTATTCTACATGTTGTTTCATTTATATATTTTTTTTCTGAATTATTGTGGTAAGATTCAGGAAAAGGAGACGAATATTATACATCATAACTACAGATGAAATTCAGTAGAAAATTCGATATGACTCAACGACTTTTCTTAGAACTTTTTTATTTTATTTATTTACTAGAAATCACATTACAATCATCCGTGCTTACATAAGTTATACTAATTAACATTACAAAAAATAAATAACAGGAAAACGCTACCTCACTAGGTGTAAAACCTGTATCGAGGATAGCTAATGCAATACAATATACAATAGAAAAAATAATAAATAACAATAATACAATAAGTAAATTAGAACTATAACAAGTTAAGTCATAAAAAAATAGAAATAGTCAAGAATATTAAATAGATTGAAACCATAAGAAAAGATGTATTCAAGATGTAAACGACAACAATAAAACAAGTAAATTAGAAATATAGCAAGACAAATAACAAAACAATAAAAATAGAAATATTCAAGAATATCAAATAGTTTCAAATCATAAGAAAAGAAATATTCAAGATGAAAAATTATAATGAAACAAATAAAACGGTACTTTCAGGACGTCTGCGATACAGGGCTATTAGTCAGATTCATAAAAAAGTTTGAAAACTCTTAGTAGGTATAAGTAAGATCAAGTGCCAGTATATATCAGTCTTTCATCGTTGGTCTCTGTTAAGTGATAGTAATCTAAGTGCATGCCGTATTCACTCAATGGTCTCGCCGTAATGATATATTCTATTCCACAAAGCTGTTGAAGAACCACTCATTCTTGGAATTGTTTGTTGTTTATTCATATGCGGCTCTTGACCAGCATCAACTTTTACTTGCTTTGAAAATCTTGAAAGTTTATATCAGTACCTTAATCTATAAATCTAGAAATAATATAATAATGGAATTTATATTGGCAAAGTTTATTGGTTAATTATCATTCCAAAAAAGCCGATTATTGCAATTATAAAATGATGAAAAATGCTTCTAATAAAAAACCAAGCGGATTTTGATTTCATAGAAATATTTGAGCCTTCTCAAACATAGAGTTATAAACACAGGTGAGAACATTGGAACATAAAAACTAACAATGGAGTTCCACAGGGTTCAATACTTGGCCCACTGCTATTCTATATTGTGCCTAAACTTCGATGTTAAAATATGATTTTAGGCAGATATTTTCTCTGTATACTCTCATATATTTTAGTTATATAAATTAGCAATCTTTTCATTAGCAACTTCTTAAATACGTTAATGAATTGTCGTTAAACCAAGATCTATGGCTAAAAACAGTTTGAGAGATATGTGGCCACGTATAGAAAAAAACCTTTATCTCCCGGGTAAAACATGTTTCGCAATCCAAACGGGTGACTTGATATTAGTGAATCGACCCGAGTGCAATCCAGTCTGAATGAAAAGTAGCCCTGAACTGTAATTAATTAATTTTATCTATGAGAGAGACCCCGAGGTCAGTTCCGCTGCCACCGGAACGTCGAGCTCTCACAACTATTAGCCAATGCTGAATAATCTCCGGAAACAACTGCAGTTTTCCACCAGACGGAAGTCAGAACGAAGAAGATTCACGGGGTATCATAGTGCAAAAGATTTTACCTATTATATTAGTGAGAAAATTTATGATATTTAGATTAAATCTTTGTAAGTGAATAGATTTTTTCCTGATAGCCATTACGTGTCATAATCAAAATACTTTATTCCATTGCCAACATAAATTTATTCCAAACCAATTTCGCTCAAATTACACACATTGGTGTTTAATTTTTATACGCATTGAAACCACAGATTTAATGAAGTAAAAATAAATACATTACTTACATAATTTCAATTTTCCATACAAATATGTCAGTATAGCCGGCGGCACTTATTGCCTGGGGCAATTTTTTCTAAAAGAATTATCTCTAAAAATTCTAAAGACTCTAAAAATTCATTACTGATGTTCGATTTTTGAATGGAACAAACAACCACGGGCTTACGACCGTCTTCTGTTGTTTCGAATGCTGGCTTAGTGTCATCACTTTACGTTAAATACGTTCGCCATTAGGTGGTAATGTTTGAGTCTCCGAAACTCCTAATCATGAGAATTCTCGACATGTTCAACATGAACAAACAAATAGATATTTAATAATAATTAATGAAATATATGTAGAGATAAAAGTTGGAAATTATCGAGAACAAGAGAGCAACTAAATTTAAAGACTGCGACGGCTGTCATGTATTTGGCGCCAGGATATGACTATATCCATTTTTGTTAGTGTCTCATATTTATTGCCTATTGGCTCTGTTGGTACACAACGTTCTAATTATGCCTAGATTCTTGTGACCCTTTTTCAGGCCTAGATCTTAAAGAATTATCTAACAACTAATGACTCTAAAAATTCATTACTGATGTTCGATTTTTGAATGGAACAAACCACCACGGGCTTACGACCGTCTTCTACTGTTGTTTGGAAGGCTGGCTCAGTGTGATCACTTTACGTTAACAACGTAAAACTCTTACCCTATGTCGAACATCATTCCGCCTCAGACTGTTGGGTTCGCTGAATTTAACTATATTTTAATTACGTTAACAGATTATATCACCGTATAGTGGGATTTGGGATCACGTGAAACAGCAAATTCTTCCGTATTCTTGACGAAATTTGGAGTTACCGTCATTTTTTTAGGGGAAAATGGTATAAAAAAGAAAAAAATAGATAGAAATACACCCTTATCACCCGTGGTTATGAAAATTAGATTATCTATACCTACATAAAAATATTTTTATTTCATATATAAAAATTCTTAAAAATCAATAGTGTACTTTGGAAGGAGTAAGTTAACAAGCCTCGTGACACAATTTTTATTTCTTCTTCTTAAGGGTGGGGTTTTCGACAGTGTTACTGGATCGTAGGGAATGTCAAAGTAAACGGCAATCGATTAGTAGCATGCCTACCAACATCACTGTGCTTAAAATCATTTTATCATAATGCAAAATTATGATAAAATGACCTTTTTTAATGACTAAAAGATTGCTATTACTAACGATCGAAAAACCCACCCTAAAAGTCTGTTCTCCACACATCTCCAAA
This sequence comes from Mystacides longicornis, assembly GCA_963576905.1. Classification (NCBI taxonomy): domain Eukaryota; kingdom Metazoa; phylum Arthropoda; class Insecta; order Trichoptera; family Leptoceridae; genus Mystacides; species Mystacides longicornis. The sequence goes on along the minus strand of OY756427.1, from coordinate 513,873 downwards.
TATATATCTTCAGACAGTATTTGTGAAAATTTTTCCCCATACTACATTGGATGAATATTATTTAAAGCTTAATCCAACAAACACAATCTATAATAATAAAGGAAAGTGCCTGACTGACTGACTGATTGACTGACTGACTGATTGACTGACTGATTGACTGACTGACTCATCAACGCACAGCCCAAACGGCTAATCGTAGAGAAGTGAAATTTGGAAATCTGGTAGGTATCAATACAAAACTTTTCACTAAGAAAGGATTTTTGGAAATTCCACCCCTAAGGGGGTGAAAAATAGGGTTGAATGTTTTTCAAAGTATGCGAATATCTCGGAAACTAGACATGGTACGAACTTGAGATTTGGCATATGAATTCTTCTATAGAAATGAGTGTTAGCGTATTTGGCAATTTTTCCAAAATTTAACTAAAAGGGACGAAAAAGGGCACATATAAAAAGGGATGATTTTTAAGTGCCTCCTAAAAAGTTTAAAACTGGTTTTATCGAAATTTCAAAAAAATGATTTCTTCAGAAAGAGTCAAATTATACTATTTCGTTTTCAAAAGATATCATTAATTAGAGGGTAGGGGGTGAGGGGCACTTTTCCAACGTGTATGTGTGTGTATCCGTCCCCTCTTTGTAACTTTTGATTCGCTTGATGCACAGATCCTAAAATTTCAGAAACTATTGAATATTTTAAGCATACAAAATTTGTATACTCAGAATTTTGAATTTTTTTTTCAGTCAGGGGTTATCAACCTTTGAATTTTATTTAATTTTTCCATATATCTCGAAAACCATAAAATCTAGAACCCTAAAATTGTGTATGTATATAGAAAAATACAATATCTAAAATATAATTTAATGAAAAAGTTCCAGGATTTCTCAAACTTTTTTTATAAAGAAAAATATTTTTTTTATGACAAATTTACGAGTTTCAGTGCCTATATTTCAGAATTTTATAAAAATATCGAAAAACGCCGAAACGCTACAACTAGATAATTTATTTTTCTATAAAAAATACATACATCATAGCAGTACATCTCAAACTTTTCTTAACAATTTTTGTAAAAATTTAATTTATTGACGACATCGTTTCATACAATAAACATACATACACCGCGAGGTGGTCCGGTGCAGCGTGTATGAATAATAATATATACGTAGGTAGGTATAGGTTGGTTGGAAGAAATTGCCCTAGGCAATAAGCCCGCCAATTTTGGTTAATTATGTATATTTTTACCCAATAAAGTGTTATATTATTATTATTATTATACCCAACCCAACCTACTTTCTCCAATACACGTGACGAAACTATTGCGTAATCTATAATAATAATATAGTTTTGAACTAGCCGACCCGTCAAACTTCGTCCCGCCTTGGAATATAAATAATATGTTCGAGATTTTATGCATAACTTTAAGTTGATTTCAGTTTAAAGTTATTTAACACAGACGACGACGTGGTCCTTATATTATTGAACTTGAATAAGTATAATGATACAATTCATTATTACCTTTTTAACTACTGTAACCGCTGCATCTGTTATAAAACATATCATTTTATTATTTACTATCAGCATTCCGTGAATCGTATCATTCATCAAACAACTGATTCCTGTCAAACGCCTGATTTAATTTCAAAATTAGAAAAAATCTAATAATAATATGGAATTTTATTTTTATTCGTGCAACTTTTTTCTTTCATAAGACCCTTCAGACAAAAGCAAACACGACAAAAAATGGGCGATATAAGTTCAGCTGTTCTCATAGGGTAAGAAACACGTAGAATGCCGATTCTGACTAGCGCCAACCGGCGCAAAGAATGTTACTATGCATTTGAATGGGGAAACCCACAGAAAAAGCAGGAACCCGCTTTCCGACATGCCCATTTAAATGCATGGAAACCATAGACAACAATCTTTGAGCTGGTCGGCGTGGATCGTAATCGGCTTTCAACGTGTTCTTACCCATACGATGACCGCGCAAATTAGCGTTCCATTTTTATATAAGAGATCCACGAAATTCACTTTCCGTGAATTCAGACAAACACTTTAGTACCTACTTCAATATATTTTTCGTACCATGCATCCTGTACAGCGATTCTGAATTGTTTTTTTTACGATCGACATTAAAACCATTATGTAGGTACCTACCTATTTTAGTAATTTATTATCTCTACTAAAATAATTTATGGTAAGTTCACGAAAAGAATCTGGATTGTATTGCAATTCTTTATGTCTTGATCTGTCAAAATATTTGAAGCCATTTCATAAAAACACTAGCAAAAAAAAAAACTATGTGAGTAATCTTGCTTTGAATTTATTGCGTAAACCATGAATAGCAAGTTGATATAATATTATGTTGAAAAAAGGTAAATAGTATTATGAAGTCAATAGGTAAATTATTTTATATCAAATGTAGTAAAAGTGCAAAATATTAAATTTTAAAATTATCTACAAAATCCTCACATCATTTTAGGATAGATCGTAAATAATTGTTTTGAAAACACTGGAAAGTCAATGACCATATCATTTCGTCACTGTATAGTGCGAAAAAATTAACTGTCCACTGGAACATATAAAAAATAGAGACGAAAGGGATAGCAGTTAGCCGGATATTATGACCTCCTCACACACCATTTCCAGATCCCTCAGCTCTGCTTCGAAGGAGCAGAACACGAGGAAGACCCTCTCGGTATGAGAAGATCTTCTTTGTCTTCGGAACCCTTGCGGGAGGAAGAAAAGCGCTCCCCTTAAAATATCGGTGTTTTTATTTTCAAAAATTTATACAATTCGTAGAATGCTAAAGAAGTCCTTACTAGAGCCCGGCCAGTGCGTAAATTACCATGGGTACAACGCATGAATTACGCTTACGTAGGCGGTATAAACAAATTGGACTGACTCCGTTGCCGGAACGTTATTGTTCCAAAAATCGCGGAAACTATCTGCATCTTCAGCCAGGATGATATATGACGAAACGTCGTTTTATTAAACTTCCCTTACTTACGAAGACCAGCAAAGCTGCTGTTTTCCTCTATATAGTCTAATAGTCTATATAACGAAATATTATATAGAATTACTCTCCATAATTTACCTTATGCTTGATAATCAATTTTCTAAGTTGTAGAATTTATTTTGTGATTATAAGGTGTATTTCTTAAGTGATACTTTAATAAACAAATCAATGAGTTATCCAAACATGTCTCTTTTTACTATTCGGTATCCGGATATTATTTACGCCGCCGGATAGACCGGATATCGGATAGTTGCCGATATCCGTTTCATTTAATAAAAAATATAAACAGTGGACAGTTAATTTTCTTCCTACTCTACATTGTCGAAAATTCGTTTAAAGTCGAACGCCAATTACTTATACCATTAGAATACTGAGGTTGACCACCTCACTTCCTTTAAACTCAACCGGTTAGAAAAGGCACAATGAGCCTCGGACGACTTCGAGCGCAATGGAGAGTTCTTTATGCCTAACCTATTCTCCTGAGTGGGTCCAAGGCCTCTCGTATTATGGGGTGGTTTGGGGGGAACCGCCACGGGCTTGATTTGTGTGCGGCTGGCTTTTTGGCAATCGGGCTAGGGTTTGGCTTTGTGCGGATCGGGTTTGCTGCGCTTTAGTTTCCTCCGGGCTGGCTTGCGGTGAGCGGGGGGGCTTAAAAGGGAGAATATTACGTTATTATAAAAATGGAGACCTACTTTACGTGGTCATCGCATCACGCCTGGAGGCCAAGTCGAAATCTTAACGACAGCTCCAACGTTAACAATTTGTTGTTATTTCCATAGAGATAACGTAAAAACTGTTGTTCAACGTGCGTTAAACAATGCTGTTCCAAATTCCGAGTCAAAAAAATAATTCTGTCAGTTATTCAAAATTAACGTTAAACGTTACCTCAAAATTTTTGGAAGTATTATGACGCTGCTATTATATTGAAGACGAAACGCATTTTTTTTTGTTTGGAAACCATTTTCAATTTGGTAAACGTTAACAGTTTTCACGTTTAACGTTATTTATTTCGACCTGAACGGCTGGACCGATATCGTTTATTCTTTTTATGTCGTGTTTGCTCAGGATAAGATATTTATGAACTAAATTTCGAACCTACGACCAGACAAACAACAACTAATCAAAGATATAAATTGATATGTTAAAAAAAACGTCTGTAGCTTGAAAAATGCCCAAAGCAGATAGAAATAAGTGTTTTAAAGATCACTAATTTCATTGCTTTTCGAGACCTGAATATTTTTTTATTCATATCCAGCAATATAAAAATTGATTTCAAATAACGTCATTTGATGGCATAAAAGTTATTCGAGTTATTTTTTGGGATTCTCATAGAACAATGTCAGTCAAGTTAGCGAAATTTTTAAGTTCGCGGGCTGATTCTATTTGTATAAGAAGCACATATTTTTTAAATACAGATTAATAACGACAAATATAAATAAAAATATAGTAATTTAATGGAAATTTTAGAATATATATATAAAAAAAATTTTTGATGATGTTTCTTATTATTATTAATTTTGATGCGAATATAATTAATTCTGCATTGTTTCGGAAGAGAAAGCAAATAAATACAGTAACACGTGAGCGAAGCCACGGGTAACTAGCTAGTAGCCTATAAAGTATCCAGGATCACTGGCATGAGGAGGTGTGAATAGGCAATTCAGATCAAATCAATCCCTGGGCGAATTATGGTTGTCGGTAAAATTGTACACAAACGTTTAAGAGATCCAACGATCCATCATCTTATACCCTCTAGCAATGCTCATCCAAGTCCAAGCACCAGACCGATCTTTTAAATCATGTGTAGCGGTTTTTATGGACCTGCCTGAAAAAAAACGAGATAACCAACAGTTAACCTACATAAATGCATCTTCTTTATCTTCAGAGCTTTCTCTAACTACATTCATTTTGGCATTTTATATTGTGTTTCCAAAATAATCATTATTCTCAGTGTTTCGTTGTATACAGGCCTATGCTTCCTAGAAATAGCAGAAACTTACAGTTGATAATTATGTCTGTGTTGTTTCGTTTATTCGAAAATCCCTTGACTGTCTGAAGCATATTCAAATGAAGGAAACTTCTGTAATAATGTAACGTTGACGACCCTATTGATAGTTTTAACAAGATATTTTTGACGATTTCACAATAATGCGTCAAGATTGAATAAGAATAGGTACATCTTTATTATTAATATCAACTGATATCTTTCGAGTGAAATGCCATGAGAAAGAGTGAAAAGGAAATAAATTGAGAAATACTGACTGTAGTTGGCTGAAATGCGCACACATTAATGAAGAAAAAAAACCTACTTACTAAAGTATAGGAGAGTTTAGGGATAACATTGAAAAAAAAAACATAAGTATTCGCTGCAGTATTCTCATAATGTGTTGGAGATTCGGTCTTTTTTGTTATAGCAGCAACTTGTAGAAGTCTCCCTCAGGGTGGGATTTTATGTCCGACCATTCATATTAATGCCACAATTAAGACATTGAGTACCTCCAGTAATACACAAATTCTTTTAAAAGAGCTGCAAGCCTTAAAAGTACCGATATTTTAAGAACGAACTTTTTATTGCGCAGGGAATTAGAATACCAAATTATTTAATGTTGGACAAAAATGTTCTAATGCTAAATATTGTGCCATTTTCAGAAGTCAATAAAACAGCGTGTGCCGTATCCAGTGCTCAGTATCTGACCCGGACCGGATGGACCAGACTGCGGGAAGAGTTGGACAATGATGTGCCATTCAGTCTGTACAGAGATGAAGGGAGAACTTACTTGATGGTAACCATAATCTGAATTTATAACTAAAAGGGTTGACATTTCTGCAACGGTACGTTTGCAGAGATCCTAGATCATTAGAAGTTCCACTGTTGAATGAGTTGCGGTTCAACAGTTATGGATTTTTTTTTAAATATGTTTTAGTGGCGAGGCAGTGAGGACATGAGGACGAAAGTCACTGGACGAGTGATAGTGGTTAAGTTAGCGTGTAGATCCGACCATCACGTGGTGCTGCCATGTGTCGCTTTTAGGGTTCAGGGAACTCCACCAGACCTACCCAACGGTAACGGATTTCAATTTTGAATTTACTCATCATCAAGTTTATTAAATTCCTCTAAAAGTTATTGACAAATTGTATGATGCATTCCATTTCAGAGATCCCGGCAGTTTTCTTCTCTAGAGAAGACTTGTTCCCGCCGGCACCTCGAAGCCACGCAGCCAGTTTGGGGACCACCCTGCTACTTTGCGCCCTTATCGGAACTCTCATATACGTAGGTGCTTTAGTGCTCTACATGCGACACAAAAGACAACATCTACTGAGAATCGAGACTGAAAAAGTGGACAGAAATGGACTGGATCCTGTGGTAAAGTTACTTTAGGGTATTTTACTGATGCAGATTTACTTTTAGTTCAGAGTTTATTTAGATATATTTTATTTTGTAGCCGAGTACAAAAACAAATCCATTGATGTCTATGAGCATATTCTATACCGATGGCAGGAGGTCTTCGTGTGATTTGCTGACAGACAAAGAAGACTCATCAAGAAGTTTTTCTTCTCGATCTTCCTCTATGGCAGATTCTTTAGAAAGACAGAAAGAGCATGATGATAATGGGGAAGATGATGATATGGTAAGTCTTTTATGTTATATGAGTATTTGTGATGAAATATAATATTTGTCCAATTGTGACTCTAAAATTGGTCTTTGCAGGACTCCGATGTTCTAGTCACAGTTCACAACATCAAAAACTCAGCTCCAACCGCTGGCATTTGCTTAGCAGCTTTGATAGAAAGGAGACCTGAGTTACACGTCAATGTTGTAGAGGAGCTGGATTCAGTTTGTCGATTCGATAGAGCCAGTAGTCGAGTCCCATCCACGGGGAACATGAGAAAGAAGTTATATTTCAACCCCCTTTTTCTGGAACCCCATATGTTGAAGGTAAATATTTTGAAGGTCATAAATTTTTGTAAATAGACGTGGCAGAAATATACTAAATGCCTGCACAAATATAATTAACACATTTTATGATTTACAGCAACCACCAGCAGCAGCAGTTGAGTTTCTGACGAAAATCCGAGAAGTTATAAATATTGCCAAAGACAAAATGGTATCCAAGCGGTTCACTCCATGTTTACCAGTAATATCAGAAGAAAGACTTTGCCACGAAGTAGATTTGGTATTGAATAGCGAATTTTTGAAAAGCAAGCACACTGCAGTTAGTTTAAAGCGAGAAAATAGCCGGCGAAGAAATTATTGTTCCGGATGTCCAGGGTGTAAAAAGTTAAAGTCAAGTGGAGTTTACCGCAATTCTTTATCAGAAAAGGAATACTGCAGGTCGTGTGCTACGTCTGATTTAAAGGATACTATTGTTAGGAAATGGTTGGATCGAATTCCAATTATAGAAACTGTCGACGAACCAGAAAGAGTTGGTGGACTTACTGTGAGAGTTGAAGGTGTTCCCAAATCCATAATACCAAAAACTATGCTGAGTGAAGGTGAAAACATCAGAGAAAACGGGGAAGAAAGGAAGGCAAAAGACAAACATTGTAAATCCATTCCTCCGACACCCCCGATAAGAACATGTTCCATGGTAGAAAAACCAGAAATAGATATTAATCAAGATGAACAAAATGTGGAAGAAACGAAATGTAAAATTGTAACGAAGAAAAAAGACGATGATATCATCAATTTACCAATTTCACCAGAACTTAAGAAAAAGATGAACGCAGTAATTAATGAACTTAGTAAATTTAGAAGGATTGAACCCATCACTCCAAGAAGTGCTTCGCCAGTTACGTCTGAAGTCGCTACACCATTTATCCCGAAATTAGTCATTCCAATAACTCCTAAAATTGATGGCAGTCAGCCTGGTAAAGAAAACGCGAAGACAAACGTTAGCCAAGGCGAAAATAAAAAATCTGACTATGAAATGGACAGTTTAGAGAGATCCAATTTAGAACGATACCAAATAAGTTTTCATAATAAAGGACGTTCGGATCTTAGAAGTAACCACAAGAGAAAATCTTCGATAATACCTATGGATAAGCTGGAGCCGATGAAAAAGATTCAGGAAATGAATTCAAGGCTATCCAAAAATTTGATGCTCAAAGACGAAAATAACAATAAGACAACTTCCAATAACTCCAATGGGACATTGAAATGTAAAAGTTATACGATACAGAGGTCTAACCTAGTAAGCGAGGTGTATATCAACGATTTCATCAACACGATGTCATCTACCAGTGACTCCGAATATTCCAGTCCCAACTCTAGCATAATACATATAGGAGATGTGCCCTCCAGAACACCGAGCCAGCTGGTAATAGAAGTGGAAAGTATTCCAGAAACTAAACCAATTAAAGAGGAAGATTTTTTTGATCCAGATACACTAGACAGAAAACCTACGCCAGGAAAATTTTTACGAGGACCAATAGTCAAACCAAAAAACATTGACCACATTTTTTTAAAGTCACCTAGTAGTTTCAAAGAAGACAGTATTTCATTTAAAGCGTTGGATTTTGACGATGACCATAACTTGACGAAGATGCGTCATAGACCTGAGGATAGCATCGACAGCGGTGTCAACATTAACTACCGCAAAAGCATCGATGACAGATATTTTATCAAAAATCCTAATCATATATATTATGAAAATTGTTTGTTTAGTTTGAATTCTGGCTCTAGATCACTCAGTGAAATTTTTTTAGAAAAGAAAGAGGAAGACAAGCCTCCTCCTTTGCCGCCCAAGAAAAAGATTGGGAAAAAGCAACCGTGTATTCAGAATAATACGTCGAAGATTATAGTAAACAGCACTGATGATGATTGCACGCGCCCACATAACAATTTAACGTATAGAGTGACCAGGTCGGAGCCACCTCAGATCAATACCTTCATAGAGAGGGACAATAAACCCGACTTTCACCGTCCACTCATATTGGAACTCAAAGAACGAACTAAACATCTCAGAATCAAAGAGGAGGCTGATGACAACAAAGATAAATCTTGTGAAGCTGTAGAATTTTTATCCTTAGATCCAAACTACGACTACTACTCGACGTTTGAATACAAAAAACATGAATCAACAGTTGCAGAAAAAACAAATGAAAGCAAACGACAAAACAAAAGAAGTGTGAAATACAGGAATAAACTCATTTCGAGTCATAGCAAAACAGAAGACTCCGGATATTTGAGCTCAGATTCAAACGAATCGAGAAAAAAGAGAAAATTCCTTCTTCAAATAAGAGACAAGGATGCTGGATTAAAAGAACTCATTACCGATACGGACGATGTTGAATCCAACGATGATGCCCATAGCGAGTCGGGGGCAGAGAGTATTGAGACGAATTCTGTATTTTTTGGTAGTTTGCGAACGCTGAGCTCGATACGGAGAGCGCAAGAAATGGAAAAAATGAAAAACGGATATGCAGAGACACAGGCCAAATCCAATGGCCTCAAATCCAGTGAAGGATGCAAAGAGTTGAAGAATGCCATTTCGATATCTTCGCCTCGGGAAAAACTGGCAGCGTTGGATGATTTGTAATGTTATGGAGCTTGAGTTTCTCATTCTTCATTTTGGATATAGAATTTTGAGTCAAGATCCTTAACTTTTCATTTCTTATAAGATTAATTTTGCGTTGCAAATGTAAGCGATGTCAAGATAAATCTTGAACGAATTTATGGATCATGCCCTAGTTGAGGAAATTACCTTTTTTCATGTGATCTGCATTTAATCCCGATTCTATGTACGCATTAATGTAAGTCAACCACTTTCAGGCAGTTGCAAAACCATGAGATGTCCTTCGCTTTATCAAAGTGTATCCTAATTGTTTAAATAATCAGTATTGTTTCGTGCAATTTGTATGAGAGTTTTATGTTTTGTTTGTTAAGTTTGTTAGTTTTTAAGGTATCATTATTTTTGTTGAAATTGTCAGAAAACTACATGAGGCCAAAATATCTGCATTTCATCAGACCTTGTATTTACGTCAATATGAGCTTCTGATGGACTTAAAGGATCAACAATCTACTATTTTAAAGAAGAAAATACTCGGAGTTTGCTCAATGTTTATTTATATAAATAAGTAATTTGTATTGTAAATAAAATGTAGTTTCTTAACGATATAAAATGTTTCGTTTTATAAGAATGTTTATTATAAAGACTGTTTTTTTATTGATTGTTTCGTGTTCCACACTTTCCCAGTAACTTGGAGATGGTAAAACCTTGGCTTTAGAGAACATGTTGGAACGATTGCTATCACAATACCGACCAAGACAGTTTTGGGAACCCAACTCAGGACATCTTGATAAGAAGGCAGTTCTCTACAGTGGTATAATATAGAATTACCGAATTCGATCAAATTGGTTGCTCATTGGTCTAGAGATAGAACTATAATATGAAGAGGTTTCATTAGTTTAGCTCCCTATGCTTCTAAGTGGGGTGAAAATTATGTGTTGTTTAATTTATTTTGACTCATACGCGGTTGCGCTGGATTTTTTGTATAGGTATTTTGATATAGAATTATTAGAAACAATGAAATCACAGAAATATGCCAATGGTATGCGAGACGGACCACCAACATTCTAAATTAGGGAACCAATAATTATAATTATTATATGAGGAAGACCAAAATAAGAAGAAGCGAAGAGGGACTATATTTTTGATCTGGTGCGACTGGACGTACAGAAAAAAGGATTATGTAAAGATCAAGATAGGTAAACTTCTATTTTGAGGAGAAAAGGTTAGGAAAAATCTTACAATGTTTCACCTCATAATCGCGCGGAGCAAACAAAAATCAACTGCAACCATCAAGAACATTGATACGAAGAATATGTGTAAAGACTCTGTAGGATATGAAAGGAATGAGAATATTATGAAGGAATGTGGTGTGGAAGTAAGTGTTGTGGCAAAGATCACTGTCAATAAGCTGAGATGGTTTGGGCATGTGGAAAGAATGGATGTAAACAGAATGACAGAGAGAATTTATAAGGCTGAAAGTAAAAGTGTAAGAAAGGGAATGACGTCGATCGAACACATCGATTCCGTTCTCGAAGAAAGCCAGATCAGAAGCAAGAGAAATAGGAGAGGTTGTATGAGAAATGTTATGTCGGTGAAAGAAGCGAAAAAAATATGCTTGGATAGAAAAGAGTGGAGGTACGTTCTCTCTGCTTACCCCTTACGGGACACGGTGTGATGGGTGAAAAAAAAAGAACATTAATGCCATCTGTAGTTTTCTAGTGTAAGCAGTACCCCGCATAGATCTAAGTTCAAGCGATGCCAATGAGAAGCCTCTCATGAAACCAGTTCTAGAAGACCCCTATTAAGCATATCAACTATGAGTAAAGTTGTATATCTATTTATACTGGTAACACTGTATGATATATTACGATAAATGTATTGTAGGCAACTCGTAGATGAGAATTTCAGATTTTCTCTATAGATGGCTCTCGCGTACTAATAATTACACCTACATAATATTTCAAGAGTACTTATCAATTATTGTTGGATGCTATTTTGTCAAAATATCACTATCCTAATGTTTAAATTCCCCACAAAATGGGGAAACCATGCGAGTCTTTTGCAGTACGATCCTGTATTGATTGCTACCTCCTCTCTTAATTTTAACTGTAAACGAAGGGTGTTGATCCTCATTGCAGAACTCAAAACCTTTTATTTTGACTATCTGACTCGTATAGAGAGTGGACAATGTTCATAATCCAAAACATGTTCTAGACAGACTGAACAAAAAAAAACATTTTTTATAGTAGCGAACATCATGATTAAGTTTATCGTACAATTTATACAGCCATGCCGACTCCGCTGGCTGAGCTATACTCAAAGATCGAGCGAACTGTTCTTTTTTTGTGGATAACCGCAGAAAGGAACAGGTGAAGAGAAAAAAATGATTTAAGAATACTTTCGGCGTGATGGCTAAAATACATAACCCTATCATTTTTATGGCACATCGTCATTGCTTTACTACATTTAGGTACTTATTAGAAGGAATTTGAGCAATATTCTAAACCTCAATTCCTTCTTCTTCTTTGATTATCCATGTCCGCTTCCTTGTTGGAGCATGATATGGACTCCAGCCGCAACCCAGTCAGCACCGACGCTCTAAGATCAGCTTCGTCAATCAAAACTCCCTTTACACCCCACTCAGGGGCATAAGGAGGCAACAAGATCTCTCCATTTCGCTCGATCTTGCGCAATGTTTATGAACTCATCCCGCCCATGTCCAAATTCCTCAGCTCTGCTTCGAAAGAACGGAATACGGTATGCGAGGGTCTTCCTCGTCTTCGGGACCCTATTGGGAGGATTGATATCACTACCATTCGGTATCCTTAACAGCTTTTTACAGTCTTCTAATTGTTTGGAGGGGTCACCGCGTCTCCGACTTCCTTATGTAGTTAAGACATACAGGGATTATTTCTTCAACGTAATTCCTCATAACGTGACCCAATCCGGTCAATCTTATATGGGAATATTAAATAGAGGAAAGGAATCTTATATAGGAAGTGACCCGCGGTTGTCCCTACAAAATCATACCAACATTATACGCCCTGTCTTCGGAGGCACTTGGTGAATGTTTTGAGCCAAAAAGAAGGAAGAAGATGATAGACAGGAACCGGGATGAGACAGAAGGAGGGGTGGTTAAATTCCGGCACTACCCAATCTTAAGTGACAGGGTGTCCATGACGAATTTCCCCTTTAAGTAAAAAAAATGGGTGCCAAATTTCACAAACATAGAGAAGGACAGGTAGGACACAAGTATTGTATCACACAAGTTGGAACTTTGTTTAGATCAAATATTTCGAAGTCAAACATCCTCCCCTCTTTCCTAAAGACTTCCTCCATTCGATGATATCCATAGATTTTACACCACTCTCACCTACGCATACTTAATCGGATGGTCTTACATAAATTAAATATTGAATGAATCAAAATGGATTATACTCGTACAAACATACCGCTGCACTGTTGAAGTGTGAGGTTACAGCCATTGTTGATCATTGTCAGATGTCGATAAGATTACGTCAAACTTCGACACGAAGATCCATTCATGATTTTTTTAAATGATCCATAGATCACTCCTGAGATGATTCAGATAAAAATCGATATTTTATCTTTAGAATACAATCTTATAAATTAATGAATTACTTGAGTTTTTTTATTCACCAAATATGCCCACTAGCTTTGGTGAATAGACGTTTAGATTAAGATAGATTGAATCAGTTATTTCGAAAACGACCAAAGTACAGAATTGTTAATTTTACAGGAGAATGGAAAAACTATCTCTTGGAAAAAAAATGTATGTGACAAATTGATATTTTGATTCAACATCGTCAAACATAGAAAAAGGAACTTATTTGACTTTTCCAAAATGTTAATTTTGTATTTCAATATTTTTTTAAATTTATTTGAAATATTTGTACTTTGGTTGTTTTCCAAATAATTTTAATAAAAAGTTTGCAAAGTCGAGTAATTTAAAGAATGACATGCGAACTCATAGCAAAGAAAAGCCATACGAATGCAATAATTGCAACAAAAAGTTTAATCAATCATAATAACTCATGATAAAAGCACAAAATTTGATGGATCTCTACGTCGTTTATGCCTACTATCAGCAAGATCATCATCACTTGAATCCCATTTTCTTGCTGAGAAAACCAAAACGCGAGGAACAACAAAACGAATAACACGATGTTATGAGTTGACAGATGTCAAAAAATTCAAATGTCAACCATACTTTAGTTCGAAAACAAAATACTTTGGTCGTTTTCGAAATAAACACTGGAATCGACCTTGAATATAACGAGGTTGGGGTATAATCCTTTAGTTGTTTTCAATGCAAAAATGTTAAACTTAGTCCATAGATTCTGAATCCGTAAAAAAGTATTATTCGACAAAAACTTGAGTTTGGTCGTTTTCGAAATAATCGATTCAATTAAGATTGTTGTTTGACAATTTTAGCACTTCGGGCCTCGAGTAGGTACTCCCAGGCAATGCAGGTCTGGTCAGTCTTCTTCACTCGGAATGTCCGTGTGATTGGCACAAGATGGTCCGCGGACAATGAGCAAACTTCGTCAAGTGCTTGAACGTCAATTCCAATTCTAAATTAATTCTCATTACTGTTGTATTCAAAATTATAAAGAGTTTTTAAAATAACCAACGCAAATTTATGTACAGAAATCAAACAATCTACTTCACACCATCACCTTTTCGACGTTCCTATGCGGACTTTGTGATGTTCACAAAATTTCCTAGGCCCCTGTTCTAGCTGGTCGCACGATTGCGATGATCGCATGAACGCGGACGCCCTGTTCAAAAATAATATAACATTTTATGAACGTGTCCTAGCTGGGTAGACGGACAGACGTAAATTCGATCGTCCGATCGGTGCCTTGTTTGAAATGATCGCGCGTCGCTTGCTCTGTTGTATCGATACTTAATACGACACCTACTTGCGTTTGCGTTGTCAAGGAAAGTGGACGCGCGATCATCAGATGGCCCTTGTCCGCAATCGCACAATCGTGCGATTGCGGACAAGGGCCTTAGGCAATGCAAAAATATATTATCATGAGAAGATATCATTGGACAGCCTTAGCATCTTTTACGAGTCAATTTTTAAATACTGCCACAGAACCAGTGATATGTTAAAATTATAACACGTCTCTGCACAGAACAGACTCTGTCTAGTGGTGCAATAAATTACAAAATATTCATTTACTTTATTTGAACGGTTTCTTTATCTATCGTCTATCTCTTTCCATCTTGTTACTTTAAATGATTGTCCGAAGCGAGACAGTAATAACATTAGTACATTGATGATGGAAAAAAAAATAAGTACAAAAATTGACGAAGATTGCCATGATTTGGGTTTTCGACGAATTCGACCTCCTAAATGGCGAAAGTTGTTAACGTGATCACACCAGACTTGTCTTCGAAACACAGCAGATGGCGATCGTAAGCCTGCAGTGGTCCTTTTGTAAAAAAAAATCGAGCATCAGTTGATTTAATGCTTGCATATAAAAATATTCGGTTCTACAGGGTGACTGGTAATTTTATCTAAAAAAATAACTCGAAAACCACTGGCATTAACCAGGGGTCTAATGCCAGTGGTTTTCGAGTTATTTATCATTTTTTAGTTTTTTAAATTTTCCAACTTTTGTCCTTGAAAATTGAATTCCAACTGAAAATTGCGCAAAAAGTTCTTCATTTTGGAAACTAATAATACATTTTTCTAATGACTTATGAATGAAAGAATTGTTAAAGTAAAAAATCAACAAGAAAATTTCAAAAACCTCACAAATAAACCTTTTAAAATCATAAATCAGTTTTTTTTTTCATTTCAATTTTTGAAGGAGTTTTATTCCACAAATGTTCAATACACTTGCAGTGTTATTAAAAAAAAAACACCTTATTACTGGTATAAACCATAGAATTACTAAACCTGGTATAATCTCTAAAACTGTGGTAAAACGTGGATGTTATACCTAAGCTTATTCCATGATACCATAGATCTGTGATTAATAACGTTTTTCTGAGACTTCTTCCTCTTTGATTAGGCCTGCTGGCCTGTTGTTTCTTCCTCTTGGGGAGCTGAGTGCCAACTGTCCCTCCAGCGTTTAGGCGGTCGTCCTGGAGGTCTGCTTCCTTTTTTTGAGACCATTGTATAAATTTATACCTACCAAGATTTTTAATAACACTGTTGGCGTACAAGCCACAGGAAAAGCTTTCCAAAAAGGTACAAAAATGCTGTCCTATATTTACGATCAGAAGAGCAGTTTACGGTCTATGATATATATTTTGCAGCAGCTCATCTCTAATACAATGGCTGATTGAGAAAAGAATACAAGAAGGTACACAGGCGCCTATTAAAATGCCTCTCGAATGATACAAACCTCATTCTCATCTATTTCAAATGAATGGCAAATTGTAGGTGGGTTATCCATGTCAGCAGTGCTATTACGGCTTACACGTAATTGAGAAGTCGCTATCTATATATTAATATGTGAAGCAAACACTTTGTGACCATTTTTACGAAAATTACGCAGACGGAGGAGTAAGAAACTTCGCCCACTTATAGTTTACTAGCTAATAATTACCCGTATTGCTTGACGCTTTTAATTCCGATTGTCAGGCTTGATCGGTAGGTAACTAAGCAGGTTCTAATCTAGCTTCTCATTGCTTAACAGACCTCTATAACTGACATAAGCCGACCTCGGTAGCCTAGTTGTACTAGCGTGGACTTCAGATCCGAGGTCCCGGGTTCGATTCCTGGTCGGGTCAGAGATTTTCAAAGTGTTTTTTCACTTGAAATTTCTACCCGGGGTTGGCCTGTCTCAGATTGGACGGGACCGGTTGACTGGAAAAAATTGCCTCAGGCAATAAGTTCCGCCGGCTATAGGTACTGACACCTTTGTATAGAAAAGTGTTATATCATCATATCATAAGCACAGAAAAAAGAATAATTAAACTTTCACAATAATTCATAAAAAGAGAGAAGAATGACACTTTTAATGTTTATAAAAAAGAAAGAAGAAAAATAATAGTCTGCCACTCACATGGAAAAAAACTGCATGTTACATCTCACACTTGATTCAATTTCACTGTTTAATCGAAGGGTAAAATAATACTTCAATAATATTCATTCTTCTCTCTTTTTATGAATTGTGAAAGTGTCTTTCTTTTTTCCTGTGCTTATGTCAGTTATAGAGGTCTGTTAAGCGATGGGAAGCTAGACTAGAACCTGTTTAATTACCTACCGATCAAGCCTGACAATCGGAATCAAAAACATAAAGCAAGACGGGTATTAGCTAGTTAGAAATTATTATGAAGTGGTTGGTAGTCCAGCGTTTACAACGCCGGCTTTCGTACTGTATCGTTCGGAGGTCGTGAGTTCGATCCCAGGTGCCGACCATTTCCTCTTTCAAAGACGTTTTAAGTAAGCACAGATTCATTTAATAAAAAAAAGATTACTATACTAGACAAGTACAAGGATTTTGGCATTACTTGGTGAATATGTAACAACTAATGACTAACAATTCATAACTAATGTTCGATTTTTAAATGGAACAAATGACTACGGGCTTACGACCGTCTTCTACTGTTATTTCGAAGGCGTATGTTATTTTTAGTGTGATCACTTTACGTTAACAACGTTGGCCATTAGGTGGTAATATTTAAGTCTCCGAAACTCCTAATAATAAGAATTCTCGGCATGTTCAATATGTCAAAAAATTGCATGTATGCAATAAGTAGATATTTAATAATTATGTCATATTTATTTTCATTACTTGGTAGATAAAGAGTTTTTTTTAGTATGTATCATGCATTTGTACGGTGGTTGACGGGTGTGTTGACAGCATTGACATACAAAAAAAATGATAAAAATGACGTCGCTCTTTCGTAATTGTATATCAGCTATAGTATTCCTTCAGTCTTGAACCCAATATATTTGAACGGTTTCTTTATAGTTCGTCTGCCTTTTTCCATCTCGTTGCTTTGAATGATTGTTCGAAGCGAGATAGCAATAAAACAATTACATTAGTGTTAGCAGGTCTACTGTTTTCCGTGGATAAATATTATTTTAAGACAGAGCTGAAGGATATGAGATCGAGCGTAATGGAGAGCTCTTGTTGCTTCCCTATGCCCCCAAATGGGGTTTAAAGGGATGTTAAGATTTAGGTGTTGCAAGGGTGAAGACCAGTTTTATGGCCAGGATGTGCCGCTTCTAGAACTGTACGAAAATTCAATGTATCCAACATACTTTACGTTTCAATCTTATAAAATTTTAATATTACCTAAGAGGGTCTTGTAAGCAATTAGGTAGATACCCAGAGGAGTGTCCGTGCCTCCGTGTGTTCTTCAAAAGAGCTGTGCCGATCCCAATAAAGTCATAACCAATTAGGATGTGATTGAGATAATCCCGAGATCATCTCAGGCTGAGGAGCTCAGTTAGTCATTATGTAAATAGCCTCATCAAATTGATATTGGATTCCTCAAATCACAACGGCTGATATAATCATATCATTTTGTATTGATTAAGTTATTAGTTGTTAACCATTTCTTCGTTAATATTAAAATAACTGAATACAGTAACGAACAACTACATATTTATTATATGATGCGAAAATTGATCGAATTCCAATAATTGGTAATTTTAAAATTCAACCAAAAAATATTTAACCCACCTTTTATTTTAATTTAGATCGATATATCTGTTTCAAACCATTTATTTTCCATCGGCACCTGACAGTTCCTGTTAAACTTTAATATAATTTCAATTTTTTAAATTTTCGACTAAAATAATTATATTGTTATTATTTTATTTCGTATGGTTCTGCCACCAACGGACGGCAACGTCACAAGATAGAGAAGGAATGCTATCTGCTACATACAGGAGACACACACCCTACAGAGCAACATCCAGGCTTTCAAGCCATTCAAGAGCATCGGGGGTGGCATTGTGGATATCTGCGTATGGTCCAGGGAATGCCCTCAGAGGGCAGTCCTCGACACTGTGCTTAATGGATTGCACCGGTTCTCCGCAATCACAGGCTGGGGAGTCCCGCATGTGCCATCTGTGGAGCATTTGGGCACATCGTCCGTGTTCTGTGCGAATTCGGTTTAAAGTAACCCATTGACGTCTCGGGAAGTCAAAGCCAGGCATCCCTGCACCAGGCCCCGGGAGTCCAGGCAGAGGGAATTATATTGTTAGAAGTACTAAGAAGGTAAACCAATTCTTTCATTTTTTAATTTTCCACACAATTTTCTTAATTTTTTCTTTCATAAGAACCTTCTCCTGATAAAAGCCAACACGACGAAAAAGAATGAGCGAAATCGGTCCAGCCGTTTAGGTGTGATGCGATGACATCGGAAAATAGCTCTTCATTTTTATAATATAGTTTACAGTTCTAATTAGGCAATCAATACTTATTTATTCCGTTTTTAAATGAAAAAATAAATTGTAAGGGATTTTAAGAGAAATCGGGATTTATTGATCAGAAGTAAGCATTATATCACTATTGGCTACCGAAGTTGATAAGATGTGACCGAAGTGTGAAGCTTTTGACAGTTGTAAGTAGCTGTCTCCTAATTGCGATTCGCCAGACCTCCTCATTGGGCACGCGATCTCTTCGTGAGATACGGACCAACGATGCACAGAATCTTATAAAAGTAACAACAAATAAGAGACATTCCTGGTGATGGTTTCCATGGAAGGGCATAAATAATTAAAATTAGTTCTTACTGACAATTTGACAAGTTGTTGAGAATTGCGTAAACGAGATGATTCGGGTTTTTGTGGTCTCCGCGTGTAAACACGACGGGACAAGTGGTCTCCAGACAAGGAGAGACCGTCACTTGTACAGACTGCCACTGCCCAGAACCACTAATTGATTCAACTGTCACATATACAGGCAGAGTCTAAACATAAATAAACCACAGTTTATTTTCACAAGATCAGTATATATTTTCTTATCTATCCATTCATAATCCTAAATCTCATTTTCAACTGAAAATTTACCCGTACAAAAGGTGGGTAAAATGCACTAGAAAAGATAATGGTATGTAAAATGTGTCCTATAAAACATAGGAAACTTTTTTGATTGGGAAGGGAATTCTTTCATCTGGTAAAGGCTATGTGATATTGTTTAAAAGGAACAAGATGACGCTTTCTTAATTATTGACCATTGGTTTAGGTTTAGACGACATTTCTTCATAATTTAGGCTTTGTGCCCTTTAATTTTAGAGATGTTTTGGCTTCTATTAAGGTCGATTCCCAGCTATCCTTCAACCTGTTTGGTGGTCTGCCTGGAAGACATCTTGTATGTGGTTGGCCGTGCAATGCCATGTGAGGGAGTCTCAATGAGTCCATTTTGCTCACGTGTACTTACTAGAATCTTCTTCATTGCCTTCCCCAACTTAATATATCCACAACTTCGCATATTTCCCTTATTTATATTTGGTTTGCGACAGTTTCTAATACTTACTTGTTGTTTGTTCTTCTTTTGTCATGCTGGTATTGTCACTTGAAAATATCTCTCCGTGTCTTGGGCAGCTGCAAAAAGCGCTCCGATTGTTTTAATTCCAGTCAAATCCGTGATATTACGGATCCAGATATCTGTCGTATTTTTAATTTTGTGTGAATATACAGTTACAAAAACATTTTAGCAATGCATGCAATACATTCATTTAAAATTATTACAAAATAATTAACTAAAGCAAATCATTAAGCACGTAATTGTGGAAAGAATGCCATGCTGAATCATCCTTGCAATGCGTGTAACATCTAAATATTGATAAAAAGAATGGGTACATACTTTGGTATGATTTGTTATTCATGCAACTGCTATTGTTCGGGGCAGTGCGAAATGGAAACGAGAAGTCCAAATCGGCCGTCTCCAGGTAATTAAAATCTCCGTAAGCGGCCCGGGCCCGTAGCACTTTAATGTTTTAATTGGAACCTGTTGAATGTTTTGCTCAGCCGAGATATGAACCCAACACGCGCAAGGAGTTTTTTCACGTTGAGATTTCGTCAACTTGGTCGCAGCGTTACACGTACGTCAAATTCGAATGCTTGGAATACAATAATTGGCTCAGGGGCGTGCGATGCAGACATAAATAAGTTGTTGAAAAAAAAAACAAGTGCTAGCTAATATTGAAATGTTAGGTAGTCACGTACCTCGATAAACGAGCTCATTTGTTTTTCAAATGATAAATTTTCCAAACAAAACAGCTGAATCACTTTCAAGTTGAAACGTTGAAATTGATTTGTGAAAATAGACATTATTCATTTTAGTTTTCGTTTTGACTACCATAATAACGCTATGATGTTTTTTTTTTTTTTATCAATTTTCTAGTGAATATTTTGATTCTCAACATCGCCTTCAGCGTTGAAGCCCTTGGTAGCTTTTTATCCCTTACAAATTATCTGTCACCGTTTCCTATATTCTACTGGTTTCTCTGAAATGACTCTAACCTAGCTATAGCTGCTTCTGCCATTTTAGGACACTCCAGGTTCCCCATATATCTTAGTCAATGAATCATAACTGCTTCGTGTCAGGATTTTGTCACATATTATGTTATATACATATAATTATTATTGTCAACTAATAAATTAATCTATTACTGTCATCCAAACGGTCAAGTGTCATTTTAATTTTACTCCATACAATTACAACTAACATATTCTATTACATTTCGTTACCTATTACAAGACTCAGATCATTGTTCTATATATCCGTCTGGCTTAGTTCTTCTTCTTCTTCTCTGTCAGCCGTATCTTCACTGCTGGATGTAGGCCTCTTCCAAAGTTTTCCACCTCTTTCTGTCCTGTGCAGTTTTCAACCAGTTTTTCCCCGCGACAGGAACCACATCATCCACCCATCTCTTTTGAGGTCTCCCAATCGGTCTCTTATTTTCATAGGGGCGCCATTTTGCAATTCTGGGTGCCCATCTTTCGTTCCCCTGTCTCGCCGCATGTCCTAACCATTGCCATTTCTGTCTTGCCACACGGTCAACTATGTCTGCGACTTTTGTTCATCGTCTTATCTTAGCTTAGCTTAGTTAGTGTCTAGAATTCTTTGACTTACAAAATATCTCAGAATTAGTCTAATCGGCGTTATATAATTATATTATAGCGCCGTTTAGTGCAGGGCACTTCAAGGGCATACCATATTTCAATGTCACCAAATAAGGCTAGTCAATAAATAGATATATAATTATTAATTTAAGTCAATAATCCCTTTAGTAAATCGTGTTAAGAATAAAATAAATAAAAACAAAACAGTTTGCGAATAAATGATTGTCCTCGATATCTGACCAGTAGGCCTATACAAAATGCATTTGGCGATCGACTACAAACGAATTCTTCGACAATGTAGAGTAGGAAGAAAATTAACTCTCCATTTTTTATATTTTTATATAAGTGTCTTTCTTCTTCTTCTTCAGCCCGTCTCCGTCCATTGCTGAACATAGGCCTCCCCCCTCTCCTTCCAATCATTCCTGTCCTGAGCCCCTCTCATCCATGTGTGGCCTGCAACCTTTGCGATGTCGTCCGCCCATCTGGCCTGGGGTCTGCCGACATTTCTTCTGCCTTGTCTAGGCTGCCACTCCGCTACTCTTTTGGTCCATCTGTCGTCCGGGCATCTGGCCACATGTCCCGCCCATCCCCACTTCAGGGTGGCAAGTGTCTTTGTTTGGTTTAAATAATTGTTTATATGTTCCAGTGGACAGTTAATTTTTTCGTACTATACATTGGCGAAATCTTCGTTTGTAGTCGAACGCCAATTTGAATTTGTCTACGGGGGCAGATCCGTAGCACCGAGCAAACGGGTGAGTCTTTAGGCCACTTTTGAATGCACTCAAACTTTGTACCTTTCGGACAGCCAGGGGTAGAGCATTACAAAAGCTAGGTCCAGCCACACCAAAGGCACGATCGCCATAGCGTGTCAAGATCCACCTCTGAGGTTCCTCTAACTCATGGGGAAGGCTCCCCGCAGACCTTCTAGTTAGCAAGCGTCATATAAGTCTTTTAATAAGACCGAAAAACAGCGATCAGCTGCAACCTTCATTTAATTTTTTTGAAATGTTTATTTTCAATATGAACTACATATATAACTTAGTTGAAATATGTAAACGATTCCACAAACGTGATGTCGTCTTGATGCACGCCACTGCATTATAACAGGGTGTTCACAAATTATAACAGCAATATAATTAGTGTCACTTAATTTACGACTGCGAAGTCGATATTTATACCAAAATACCGGTCCTACGCAGTTAGGTGGGTACTGCTATGGGTAGCTACCTGTGCTGGAACGGACCCCAGGTTGATTACACAATAAACACAAGACATTTGTTCATAGTTATACGACTATTATTTGATGAGCTTCTAACCCGGAGTTATTCACACTTGTATGTTTTATGGCACCGGGAATGTCTCACATTGCCTCCTCTAGCTAGCGTGTCATCAGTAGTCTAACTGGAACCAAACAATCTCTCCGGCATCACACTCACAATATTAAGACCCTTTTTGGAGAGATCTGGGACCCTATTCTCGAATGTCGATTGACGGGTTTTTCTAATAGAATTTTTATGACTTTCGTATGAGTTCTTTAAGGAAACATACGAAAGTCATAAAAATTCTGTTAATCCTTATTTAGCGAGGACGAGTTGAAGAGACGAATAGAAGGACTTTGCTGAAAATGGGAAGAAGAAAAGAGGAGCCCTTCTTTTGCTCTGTCCTTCCTTGAAAACACTAAAACACAACAGTGCCTCTAGTATAAGTTTCCGAGGATCGAATATCGAAACGATCATCGAAAGAGTTTCAAAAATTTTCGATACAAAAATGATCGAACAATTCTATCGTTTTATTTTAGAACACTATTTGCACGCTAATAAGCGCTTATTAGCGTGGAATAAGCTTTCGATAGAACTCGTACTAGCCCCACAGCTTCCCAAAATGCCTGGGAGTCACCCTCCCTGGATAGGAGATTGTCTTTCAAGGAACATCTCGGCAATCTATCAGCTAAAATCAAGACAAGAAACAACATCATACAGAAACTTTGCGGCACCACTTGGGGATCCACCGCAGAAACACTGCGCATATCTACACTGAGCCTCGTTTACTCGGCTGCTGAATATGCATCCCCGTATGGCTGAACAGCGCCCACACTGGTAGACTCCCAGCTGAACTACACCGTGCGCATAATCTCCGGAACCATAAGACCCACACCGGTTGCCTGTCTTGATCCACATTCCACCTCCCCATTTGCGAAGACTGCAGATGTTGTCATGCCCTAACCAGAGGACATGACAACATCTCACAAAACTATGAAATGTTCACCAACATAGACCTCAACAACCTTAACCGGAGCAGCAGATTGAAGTCCAGAACCCTCCACTGCGAACAGCCTCCAACCTACAAATGATTCATAACAATGCATTCAACATCTTGGGGGGCGTTCAAGTATTACGTAACGCAATTTTTGAAGATTTTTTACCCCCCCCTCCCCCCATGTAACGCGCCGTAACGTTTTTCTGTACCCCCCCTCCCCCCCCCCTAAATGTTACGTAACACTCTGGAAGTGACTATTTTTTACTGAACTCTCGTATAATACTATTTATTATGTTCCATAAATTTTTCTTTATTTTTTCTTTTGATGTTTTTCAAATTTCATTGGTATTTTTTTGACATAGATGCGTTGGAAAGTCAGCATGAGAGCCTTTATAGGCCAAGAACAGTTGATTATGTAAATCCCCCGCTTTTGTGGACATTATAGTACCTATCTACAAACTCACTAACAACGCTCACTACAAGCAATTTGTATTTATGCGTACTGCGTGTTTAAAGCACTAACGAATACTAACAATGAAAATAAAATAAAAATGACGTAAGTATAATACAGTCGAGGGATTCCCCGTAAAAAATAAAAGAAAAGGTTTGCTAACTTAGGAGAGCGAAATGAAAATTTCGACATACAATGCAGTCGAGGTACTCCCCGTAAGACGTAATAGAAAAAGGTTGCTTTTTACGCAGAGCAATAAAATTACATACAGTAGAATTGAGGGACTCCCCGCATTACATAAACGAAAAATCGAGGGACTTCCCGTAAAACATTGTCCAAAAGGGTTGCTAACTTCGGAGAACAAAAAATGGTGTACATTACAATCGAGGGACTTACCGTAAAACATAAACGAAAAGAGTGTCCAACATGGAAGATTTATTTCACAATTTTTTTTTATTTAAGAAAAAAAAACGTTACGTGACCCATTGTTCGAACCCCCCCTCCCCCCCTTGTAACACACAGTAACGTTTTGCAAGACCCCCCCTCCCCCCCAAATTGCGTTACGTAATACTTGAACGCCCCCTTGGATGCATGGAGCACTGAGTGGCACGAATGCATGGCGGAGTCACCTATGGATCTTCTACCTTGCATCACTGAAACACCGCCTGGATTCAATCTGCCAAGAAAGAACAGGCCATGGCTGTGCGCCGACTTCGCCCACAAAAATGTGGATGGCGGGAATCTCCAGAGTGCGACTGTGGAGCTAACAGGCAGACCATCAGCCACATAGTATCGGAATGCAGCAACAGAGCATACGAGGGTAGTCTCTCGGACTTCGCCACACTGACAGACAGAGCTAAAGACTATATTCGAGAGCTGTATCCCTGGTATAAGTTATCGAATATCTAAACGATCATCGAAAGAGTTTCGAAAAATATTCATACTAAAATGATCGAATAATTCGATATTAAGCACGCTAATAAGCGCTTATTTGCGTCGATTTGCTTTCGATAAAACTCGTACTAGCCCCACTGCATTTGACCATCTGACAAGCAGGAAAATTTCCCCTGCGCCCTAATCCTTTTTATTATTTTACTTTATTTTACATAATATAAACGGCTTTCGCCTTTAAACACAAATTCATTACATTTGTACAAAAAAAAATATCTCAAATAATGTAGATGATCAAAAAAAAAACCAAGGACAGTCACAATGAAATAAAATTAAATACCACTCAAAAAAAAGTCAGAAATCAATAAAATAAAATAAAAAAAATGAATAAAAAACTTTAAACTTTCTGTAAAATCCATTCATAAAATAATTAAATCACAAAAATTTCTCAAAAAAAAATTTTTACTCTTTGCAAAGACATACCTAATATTATATTGACTATTTAACAAGAAAAAAAAAATGTACTTATTAATTGTATTCAATTATATATAAATTGTGATGAAATGGCCATACGCTAAATAAATCCTTGAAAAATACCCTTGCTTATTGATATTGACATTATATTTATAAAACTATAGACTCCTTTAACTTTTTAATAATCAAAATTATGATGTTTCAAAACATTATGCTTCACTAAGTAAGCTACAGTTGGAAAGATAAAAAAAAAACTCTCGCTTATTGATATTGACATTATATTTATAAAACTATAGACTCCTTTAACTTTTTAATAATCAAAATTATGATGTTTCAAAACATTATGCTTCACTAAGTAAGCTACAGTTGGAAAGATAAAAAAAAAACTCTCGCTTATTGATATTGACATTATATTTATAAAACTATAGACTCCTTTAACTTTTTAATAATCAAAATTATGATGTTTCAAAACATTGTGCTCCACTAAGTAAGCTACAGTTGGAAAGATAAAAATAAATGAATGCTTATAACTACATGTGTTCTTGGTAAATTTTAACCAATGCAATTCCTATAAATGCATCTGTTATAAACTATATTTTTGTATTCCAAATCTGCCAATCACACCAACTATCAAATAATTGACAGTTTCTTTCAAATGCCAATTGAATTTCAAAATTATATCGTAAAACGTAGGTACTAAGAAGGTTTTCTACTTGAGTTTTCATAATTTTTCTAATGTTCTTTATATTAGAGATTTCATAAGATAATAGCAAACACAACAAAAATAGAATTGGCGAAATTGGTCCAGTCGTTCAGGCGTGATGTAATGACCACAGAACATAGGGAGCAATTTTTATATATAGAGATTATCACTGTCTGTATATCTGTCTCATGTTATAATAAATAAACACCAGCCTATATTTTTATGATTTATTTTCCAATACCAAAAGATCTTAATCTCTATTGAATTGAGATGAATAATTATGTGATATTGAAACAACTATAGTTCATTTTTTCTAAAGATACAGTGCTAGAAAAAATCGGCATATTCCCATTTCATTCTTTTCATACATAAGAAAGAGAAAATACTTCTATAAGATTTATTGTTTTATTGAGAGGCGGTAACAGTAGCCACCCTTAACCAGGTAGCACACTCATAGATAATTATTTTAGCACTCGAGAAGTAGTGGTATGTGGTCGTGTCTTGGATAAAATGTCGATAAATCAGAGAAACGGTTATTTATTCTGGCAAAAAAAATAGTAATTAAGTTATATAATGATTTTGTTACTGCAAACGATGAAAAAAAGTTTTCCGTAAACGAGATAATTGCGAGTTTATCTATAATAATAGATAAAGGAAAGTGCCTGTCTGACTGATTGACTGACATACACACTCATCAACGCACAGCCCAAACGGCTAATCGTAGAGAAGTGAAATTCGGAAAGCAGGTAGGTTTTAATAGTAAACCTTCCATTAAGAAAGGATTTTTTGGAAATTCCATCCCTAAGGGGGTGAAAAATAGGATTGAATGTTTTTAAATATATACGAACATCTCGAAAACTAGACATGGTACGAACTTGAGATTTGGCATATGAATTCTCCTATAGAAATGAGTAGTAGGTTGCTTGTCCATTATTTCCAAAATTTTACTAAAAAGGATGAAAAAGGGCACATATAAAAGAGATGATTTCGATAAAAGAGACGATTCGGAATCGGCTTTCTACGTGTTTCAACCCTTTCACAGTTACACTCGGCTAAACGGCTGGACCGATATAGCAAATTCTTTTTTTCTCGTGTTTTCTTTTGTCAGAAGAAGGTATTTATGAAATAAATTAGACGTTCAAACTTACGACCAGGACCAGACCAACAATAGCAAATCAATGTGAAAGATACATATTGAAATGTTTAAAAAACGTTTGTAGCTTGAAAAATGCTCAAAGCAGATTGAATTGAGTATTTTAAAGATCACTAATTTCATTGCTTTTCGAGACTTGCACATTTTTTTATTTATATCCAGCAATATAAAAATTGATTTCAAATGACGTCATTTGGTGCAATAAAAGTTATTCGAGTTATTTTTGGGAATTCTGATAGGACAATGTCTGCCATGTTAGATGGCGCGCCACTCGCAACTAAAGATAAATTTTGTTCTTCTAATATAATATGGCTGACAGCAGTGACAGCTGACAGTAACATAATAATATTACTATACCTGGTGGCTGAGCACTTTTTTTAAAGGTCTTGATACTCTTGATGTGTAGAAAAACTATTTGTCGGGTCATTTCAAAACTCATATGCGAAGTCAGCCATAAGAAAGCAAAGTTGACCAAATCAGGAAACTTTTACGCACAGCGGGACTTCATAGCGGAAAAAGCCTTACGAATGCAATGTTTAAAATAAAAAGTTTAATCAATCATATACTAAAACAGGAGAGTACGGTGAAACGAGTTCCCCGCTGGACGTGTTTTGTGCTGCGTGAATTCAACTACATACTATTGGAATTTGATTTTTTCTACACTCGATAAGCTTTTTTTTTTCTATTTCTTTTTGACTAATTCTTACTATCTTTTTATTTATTTAGATATTATTTTGGTAGTTAGTTTAACACCATATAAATTACTGTACATTTATTTTTTTATATTATTTTGTTTTGTTTGTCCCGTGCGAGGTTATTGTTGCATCGGGACGGCACGGTACGTAAATACGTCATTATTATTTCTTTATTATTTTTGTTTCTTTATTTTGTATTTAAATCACATGTGAATATTATTATATGTGACGTTAAAAAATGGAGGAACGTGATGGAGGTGAGATCCCCCCTGACATTGGAGTGATTTCATCGGTCTCTGACCCTCCAGAGTCGGGGAAAAAACGTAAACTTGCTCAAACTAACTCTGAAAACACAATTAAAGACAAGGATGTTTCTCTTGCTCAGAACACGGGCAACATAATCCAAAATGAATTGTTATATACACCGGATATTCCCGGGCCGTTTGTCGTGTTTGTTCAGAACGCTGATGACACTCATTTGCATCCGCTAACATTCGGGAATTTCTTATACAGGAGAAACTTTCTCTGCATAAAACCTGAATGCATTAGAGCCGAAAACAGATATAAAATTTCTCTAACATTTAATAATTATTTATCTGCAAACGAATTCGTTAAATCGACCTTTGTCTCTGAAAACAAATTGAAGGCCTTTATTCCGACTTATAAGCTGGTTAAATCAGGACTAGTAAGAGATATTCCTCTGGAATTATCTGAATCTGATATCGTTGAAAATTCTTCCACTTTTGGATCCTCGATTAAAGTTTTAAAAGCCCGCCGACTTAATAGGAAAAAAGTTGACAAAGACACTAATAAAATATCATGGGTCCCTTCAACTACTTGTATTCTGACTTTCCGCGGGCAAATCTTGCCCAAAAACATTTACTTATTTTATAACTCCTTACCAGTAGAACTATACTCTGAACCAACTATAATTTGTCACCTTTGTGCTAGATTTGGGCACTTAAGGAAAAATTGTCGATCCAAACCCAGATGCGCAATCTGTAGTTCCACTGAACATAACAAGGATAATTGCACCTCTAAAGAGGTGAAGTGCCCTAACTGTCATGGAGATCATAGTGCTCTGCACTCTAGTTGTCCCGAACTAAAAAGGCAAAGAGACATAAAAAAAGTTATGGCTGCGGACAACTTATCGTTCGCCCAGGCTGTTAAGCTCTTCCCGAAATCTAGCAAACCCTATAGTGAAATCGTCAAACCCTTAGAAGGGAAACTCCCCTCAGTCCAAGTTCCTAATAATTCCCTAAACTCTAGTCGACGAGTTACAATCTCGACTAAAGCTAACTCAGCTCCTCTCAAAAAAGTTTCACCTCTGTATAATGATAAATCTTACATAGATAACATTTTTTACACTAACGGGCAGGCTGGGAATCTAACTCCTGGATGTGCTCTTATAACTCCAGAGTCATCCACTTCATCACCATCTGATAACGAAATCTCAAATGAGAGTTCCTCATCTCTCAAAAATTACATTTCAAAATCTTCTACCGATGAGACAAATTCTTTGAAATCAGCCTTAGAGCTGTTGCTTGATATTATTTTTAACAAATCTGATATGTTTACTTCAAAAATACTTCCTCTTATTAAAACAATTATAGAAAAAGAATAAACAGACAATATTCTCAACATTTCGTTGGAGAATGCTATTTGTTATTTCGAATTCAAACTATTTATTCTACTAAACGTTTATTACCTACTAATAATTCAATATGTCAGATAATAATCAATTGAATATTCTTCAGTGGAACTGCAGAAGCGCAATCTCCAACAAATCAGATATTATACATATGTTAAATCAATTCTCTATTCACCTTTCAGCTTTAAACGAAACATGGATCAAACCACATTATACCTGGTTACTCTGTCTTTCGAAATGACAGAGTTGAGGGCAGGGGAGGTGGAGTAGCCATATTGGTGAAATCATCTCTCCATTGTGATCTCATTCCAATTCCAAGCAATCCCTTCTTAGAAATAATTGCTGTCTGCATTGACGGTATTGGATACGTCTCTGTATATATTCCCCCAAATGGTGGATTTGACAGTAATTATTTCAACTCGATTGTCCCTTTACTTCCAACATCATTTTTCCTGCTCGGAGACTACAATGCCCATGCCGTTGCCTGGGGAAATACCCTAACTGACAGAGCGGGTAACCAAATACTGTCATTTGTAGATAAGCATGACCTATGCATCCTGAATGACGGTTCACCAACCAGACTGTCTCCCCCTAATCAGAATCCAAGTGCAGTGGACTTAACAATTTGTACTGGCAATTTGGCTTGTTCATCAAGCTGGAGTATCCTAGACGACCCATTTTCTAGCGACCACTACCCAATTTTTGTTACTCTATCCGTAGCTCCATCCAGAAAGTTTTCTTACAGCAGACAATTGTACAGTACAAAAAGGGCAAACTGGGCGAGATTTGCCGAAATCGTAAAGGAATCAATGTCTAAAATCGGAGATACGTCCAAGTCTCCTGTCCAAAAGCATTATGATGACCTGACACAGATTATTTACCAGGCGGCTAATAACAGCATTCCCTCTAGAAATAATTCCAGCAAAAACACGAAAAATGCCCCTTGGTGGGATCAGGAGTGCTCTGATCTTATCACTGAAAGAAAACAAGCTATGCGAAACTTTAGGAAAAAATTTGATTCAGACTCCTTTATACAGGCAAAGGCCATACAAGCCAAGGTAAAAAAAAAACTACAAGCTAAAAAGCGACAGAGTTGGCAGACCTTTTGCTCTTCTCTGTCCCCAAATTCTCCCCCTTCACATGTTTGGAATATGATCAGACGCTTCAAGGGTTCCTTCCAGACCTCCAGAGCTTCTGCTCCTCTTTCTGACTGGCTTTCAGAGTTTTTAAATAATCTAGCTCCTCCTACTGCCCCTAACTTGGACCAACTAATTCCCCCTTGTATAAATAACAGAAATCTTCCTCAAAATAACAATAGATTGTTAGAAAAAGTAAATATGTATGAACTAAAGCTCTGCTTACTATCGGTAAGGCATTCATCTCCTGGTGAAGACAAAATTCCGTACGCTTTCTTTCAGAAAGCTCCTGACATCTATATCGAATCCTTTCTCGACCTTCTCAACAAAATACTATCTTCGGGAAACATTCCCAACTCTTGGAAACACCAGTTAATTATTCCCATCTTAAAACCTGGAAAAAATCCTAAACTCGCTTCCTCCTACCGGCCTATAGCCTTGTCCGCATAAAATTCTGGAACACATTTTGAAAAGCAGACTGGTTTGGTATATAGAACACAACTCTATACTACCTTCTACACAGTTTGGTTTTAGAAAGTCACTGTCTTGTGTAGATAATTTGAGTGTATTGATCACGGATATCCAGATTGCTTTTACTAAGAAAAATTCGATGTCGGTTGTATTCCTTGATATAACATCTGCTTTCGACAATGTCTCTATCCCTCTTCTTTTCAATAAACTTGTAAGCCTCGGTATCCCTCACAAAATTGCCACATTGATCTTTCGCATGTTTACGGAGAGAAGCATTTCAGTGAGCGGAGACGTCCCTGGAGACCACAGGGTGGTCTGGAAGGGCCTTCCTCAGGGGTCAGTTTTAAGCCCTATCTTGTTTAACGTCTATTGTTCAGACCTCCCCAAGATACCTGATGACTGTCAATTGATTCAATACGCGGATGATATTGCAATATATACTACTAATAAAAATAATGTATGTGCTGAGAGAGCTTTGACAGGAGCCTTAAATATTGTCAATTCATGGATGGAACGGAATAACTTATTCCTATCCCCTCAAAAGTCGAGAGTTGTATCGTTCTCCAGAAAGCACGTGAATCCATCTATTTCTGTAGAGCTTAACGGAAATATAATCCCTCAGTGCGAAGAGGTTAAATTTTTGGGTATGTCTTTAGACAGGAAATTGACCTGGAGCCCTCACGTAACTCATACACTGGCCAAATGCGAAAGAGGTTTAAATATACTTAGAGCGATCTCTGGCACCTCTTGGGGCTCCCACCCTTCCTCTATGAAGAACATATACAATGCATTAATTCGCAGCCACTTAGATTACGGTAGCTTTTTACTGACTCCAATATCCAAAGCCTTGGTGAACAAGCTGGACGCTGTACAAACAAAATCTTTAAGGCTCTTGGTTGGCGCAATGCCCTCCACTCCAAACAACTCTCTCCAGGTGGAATGTGTTGATATGCCACTAAAGATTAGAAGACAATATCTTTCTGATTCCTTCTTTATTAAAAAACGGACTTTCACTGATCATCCATTGCTGAAAAATTTACCCATACTACGTAACCTATATCACGTTAACGGTTACTGGAAAAATAAATCGAGTCCTTATTTATGCAACAGTTACAGTAATTACATGACTCAGTTTGGCGTTAAACGTTACCCCTTTCCATCCGCTGTTTATGACCTTCCTTTGGAAGTCTTGCAATTCTCCCCAACCGTCTTTGAAAATATCGGTAGGTATCGGTAAAACTCCTAAAATGTCCTCCAATCAAATAAATTAGACGTTCTTTTCAAAAGCTGATTCTTCTTGGCCAAACCACATCCAAATTTTTACTGATGGCTCCAAATTTTCTACTAGTGATCATTCTGGATCGGCGGTTCTCATCCCCAAACTCAAAATAAAATCAATGCTAAAACTTCCTCCGGAAACCTCCGTTTTCACGGCAGAGTGTGCTGCTCTGCACCAGGCTCTCACTCTGTGCGATCACCATAAATTGGAAAGGGCAATCATCTTCACTTGAAAATTCTACCTGGGGTTGGCCTGTCTCAAATTGGACGGTACCGGTTGACTGGAAAAAATTACCTCAAATAATAAGTTCCGCCGGCAATACTGACACCTTTGCATAGAAAAGTGTTATATTATTATTATGTTAATTGTGCGTTTTTTATCCTTGTACTAATGTGCACTACAACTCTATATTAAAATATAAATTGTAAAAGGCCGGGTGGCCGTTGAACCAAATAAAAAAATAATAATAATAAATAAGGCCCGTATCCAGGCAACATGCCATCAGACCCAGCAGCCTTTCCGGCTGTTTTAACGTTTAAACGGCTGAAGTCATCTCTGTTTCAGTGAACGGAGCAACCAGGGTAGATCGGTTTGGACAGTCATTTGTGCTGTGTGGAGCTGTTCCTTAACTTTAGGTTGGAATGTTTTGTCTCCGGGCGCTCTGCCGTTGTCTACTATTTTGTTTGCAACAAGATTCGCTGAAATCTTTGCTGTGCGGTCCGGTGGTTTAATTTGCCACATTTTACGGAGTAGGGATCATGCCTTACGGATTAACTGTTGTAGAGATTCTTCTCCTCATGGTATACACTGTTTGGCGGCCTCTGAAACTGATGTTATAAATTTATGGTAGTTAGTAGGCAGTGGTACGAGAGACATCAATGTCTCATCGAAATGGGCGGCGAAGATGTACCATTTGTCATTTTGGAAGTTCCATCGCGAGATCTTCGAGGACAAGCACAAGTCCTGGGTGTAGCCGTTCCATCTAGCTGATAAAAGGTGCCTCTGTCTTTGGCATCATAAACGAGGTGAAAATTCTCAGTCTCCATATATTCCGTGAGGTCCTCACCATTATTGTCTGTGGTTCTAAATCCCCAGTTGGTGTGATTGCTCCCATTATTAAAGTCTCGCATTATGGCAGATGGATGTGGGAGGGGTGAAGGAATGACTGTGGGTGGCCACTGGAGTCTATCAGGTTTGTAAACGTTGACGACTTTTGTGTCCTATTTTGATGGTGACTGGTGACCAAGGACACATTACCTGATTTAAAACAATGTTTTCCAAATCCAAATCAGGCCGTCGCGTACGTTAGTGGCCACACCGTGGACAGCGCCAGCTAGGTTGAAACAGGGAACCGTAGGTACCTCTGGTGGTGAGTTGGTTTAAGTTTGCTGTGTGGGTTTCCTGTAGCAGTATAACATCAATACATAGCTCTTTTGTCAGTTTTGTCAGATATTCGGTCTTAGAACTACATATGTACTTATTTCTTCTATCTTCTATTTTTTCCAAGGTCTTCTGTCTTATTGCCCAGAGGAGAGCTGTTTTTGCGATTTGTATCATTTACCATACCATGTTCTATTTTCTTGTTTTTAATTCAATCCTCTTTGGCTTATCTGCTTTCTCTCTTCCTTATTGATAGAATTTTGCCGTTATAACGTTGCCCGGGGGTGCACCACGTGGAGGCGTTATTTTACCCATTTTTTTTTATGTAATAATATAATACCTAGTTATACACTTTTTTGTAAAAAAAATATTTTATGCAGTTTGTTGTAATGATCGATTCAATTGCTCGCGATTACATTATGTTTTGAAACATGCGCAAAGTTGTTAGAGGTTTATAAAAGATTTGCGTTTAATTAATCACTCTTGTACTCGGTACTTGTACTCGGTATTTTGTACTCGAGTACTTCGACCTGAGTACTTGTACTTGTACTCCGAGTATATTTGTGTGCAGTACTTGTACTCAGTACTCGAGTATTTTTTTCCTGTACTCGGAACAGCTCTGTCGGTAGCCTAGTTTTTTTTTTTTTTTTTGTTTTGGCATTGCATCCAAAAAAGGATGATACAGCCAGATTCTTGTCATATTAAGTCAAAACAAAAACAAATAATAATTCATAAAAAAGAGAAAAAAAAAAATTACAACAAGAGCATGTTTTTATTTATGAAATTAAACAAAATTTTATGGACATCTGGGGAAGGTAGCCTAGTTATACTAGCAAACAATTGATCAATTGATAAACACGTAAAGTGATCACACTAAGCCAGCCTTCGAAATAACAGTAGAAGACGGTCGTAAGCCCGTAGTGTTTGTTCGATTTAAAAATAGAACATTAGTAATGATTTTTTTGTCATTTTGAGTCATTAGTTGTTACACATTGATAAACAAGTGCTCCGCGTGCGTATTCAAAGAGGGACTGGAGGACTTGCACGCACTGACAGTTGATGCGATCTAATGTCTTCGGTCTCTGGACGTCAAATTGTGAGTGATGAAGAAAATGAATCTATGGTTTGGGTCTTTAGAGCCGGACGGATGCGAACGGTCAGAAATATGGGTAAAATCTTCCCAATGTTGACCAAAACACACACACATAAAAATGACCAAAGATGTTGGTACTTGCGTACAGTATTTTTGAAATACGCGAAACATTTTTCATATGTACCTACTAATAATTAATTATTGTAATAAGGATGCCGAATGACAGTTGGCCGAAGAGAGCGCTGTTCTTCCTCCCATCAGGGTGCCGAAGACGAGGAAGACCATCTCAGACTGTGTTCCGCTCCTTCGAAGAACAGCTGAGGGATTTAGACATGGTGTGGGAGGAGGTCATAAAATAATAAAATAGAGAGTTCTTGTTTATTTATTTATTTATTTATTTCTTATCCCCCATAGGTCTCTTTCGAGACACTCGGGTTCATATCATAATTGAATCAGTTATTTCGAAAACGACCAAAGTACAGAATTGTTAATTTTACAGGAGAATGGAAAAACTATCTCTTGGAAAAAAAATGTATGTGACAAATTGATATTTTGATTCAACATCGTCAAACATAGAAAAACGAACTTATTTGACTTTTCCAAATGTTAATTTTGTATTTCAATATTTTTTTTAATTTAGTTGAAATATTTGTACTTTGGTTGTTTTCCAAATAATTTTAATAAAAAGTTTGCAAAGTCGAGTAATTTAAAGAATGACATGCGAACTCATAGCAAAGAAAAGCCATACGAATGCAATAATTGCAACAAAAAGTTTAATCAATCATAATAACTCATGATAAAAGCACAAAATTTGATGGATCTCTACGTCGTTTATGCCTACTATCAGCAAGATCATCATCACTTGAATCCCATTTTCTTGCTGAGAAAACCAAAACGCGAGGAACAACAAAACGAATAACACGATGTTATGAGTTGACAGATGTCAAAAAATTCAAATGTCAACCATACTTTAGTTCGAAAACAAAATACTTTGGTCGTTTTCGAAATAAACACTGGAATCGACCTTGAATATAACGAGGTTGGGGTATAATCCTTTAGTTGTTTTCAATGCAAAAATGTTAAACTTAGTCCATAGATTCTGAATCCGTAAAAAAGTATTATTCGACAAAAACTTGAGTTTGGTCGTTTTCGAAATAATCGATTCAATTACATTATTACAATGATGAGAAAAAATTGGATTACACAGAGAAAAGAAAAAAAAATACAGTTATTACAATTTCATAACATATACATCATTCTCTATTCAATACTAAAAGGGTGTAAAGAGCCCTATTAGTATTTTGTCATAATAAATTAAAAAAAAAACAATGTACAAAAAAAAGAGAAAGAAAACAATCACTCTAGTATTTGCAAATCATTTAAGTACAATTCTTTTGCAGAGACAGAAGACAAAGTCAGGACAAAATCCGGCTAACCTAAAACTCTAAAAAAAATCATTCACAGTACCAAAAACAACAATTAACCACTCTCAAAATAAAGTCAAACACGAACTGGCAAAGCAATACAACCAAAATGAAAGATAAAACAAATTTTAGTCTCAAAAATATTAATGCCAAATTCATCTATTTAGCATCTCGTCGGTAGAATAAAATACATTTAATTTTTCAACAAGGTACTTCTTCACCTCTCCCCGGAAAATTGGCAGCTCAAGAGATCGAAGATTGTCTGAAAGCTTATTATGTAGGCGCACGCTCATACATATAAAACTTTTGGACTTGTTGCCCCCCTATGCCCCTAAGTGGGCTTTAAAGAGAGAATGTTAAGTTATAATCGTCGGTAAGTGTATGATTTCTATGACAATCAATCATCAAATATAAAAAATGTCCACAGTTTTCAACCTGGTGAAGCACAATTGATACCCTTAAAGGGATGTAGGACAATTAAATAATCCATTTGGATCCTTTTATATAAGTAAAATTGTCCACCGCGAGGCTTGGTAACCAGTAATGGCTATCAACTCGGAGGCCAAGTCGTGCTATTGGTAATAATGCAAGTCGTCCGGCAATTTTTGCTGCTATAAGATCTATATTTTTATTTTATCATATTAATGTGGT
This sequence comes from Mystacides longicornis, assembly GCA_963576905.1. Taxonomy (NCBI): domain Eukaryota; kingdom Metazoa; phylum Arthropoda; class Insecta; order Trichoptera; family Leptoceridae; genus Mystacides; species Mystacides longicornis. Next base: position 476,572 of record OY756427.1, on the reverse strand, counting down.
TGGATGTTAGAGATTGCTTCGGCTATAATCCCGCCATTGCCACTTGTTTATACTTTATTTATTTTTAATATGCATAAAGAATAAAATAAATAAATATTAATATAATATTAAAGATCAGTGAGAAGTTACAGTACATAATCTTAACTGTATAATGCAATTTATTTATTTCCAATATGTGTAGTATTTATATTGAACAAATCTCTATTTAATTAATTTATTAGTTGAATCTACAATAATTATTTGAGTCGAGTTTCTAGGCCCACGCACTACCTGCCAAGCCCGCTGTCTCGGGATTATCAAGTGCGACGATTTATTCGATTATAACTAAACTGCGTGTTCAATAAATATGTTTGTAATTAAAATGTCTTCAGGGTTTGGTCTTTTTCCTAGCTTCTAGCCACGGGGCTTGTCGCAGATTGAAATATATTATACATGAAAATTTCCAAACTATTAATTATTAAATCCGCATTTTAATTTGCAAATCTTCTCCGAGATTTTAATTTATCAAGTGATAGGCTATTATACAAGACGACAAATCTGGTATTCTTTCATCTTAAGACTATATCCAATACACAAATTCAGTCTTCATAAGCAACATAATATGTCATTGTAGTCCATTCGCGATTTTTTAAATGAATCGAGGCTCACTTAAAATGATCACAACATACAGTTTTCACATAGGTATCTCTCAGAAAGCAAGTACAAAAGTTGGTAAATAGGGAGATTACAGGCACCTGGGATCGAATCTACGACCTTCGGAACCAAATTCGCGACCGAACTACAAGACTAGATTACCAAGCACTTTAATCAGCTGTATTTAAAAATAAAATCTAAAAGACCTACTAAATACAGAACCGATTTTAAGTTATCGTAGATCACACTATGGCAATCCATTGCCACATTAAAAAAATGAATAAAAAGGGATTTGAAATAATGGGACCTTGTAATTTTACTTGAGATTTAAAGTAAATTTAGAATGTATTCAGATTTTTGCATAATTTCATAAGATATAAATTAACAAGATTGGTAGTTACCTTCGCCTGATTAGGGCCGTGCGTAGTGCCATCGAAAAAGAAACGAATGAGTCTCTATTTTCTTAGCAAACTACAAAATAATACCAATCTCTAATATAAATGAAAGTCGGGTTAGTGCGAGCACTTACAACTCGAGACCGGCTGAACAGATTCTTTCGATGTTTGATTTATTGGATTCTTCTCCGCTCCGGAAAACAGAATAACTAAAAAAAAGTTGAAAAAATGATATAAAATATAATATTAGAGTTTTATTTATTTTTTTATTTATTTTTCAGATTTTCGCAAACATACAGTTTTTTTTTAACAAATAATAACAATATAATGAAAAGTACAGTACATAAACCAGCAAAGTTTGCAGACATTACTTACTTATTTTTTAATATCTGGAGGTTTATTCCTCTCCCCACTCGACATACACTACACATCATCAAGTACAAGAAAAAAACACCAAAGCTAGACGGGCTCGCCGCCGGGCCCGAAAACCCACCAGGGCGCACACCTCGACGCTCGTCACGACGGATTCCCGACACCCGGCAGCAGTACCCTCATTAAAATGTATATAACATGAACACCAGTAAGGGGATTGGGAAAGGTAAGGAATGAGGAAAAGGGAAGACGACAATGGATCGGAGGACCCCCGCCTATGCCCGATGAGATCCAGAACCTATCAGGGATCCAATTATGGACCTCTTAAACACAGAAAGGGATACATGAAAGATGTCGATACTAACAAAAAATGCGTTATAAATATCCGATGAACGATGAATGAAAGAACTCTGCAGGTAATTAGTGCTGCACCTCGGTTGTTTAAAAGTAAGTGTCGTCCTGGTTAATCTGATTGGGCAGTTGAAAAAAATTTTACTTATTAGATAGTTGCTGTCGATTACGTTGTGAGTTATTTTATATAAGAAAGACATATCATGCAGCGTGCGCCTGTTCTCCAAGGTCATTATTTTATGGTGACGCGCAGAGAAACGCGAGTTTTCAAATGATAACAAACTTCTAAAATCTAAATGTTTTAAAAATTTATTCTGTACTCTCTCCAACCTGTCAATATACGTGATGTATTGGGGACTCCAGACCACAGTAGCAAACTCAAGGCAACTTCGCACATACGTAAAGTAAAGTAGTTTTAGTGTTTCTATTGACTTAAATGGCTTAGATACTCTCACAACGAATCCCAGTTGTTTAAATGCCTTGTTCGTGATCGCATCAATGTGAGCTCTAAGTGTCATTTTGCTGTCCAGCAGTACTCCGAGATCCCTGACAACGAGACATCTCCGCAAAGAAATTTTATTAATTTTGTAGTCGTAATGGAGGGGCTCCTTTCGTCTTGTGAAGGATATCGCGCTGCATTTATCAACATTAAGGAACAGTTGGTTTTCAGCACAGTATTGGGAGAGCCTATCGAGGTCGACCTGAAGAGACACCGCGTCCTCAAAATTGCATATCCTCCGGTAGACCTTTATGTCATCCGCATATATAAGAAAATCAGACGATCGAAAGCACCGCTGGATATCATTAATGTACATGATGAAGAGAATTGGGCCCAGGTGAGAACCCTGCGGAACACCGGACACGCAACGTCTGAATTGAGATGTTTCGTTGTTAACAGCAACAGCCTGATGTCCTTCCCTGATGTAAGAAGTTATCCAGCGCAAGAGGTTACCATGCACACCATACTTCCCCAGCTTATGTATTAATATTTGATGGTTTATTTTATCAAACGCCTTGGAGAAGTCGGTGTACACAGCGTCAACCTGACCACCGCCTCCCATAGAGTTATAGATAAAGTCGGTGAATTGTATCAAATTTGATTCGACCGATCTGCCGCCAAAAAAACCATGTTGATTTGGCAATACGAAGTTCTTTATTGCCGGGGTTAGTTGTTCCACAACGATTTTTTCCATTATTTTGCTAAATAGAGACAACTTGGAAATCGGTCGGTAATTTTCTACGTCCCGTTTATTACCCGATTTGTGAATTGGAGTCACGTACGATTTCTTCCAAGCAGCTGGAAATATACCCCCCTCGAATGACATTTTAAATAAAACCGAGAGCGGTGATGCCAGCTCTGTAGCACACTCGACAATGAACGTTGGGGGGATTCCGTCAGGTCCCGGACCCTTATTTAGATCCAGCCCCTTTAATTTTTTACATATATCTGCCGCTTCGAAACTTATTATACTAATATCTATTTCTCCCAGGCACTCCACGTCCGGTAACGGAGGAGCATCGCTAACAAATGAAGACTGGAAGAAACTACTAAATAGTTCACAAACCATTCTCATATTACTTGTGGTTTGATCTTTATAGAACATGCTATGGGGAAAATCTGAATGAGGTTTTTTTGAATGTAAATAATTATGAATACTCTTAGGGCTTGATCTAATTTTCGTTTCGATGTTTGATATGAATATTCTATGACATTCCGCCTGCATCGACTTCTGCCTAGACCTAAGAAGAGAATACTCATCATAATTACCAATCAGGCCGGTGCTTTTCCACCTTTTATGTGCTCTTAACTTTTCCTTAATTACCCTAATCAAGTCGCTAGTATACCAGTTAGGAAACCGGGAATTAGAAAGGGTTTTACATGGAACAAATGTTTCAATGCATATTCTTAAGAAGTCATAAAACCTATCAAGCGCCCCCTCAACGTCCAAGCCCAAAAACTCTCTCTCCCAGTCAATACTGGACAAATATTCCCTTATGGACGAATAGTCGGCTCTGTGGAACTGTCTTACCTGTCTAGATGATTTTTTAATATGAGATTCACTCACGTCAGTAATCCGCAACGAGAGAGCCCGGTGATGCGAATCCTCGTCAATCAACGGGTCATCGCAACGAACAAGCTCGCAGTCCGGGACACCACCTATCACAAGATCGAGCACACGATCGTTGGCATTAACTATTCCATTGTACTGTCTAAATTCTGAAAAAGACATAAATTCAATGAGAGGTACACAATTATTGTTATTTTCATAGTTTGTCACCACGTATGAGCGAGAACTTTCCGAATAACTCCAGTCAATAGTCGGAAGATTGAAGTCACCCAGAAGTAAAAAGTAGTCATCTGGGTTGTTCGAGATTAATTTTGAGGTATTTTCAAAAAATATGTTCTGATTGTTCAGATGATCGGTATTCTGTGGTATATAGGCACAACATATATGAAGGGAGCCCTTTGTTTTATCCGATGGAATAGTGACCCATAAGTCTTCAACATTAGTTCCCCAACCCAATTCATATCGACTATGCAATTCTGATTTCACCGCTATGACTACACCACCACCTAATTTTTGACCAGTCAATTCATAATTTCGGTCACGTCTGTATACACGATATCTCTCGTCAAAGAGCTCACGATCATAGAAATTCACACTAAGCCAAGATTCGGAAAGACATATTACATCATAGTCATTATTCATAACATTTTTTAAGAATGTATGTGTTTTCGTTCGAAGACCCCTGACATTCTGGTAATAAAACGTCAGAGAACCCATGGTTTAAACGGAATGAAAATCTCCATGCAGGCACACGCAAGAGGCTCCAGGGAAATGAAAAAGGAAAGGAAAGATGGAAAAGAGGATACTGATGTACATAGCCAATGAAATAGTAATAATAAACATAGGATACAACCACACAAAAAGAAAAGGAAAAAGAAGAAAAGAGAGAGATAAGGCACAAATATCAGACCTTCGAGAATCAATTGCCAATTACACAGTCACAGTATTAGCTTCAAATCTGCAGGTTTTCTTAACAGTAATGCTCTGGAACCAGAGTCCTTTCTGGCATATATCCTGCAGTTCTTGACCCATATATAATGGTACTCCTTGACCCTAGCCAAATCCCTGGCCTGCTTTAGCAGCTGCTTATTTGCAGGAGTAAGATGGCAGTTTATATAAACTCTGGCTTCTCCATCACCATAGCCCAGCTCCGCCGCCTTCAGTCCACGCCTTCTTCGAACAGCAGCCAATAGAGCGTCGACCGGGTCTCTTCCACTGAATTGTACAACGATCTTTGATGGTCTCCTATGGTCGCTCCATGAAGCCACCCGTCTAACAAAATTAATGTTCAATGGATCAACAGGCGCTTCAAGTTTCTTGGCAATACTAATAATGATATCCTTAAGAGACTCATTCTTCACCTCAGGTACACCAGTAATTTCGAGATTATTCATCCTCATATATTGTTCCCTCTCCATGTTCTCCCCAGTCAGGCGGGCGACCTCAGACCTCAGTTGGTTCACCTCCTCCTCCACTGCCGCCGACCTCGACTCCCCCAACTCTCGCGATTTCATCAGATCTTCAAAATCATTCAGCCTTGACACATTGTTAGTAACAATTACCTCCATTTTATCCATCTTAGTCTCGATCAAGTTGCACTTGTCATTTAGATTGTTTAACGACGAATTATTTGATTCGAGTGCACTCTTAAAACCTTGAAATTCTCTAATTATACTCAGGAAATCTTCTCTTAGGGCTACGATCTGAGTCATAATATCTGTATTAGTTGGCTCAGGCATTACAGCATGCGAAGAGCCCTCCTCCGCGCTCACCATCGGACCCGAGGAGACCGTTGTGGGCAGCGGGGCGTCTGGAGTATCTCCCATGGTCCTGGATGCTGTCTTACATTTTTGACAGCGCCAGTTGGACTTCCTTGATCCCATCTTCCTAAAGGTAGTCTCTGCAATCCCCTGGCATAAGAAATGATAAAATCCCTCACAGTGCGCGCAATGGATCGCATCCTCTTGAATGAGGCTCTCGCTACAGGAAAAGCACTTCATGGTCGGGCTATTTATTTTATAATAATGTATTATTTTTAAACACTGGCACGAAAGAAAATGTTTATAACTTACTAGTTGTATGAAAGACAAGAGATATAGAGTCTGGCCATCAAATTACGCACATAACAATATAACATTGATAAAAATAGTTCATATGGTTTGTTTAGTCTGATTAATCTATAATAAAAAGCAAAAAAAAAAGAGTTGGTATGGAACGCCTACGCCATCGCAGGTAGTTCCCTCTCATTCTCGCATACGAGATTTCCGCTCTTACAGTAGCTCATCCCACTTACTTCACCGCACCGTTTCGAGCGTTTTAGAAAATTTTCATACAAAGTCAACAAAACGGGCACATTCGTTTCGGTTCTTCATAGGCGATGTAGAATGAGTGCGCGCGCATGTATTCTCACGTTGTTCCCGCCTGAGCTTTGAATAAGAATGAAATATGGATGTTTTAGAAATATTTTAATGTTGGTTATTATTTTATTTGTTTAACTCAATCGCACTAATTATGTATTTTTGTTGCTGGGGGCGCAGTGCACATATGAACGGGCCGCCTCTGGTTAGGACTACAGAACAACGTCTGTCGGGAAATCTAGTTTATAACTAAAAACAAACTTTGCAGTATTACTCTCCGCTGAAGATGGTCGCATAGTCGGCCGAAAACTTTCGGAAATAATATTATAATCTATTAGGTATAGTAATACTGCAAAGTTTGTTTTATTTATAAATTGGTAGTATTACAAAGTTACAAATAATGTGTTTGAAGATAAAATAATAATTTTCAGGCACTTATTGTATATATAAGCGAATCCAAAAAAGCCTGAATTGCCAGCCTTTTCATTACTAAGGGCAGTAAAATGATTCTTGCTCGGATATGTCGCGGTAGCTACTAGTAACAATGAAATGATTATAAAGATAATATTGCGTGATGTGAGCAGGTTATTCTAGAGGTACTAGTTGCACCCGCTAGGCTGTGTCTGGTTGCATCCTGCGTTTATTAAAGACTTAGATGATTTATTGAATCCAAAGAACGAGATGCTTTATTTTAACTTCTTTTTTTTTTTAATTTTTATCAATTGGCGACCGGTTTGCAATTTAATTTGCACGGGTATCCACTAGAACGAATTTGATAGCTGACATGGTCTGAGATGAGATGGATGGCTTCCCGAATTAAAGACAAATTATGTAAGGATGAAGAACACGAGATGGCTCTATATCTCATTAACATCAGCTACTTGTTATATGTATACACGTATTATGAGGAACTAGCATCGGGGCAATTAGCCCAGTCCCAGTGGTTACTTACCGTCTCTGCACGGCACATGGGATTTTTCCACATGTTCTTTTCTATCTGCAAGTCCACTCTTTCCACAATGACATGTCGAATATATTGAAATTTCTCATAACATTACCAACATACGAGAAATATGTTGATTTCTTTAGAAAGAATCAAGCAAAATATTCTCTGGCACCGCCACCGGGCTACCGACCTTGGCATCCATTAAGGTCAGGTCGGTAAACACATCGGCACGGGCTAAACAGGAAAACAGGTACCATGATTATTTGAGAAGCAAAATTACGATTCGTTAACTGACCTTAATGTTTCAACGAAGAATCCGGGCGGCATCCCAAATAATTGCATTGATTATTAGAGTGTTAACTGCAGACTCAATCGTCAAAATCGCAAGGCGGAAAAAATAAAATAATTAAATGAACTGTACGGACGGACTCTTCAGTGGTTTTGACAAGAATCACTTTGTTCAATTTTCTACAGGCGAATACAGCAGTCAGTAGTGAGTTAAAATATTGGAGAAAGAAAACAAAAATGAAAAGAGCAGTAGGGCTATTCTCGTAATCAATCGCTTTTAAAAATCACTTAACGATAAGATTAAGACACGATCGCAAGCAGTCGTATTCACAAAACTATCGAAATCTAATCATAATCCTATCTTGAACTGGATCATTCTCATACTGATATTTCAAACATAACGAATTTTTAAGTTATCTACTAGATATCTTGTTTTGTGAATACCAATCTGCCATTTTATGATTGTCAATCAAGATAAGAGCGTATTAAGACCGCTACGAGAATAAGGGCCCAGAACTTCATTTTGACATTATTATTAATAAACAAAAAAATTGCTTATAGTTATATCTAAAAGGCGTAAGTATATACATATAGTAGTTCTTTTACAAAGGTGTTGATCTTTGAAAAGCATGAAGCAAGAACGAATTTTAAAATAATCGTGGAAAATGAATGTATTACAATACAACTGTATGGTCCCCCTAAAATAATCGTGGAAAATGAATGTATTACAATACAACTGTATGGTCCCCTTAAAATAATCGTGGAAAATGAATGTATTACAATACAACTGTATGGTCCCCCTAAAATAATCGTGGAAAATATATGAATTACAATACAAATGTATGGTCCCCCTAAAATAATCGTGGAAAATGAATGAATTACAATACAACTGTATGGTCCCCCTAAAATAATCGTGGAAAATGAATGAATTACAATACAACTGTATGGTCCCCCTAAAATAATCGTGGAAAATATATGAATTACAATACAAATGTATGGTCCCCCTAAAATAATCGTGGAAAATGAATGAATTACAATACAACTGTATGGTCCCCCTAAAATAATCGTGGAAAATGAATGTATTACAATACAACTGTATGGTCCCCTTAAAATAATCGTGGAAAATGAATGTATTACAATACAACTGTATGGTCCCCCTAAAATAATCGTGGAAAATATATGAATTACAATACAAATGTATGGTCCCCCTAAAATAATCGTGGAAAATGAATGAATTACAATACAACTGTATGGTCCCCCTAAAATAATCGTGGAAAATGAATGAATTACAATACAACTGTATGGTCCCCCTAAAATAATCGTGGAAAATGAATGAATTACAATACAACTGTATGGTCCCCCTAAAATAATCGTGGAAAATGAATGAATTACAATACAACTGTATGGTCCCCCTAAAATAATCGTGGAAAATGAATGTATTACAATACAACTGTATGGTCCCCTTAAAATAATCGTGGAAAATGAATGTATTACAATACAACTGTATGGTCCCCCTAAAATAATCGTGGAAAATATATGAATTACAATACAAATGTATGGTCCCCCTAAAATAATCGTGGAAAATGAATGAATTACAATACAACTGTATGGTCCCCCTAAAATAATCGTGGAAAATATATGAATTACAATACAACTGTATGGTCCCCCTAAAATAATCGTGGAAAATGAATGAATTACAATACAACTGTATGGTCCCCCTATTACGCCATACATACCAACAGTTTGGAAAGGGTTCAAAGAAAATTTTTGAGACTAGTGAATTATAAAATAGGGATCCCAGTAGAGAGCATTGATTATCCTGCACTGATGGACGAGCTTGGCCTCCCCAGTTTGCAGAACCGTAGAAAATTATTCGATCTGTGTTTTCTATATAAAGTATTGAATGGTGCCATCGATTCCCCGGAATTGGTCGAATTAATTCAACTCAGTGTTCCTGTGAGGTTGACCAGACAAAATGCGACTTTTCATGAATCTAGCTCTCGGAACAATTATACTTATTATTCACCACTAAACAGAATTCATAGACAGGGTAATCTTGTGAGAGAGCACGCTGATGTCTTTGCTGACAGCTTCGTAAAATTCAAGAGAGACATTCTGGAGTACTTGAGGGTTAATGATTGACACATTGACTTCGGGGTTGGTGAACCGACTTGTATCATTATGTACATATATAAGTGTATTTTGTTATTATTATTAGATTGCCCTGTATCATTGTGAGCTTTTTATAGTGTCATGGTTTTATTTGTCATTGACTTTTATTTGTGGTTGTTGTCCAGTTTTCATTCTTGTTATTTTCCAATCGTTTTGTTTATTTTAACTTATTATTGAGACACGACTTACGCGTACGAGTATAAACAGAACTATATTATTGTAATGTTTCGATTCATCCTGTGTCATTATGATTTTTTTTTGTAGTTGACTAAAATTGTATTGCACTTGGAGCTGAATTCTGATTCTCGTTCATTTTTTTTAAATTTTAATTACCTACTATAAATTTAATAATGATTTTCTTTTATAATAATTATCTCTTGTGTTTTTTTATGTCTATTAAAATTGATTTTTTTGTAGGTATATATTATAGATTGTATCTGTCATATTTTATACTATATACCTACCTACCTACTTTATTTACAAGTAAATGGCCTTGCGTATATGTAACAAATAAATAAATAGGGTCTTGAGCAAGTGAATGAGTGTGTGTATTTAGGAAGTATGTTTAGCAGGGATGGAAAGTGTGAAAAAGAAATCGAACGTAGGAAAGTGGCTGGTAGCAGGGTGGGCGATGCACTAAGACCTATTAGGAGAAACAACAACGTCTCATTACAAGCATAACGCAGCACAAAAAAAAACTAGTGCATAACGCAGTCCTGTTTCCATCAATGAAGTATAGATGTGATATGTGGACATGGACAAAAAACAGGAATTAGAGATGAGAGTTCTACGAAGAATATATTGTGGAAAGACTCTGTGGGATATGGAAAGGAATAGAACTTCAAATAAAACTTTTTTAGTTCAAATCAATCTAATACAGTACCTACCTACATGACTGTGGAATCTAAATAATCTTATGAATTGGTGTTAATATCATAATTTAGCATCAAATCGTGGACGTCTGAAATGTGCCGTTTCAGTCGGGATGGCCGATCTGTCGACTCCAGATTCTTGTAGCAACGATTTAATTCTCACTTTGTTTCTCTGTATACCTGTTCACAATAGCTGCGAAATCTATATATTAATACGTGAAGGAAAAACTTTGTGACCATTTTTACGAAAATTGCGCGGACGGACGGAGGAGAATGAAATTTACTCAAACTTATAGTTTACATAAAGAAGGAGTGGAAAATTCTAATATTTTTTTTAAATTATGCGTAAAAAATTGATTAAATAAATAAAAAAAAAAAAAGATTTCAAACACTACCGTAATGTTATGTATTTGATATTCACACACACGCGCACACACCCTGACTATTTATAAAAATATCATCAACTCCATAGAAACAAATGTATAATGAAAAGTGCCTATTAATGGGAGCAGAAAGCTTTTCAGGCAAATGGAAGGATGTGAGTATAACCCAAATTAAGATAGATAAATATTCGTTGTCTTTAACAATAATAAAAAAAAACCTTGTAGGTTATTAATTAAAACAAAATTTCAAAAATGACGTATCCATGTCATCGTTTTTGAAATAAAATATTGAAATAGCGGTCGCTTAGTCGCTTTGACAATGGAACCTTAATATTGTTCAAACTTATAATTAAAATAAGTTATGATCTAATTTCGAGCACTGGTCGACCACTAGTTATTTGAAATATGCAAATTACAATAAAAATCATATGAGATCGTCTAAGTTTACAACCAAAATGGTTACGCCTACTCAAATCTGTTGTCTCAATTGGTAAAGTGGTAAAAATGAGCTAAATTCATACCCCTAGACCAGGGGTTCCCAAAGTGTGCGCCATGGATAGTGGAGAGGGGCGCCACGAGTCGATTTTCTGTCATAATCCGAAACCACTGATCTTCATCGGTCAAACCACAAATATTCGCGTTGCAAATTAATTGGAAGGAGATTAATCGGTGGAAGACTTAATTTGTATGAAACCAACTTTTTAGTTAGTCGAATGGATGCAACTAAGAAGTTAGTTTCAGACAAATTAATTCTGCCGCCGATAAATCTCCTTCCAAATTATTAGCAATGTGCGCGACCCTCAAAGCAACAATTTCTGTTTTGAGCGCTCGCATCTTTTGGAATTTTGGATATCGATTCAAAATGAATATCCAAATTGAACTTCAAAAGTGAGAAGCTGGATAGCTGGAAGCTGTAGCTGTTATTAAGAATTAATATCGCTCAAAGATCATGTGGAGCAAGAAATGAGTCTCAAGTCTTATTCCTCGCTTTGAAAAACTGTGTGGAAATCATAAAACTCACCCCCCCCCCCCCCCCACATTAATGTGACTCACTAATTACCGTATTTTCTTATTGTCATTTCAATTATTCTCTGTTCAAATTCTGAATTCTAATAAACATCTACATAATATTTTAGTCCGTTTATATATATATATTTTTGTAAGAGCATCAATTATAGAAAACAAACGTAAAGGTCAGATATTCATATGCGAAAAGCCGTGCAAAATTCCAGAGAGCGTTCTTAAATACTCTTTGATAAATTAACTTTAATATATTTAGAGCTATTTAAAAAACTTTATTTTTTTAAGATCTTCATACAAATTTTTCACAAAAGACAGTAAGCCATCTTTTGGAAACAAAATTACTCATGTAAACGTAGAATGGAATCTTGGTATTACTGTATGAAAATGTAATAAAATAATTGGAGATTGATTTGTTATACATATAAATGTTATTCAAATCTTATTATTCTCAATAAATAAAGATTTAATGCAAAATTTTGGAAAAATAATACCTCCATTTTGAAAATGACACATTTTAAAAAATTTATGGCCGCAGTTTGTGTGAAACCCACATAGCCATTAGATGAGTAATAATTATGTAGCTACCTGTTAAAATCATATTCATATGTAGATAAGTATAAAATAATTTAGCAATAATTGTTGAATCATTTTATATTCTTGAAATATAAATAAAGTTTAAATCTTAAAATCGTCGTTGAAAAAGATTTGCAAGTAAAATAATAAACATTGCAATTGGTATGAACATTTCATAGACAAACTGGCCGGTAAAACAGTTGCCGATAAATTAAATCATTAGGTGCAGTGAACTTGACAGCATTGTTGAGAGAAAGAAATAAAATTAACAATAATTGAGAATCTTTAAATGGTTTCCGGATTTTAATCAGTTTAATTCAACGTTTGTTTTATGCACATAATAATTTAGAAATATAGTACGTATTTGTATTAAAATTAATCACACTCAACAGCGGTATTATTTTGTATCTAAATTAGTATGTAAATAAACTCAAAACCACTTTAGCTTATTTATTTTATCCTGCATATTATAAAAGTATTGTTAAAAATTTGGACTCATGGTCCTATTGTTGGTGTGAAAATTATTTTGAAAAAATATTCATAGGGTGTCATATACTTAACTTTAAACCAACAGCGACCAGTAAGAGGTTTGATTTGGAAGCCTTACTTGACGACTCTCCAAGGTTTGTGACAATCATTCATCCTAGAATAAATACAATATTATTATGATACGACATATAATATCATTTCATCTTCCACATAATTTTTGTTATGTAATATCGTGTACATTAATTAAAGTTATTGTAGGTATATAATACATCTATAAGTAGCCAAAATCAACACTCTTTTTATTACAGGTATTTTTTTAAGTATTTAAATGAATAAAATTACAATGAAATCAATAACAATCAAGAAATCAATCTAATGCAAAGCTAAATGAAAGATTAAAAATAGTCAACTGCATATGTAGGTAATGCACATTTACTTATAATAAATTCTGCATTGAGATAATTTAGAAACTTTATTTGTTTGGAAGAGGTTACAAACTTACATTTTAAAGAAATTCATTAAAACCTTCAGATTGGGCAGAAATTCAGTTTGAAACCCCATGCCTAGAAGATAAAAAATAAACTTTTAAAACAAAATTAATTAAAAACATACAGTCATGGATACATAAGATGCAAGGTAAATGCCACTTAGGGAAAATAATATTTTTATCTACATAATTCACAACAAAATACTATATGTACAGTTTGATTAATTTAATATTATAATGTAGGTACCTACTTAGAAAAAAATATACAGCAGCAATAATGTTCCTATATTATAATTTATTCAATGTTATTCAAATTTAGAACAATTAAATTTACTTTGTTTTGTTTACTTCGTCTATGTGTCAAAATTAATGACAGCTGACAGCCGTGAACTATAGACTATGATTCTTCTATGATTAAAATGAAATATTTTTGTGAAAGATAATGATTTTTTAATGTGTATTTTGTGTGAATAGTGTATTCGTTAAATTAATAAAAAATACCTCAAATTAATTACGATACACACCTACGTATTTTTTTACAAAACTTTTTTATTATTCACCTGAATTGCTCGAAAACGGCTGCAGCGCTAAAAAAGAAATATTTTGTTGCGTTGTCTATGGACTCTTTGACACTCTTAATTTTGTTGTCAAAATAGAAATTGAAGAACTATTCTTATTCTAATGAAAATAAAAAAATGTAACCAACTTTCTATTGTCTGGTTGTTTTTTAATTATAAATAACGAACAGGAATATTAATGAACAATCCACTGGTAAGCATAGTTATTTGTTTCAAAACAATAAAATTATATGGCGGTTATAATTTCATTGACTAATATTTTGTGTAACTATATTTTTACAGGCTCTGGTGGCATTTTCAACAATAAAAACTAATTTGTGAATTTCTTAAACGTAAAAAGATATATCAAAGTTACCAGTTCAACAAGGACTGGATCATGTCATACTGAAAAATATTCAATGTTTGCCAAGTTTGGAATGTAAAAATACAACTATTATGTCATAATCAGTAATAATGAACTGGCTGTCAACCTTTAAAAACCTTGCATAGTATGGATAAGATATGCTGTGACAATACCTACTAGACGATAAACCATTTGTTTGATAAATAATTAACAATTATTTATAACACAAAGTCAAGTTTGAAACACAATATTTTATTTTAGTGAGTCAGAAACATTATCAGTGGATCGTTGTGTGCTGACTCTAAATAAAATACATTTTTATACAGGTTTTTATTTATTCTTTACTGTAAATTTGTGTACATATACGTATAAAAACTTAACATAACAAAGACATCACAGAATCAACACACAGAGGGCGAGCTTACCATGAAGCTGTGGTTTTCATTTATGTAGGAGATTTTTTTTCTATTTTTTATCTGTTAGATGTTACAATGACATTTTGTCATATGACTGAAATGAAATAAACAAAATTGTTTTATTCATAACCAGAAATATACTAAATGAAATAACATTATGTTTTTCTTTTTCATCAAATCAAACATAATAATATATTCTGCCAAACACCACTAAAATTTAAAAATGATGCCTCCAGCAAAAAGAAATGATGAGAATTCATGGAGTTTTGTAAGTATTTTTACATAAGATATTTATGTTAATGTTAAAATAACTATCAAATAATGTGACATTTTAACACAACTTACTTTATTATTATTAAAAGGATAGTCCGTAAATTTGAGAAGCAAGAAGATAACATGATGGTCTTATTAGCAAGTCAATTTCATATAAAATATTTTTCATCACGGAATAATGAGTATGTAGCCAAAGTATGAGGCATAATGTCTTTTGACAGTGGTCAGGAGCTCGCTTTTACTTTTGTATCATTCCCAGGACTCTATAGACACCCTGTCAACACATGATATTATGCTCAGCATTCTTCTGTACAATCACATCTAGAGAAAATAATCAGTTTATGTAGAGCTAGATTCTGATTTAAAACTTGACGTGGACCTTAAATTTGTTCTTCAACAGTTGTGTGCATTAAGTTTTAATAATTAGATGTCGACTTCTGATCATGAAGACCTGGGTTCTATTTCTGGAGGAATCAAAGTTTTTGTAGATGCTTTCTTACGTTATACAATACATTGATTCAGGGGCTACACTGATTATATATTACTACCGTAGTATTTATAGGAAAAGACAAGATTCCTTTTATTATATGCATAAATTCCATAGTAAGAAGCTTAACTTGAACAGTCTTTAGAAAATTCATGTCTACTTTTAATCAATATTTTTAATGAAGATAGATATTTTGATTGTTTCAGCAATTTTTATTATTTAGATTAATTAAGTACCTGAAATTGATCAAATTTTTGAAATATAATCTACATACCTAATAATTCAGTAGGTAATGTTTATTTATAATTGTATATTTATTTTTTTCTATATTGGAGCATAATACTGTAGGTTCTGCGTTGGATTCTAATTGTCGTGAATCCTTGCAGGTATATTTATGGTAATCATAGTTACAAATTTTTACAAAATCTCAAATATATTTAACCTACTTAATAATTCAGTTATGTTTGCTTTTTTATTTATGTGTTTTTTCGTATATTGGAGCATCATGCTTAAACCGTAGGTTCTGCGTTGGATTTTAATCGTCGTGGATCCTTGCAGGTATTTTTATGGTACCTAATCATAGATACAAATTTTTACAATTTCTCAAATATATTTAATGTAATAAAGATTAAAGATTGATTTGAAATAAAAATAAATTTAATTCAAACTATATAAAAGACATTTTATAAACATTGAAATGAAAGTACATTTTCGGATTACGTTAAATGTCTAATTTTGAGGTCGGTTAAACAGATGCCGTTATCATTAGTCAATTACATAAAATTTGTACCATCCACACATAGAGGGTGTAGGGGTGGTGTAGCTGTAGGGAATGTAGTCAAGACTCAAACCATAGAGTAAAACTTGCATATTATGTGGGTAGGTTCGTATTATATTATTATTATAGGAATATTTTACCCTTATATTGCTATTGAACAGTGAAATTGAATCAAGTGTGAGATGTAACATATTATTATGACACATGCAGTTTTTTTTCCATGTGAGTGGCACACTATAATTTTACTTCTTTGTTTTTTATTATTAACATTAAATGTGTCGAAATTCTTCTCTATTTTTATGAATGGCAGTGCTAATGTCAGTTATAGAGGTCTGTTTAGCAATGAGAAGCTAGACTAGAACCTGTTTAATTACTTACCGATCTAGCCTGACAATATGAATTAAAAACGTAAAGCAAGACGGGTATTAGCTAGTACCTAATAAAACTCAGTTTCATATTATGGATATTTTAATTTTTGTGCCGATAGGTACATATACCTAACTACTATTATTGTAGGTACCTATCTATATCTTCTTTCCAAATAGCTTTCTAAAGAAGGGCGCCGTGACAAAATATTTAACTTCTAAGGGCGCCGCGCGCTGAACAGATTGGGAATCTCTGCCCTAGACAATTTGAAATAATAGGCGTTCGACTACAAATGAAGTCAATTTCAAATTGTCTACGGCGGCAGCAGATCTGGACAAATTCAAATTGGCGTTCGAATACAAATGAGGATTTCGTCAATGTAGAGTGCGAAAAAATGAACATAATATAAACCAAACAAAGACACTTATATAAAAACTGGACCATTAATTTTCTTCCTACTCTACATTGTCGAAAAATTCGTTTGAAGTCGGTCGCTAAATTCAAATTGTTAAGGCCCCCTGGGTGATAGGTGGATATTATCACAGTTTGTTTGGAAAGACCAAAGTTTAAAGTGTAGTAAAATACCCACCTTCTTGCCTGCTGCCTGCTGTGTATAATTATATTTTGTTAGCGTAAAAACAAACTCCGATATAAATTGAAATGTTTACAATATTCCTACAGTTGGAGAAAGCACACCATATATTATTGAAAGTAGAAAAATTCATAAAAAGTTTCTTCCCCATGTCTATAAAGTTATTATCCTTAATTATATCCTTCGGCCTTTATAAGAGGCTGCTTGGGTATGTCTTCTCTGGAAAGGAGGCGTATGGATTATTTATGTAGACATTTCTTTAAGCTGATCAGGGGTATAATACATAACCCTTCGGTGTTAGGTGAAATAAAACTATACGTTCCTGATGCATACACTCGGGCTAGATCGCACATTCTCTTCTGTCCAATTTCGGGCAGAACTAATATAATCCGCAACTCTCCGTTAAATAGAGCTATCAAATCATTTAATGACATGGCAGATCGCATCGATATCTTTTGTGTCCCGTAAACCGAATTTACGAGACAGAGCAACATAATGCTACCGTGACTCTGGTCAAACTAAGTCATTGAATAAAAGGAAAGAGTATTTACTTGATAGTCAACTATTATTTTTTAGTTCAACTGTTATTTTTTTATATTAACTGTTATTTTGTTATAATTGTCATCACTCATCGCAAAGGCGATAACTGTTATGGTGAGTGGTGTTTGTTTTGAAATAGGTAAATGAATAAATAAATTAAAAAAGATAATTGTTACAATGTATGTAAGTGTAATGTTTGCAATAAAAACACAGTCGTAAATAATTAGAACCATGAAATCGTTATCGGGAGCAGTGTTGTTTATCAGATCGGACGACTGTACCGGGGAGTTGTGACTCCGCCGTAAACAAGTGGACATAATTGCGGGGCTAATTAGAGCAACTTCTCTCGACTGAACTAATTTGGACTAAATTATTGGCAAGCAATTCGGGTCTCTATTGGTTTTAAATTAAATCCCAAGTGGATTTTTAATTGCCCCGGACTGGCGCTTCTTGGCACCGGACTCATTTAATTAAATTGAGATAAACATCATCGAATTATTTATCTCATCATCCAATCGATTTTGCAGATAGAAATTATCTTGTTATTAAAAAAATATCAATAAAGATATAAAAGCAATTTGCGAGTTAAGGTGATCTACCGTATCGGCGCCTCCTGGACTCTATCCCCTTCCAACCAACCATCTTCAGTCTGCTGCTGCTATATGAAGGAAGACTTCAGATTCATGGAAGTTTGGGACTATGGATCTGGCCTTTATTGGGATGTTGTTTAAGCATAATATATTGTATCGGCAAATATTTACAAACCATTCTGTTGCTTAGGCCTACTGTAAAACTGTCCACGGCGGCGTAGCGTACGCGACGCGGCAAAGTACGCTTTGCAGCATTTGCAGCCTGGCGTACTGAAGTGTGTCCACAACGCGTACTGCATCCATACTCCGTACTGCATCCATACATTTCCCATAAAAAAAAACAAATTTTAAGTATGTAATTTGTATATTTTTCATTTATTTAAAATGATAAATCACAATAATTAACAGCAGCCCGATTCACGGAAAAGTTTAAGTCTAAGTTTAGTTCGAAGTTCGAACGAAGTTCGATTCAAACCCTCCGTGAATAGGTACATAGACTGTAGATAGTCGCCGCCTACAATAATTATTATTACCAGCAGCCCTATTCACAAAAGTTTGAATCGAACTTCGTTCGAACTTCGAACTAAACTTAGACTTAAACTTTTCCGTGAATCGGGCTGCAGGATATATGCTGTTAATTATTGTGATTATATTATAGGATACATGCATCCTACACGGGGCGACGACAGCGCGTCGCTGCTGCACCGTGGACACAGTCTAATCGTGTTGTATGTGCAGCACCACGCAATCGTATACCACGCAGCAAAATACGAGTACGCGCTGCATACGTCACGCTGCCGTGGACAATCGGCCTAATATGCGTTGCAGATAACGCTTTTTTTTTTTTTAAATGAATCTGTGCTCACTCAAAGTGACAACAAATACACTCTTTGACTCTTTCACAGTAAGCTACTTAAAGCTTGTGTCGTGAAAGAGGAATATGGTCGGCACCTGGGATCGAACCACGACGTCCGAACGATACAGTATGAAAGCCGACGTTGTAACCGCTGGGCTACCAACCACTTCACTGGCGGAATACATAAATCCAATAGCATCCGATCGTAAGCATGAATTTTTAGGGGTACAGTCAAGGTACAGTAACCTTCTTTCTTCATTCTAAGTTTCCATGACATTTGCGCTTGCGTGATGTAACAAAATTTGTTTCGAAACCCTAGAGAATACTTCGGAAATCTCCGCAGCCCATACAAAATTCCCGTGAGTTACTGACACTGGGTCCTAGAGAGCGGTCCGTCATCTGACAAGACGGCAGTCTTTCAAAATATATGACAATGTTTGTTATTACTACGGTAACAATACTGACAATGTTCTAAACTGACATACTCACCGCTGCTTATAGTAGCGCCGTATTCGTAAGAAAACAGACCATTAGTGAGTAAAATTCGAAATATGGCATTCAGTCTCTGGTGCATCCTTGTCCATCTCTTTTCACCCATATTTTATTTTATGTATTTATTTATTCCCAAAAAAACATAAGCATTTTACAATGTGTGTGTATGACGATCGCTTCGACCATTTGGACATCTTTGCAATGTCGCGTGGACAATTTGCGAAGGCCGTGGCGCAGACCATGCATGCATGATACATATTATATTAAAAACATAATATGTACTATCCTTTTGAATCCTTCCACCCTTCCTTCTTTTTCTGTCTCTTCTTCTCTCTCTTGACTTCTGTTCTATACTCTACACGTGTGGGTGTCTATGTATTTAATACCTTATACTTTATTATTATAAAAACACTGTAATTTGCCTTATTTCTCTTATATTTTAAATTTATTGTCATGTTATTTGTATATGCTGTTGTGTTTTTTTTTATGAAATAAATAAATATGTATGTAATTTGTATAAAGGGTTTATTACCTCACTAGACGAGAGTCTGTGCTGAGGCAATACTACTTAATGTAAAAAGAAAAAGAAACCATGCACCCATCAACCATATTATGAAGTTATCAACTTGCATTAGAAATACAGAATAAGCACGCACACAAAATAGAACACACATACATTCATAAAGTCTTTTCAGCACATTTCACAAGCATCATCCATCACCAATTTAACCATTCATAACGTTGTCCAACTCAGAAGTCCCTATCCTAAAATTTGCATTAGCGCACTCTCCGATTCGTCAATTCCAACCCGCGTCAGCCATTGGTTAACTAGCCTCTTCAAATTCGTTCCCCCGGCGTTCAGAGACTCAGAGATATCCAGCATAATTTTATTGTAAATTCTGGGTCCTAAAAATGGCATGAATCTTTGGGAAAAAGTCGTCCGTACAGTCGGTGGTCTAAGCAAATGTCTATTTCGGGTCAATGCCGTAAGTACGTAATTTTGAGAGATAAATCTTTCACCCATATTTAGATAAGTACATTCCATTCTTTGTTTGTTTTTAACCGCTACTTTGTAAAACTGTTAAGTAAGTACCTATTCAATGAATTGACAGAGAACCAGAAGCAAAACTTGTAAAACAAAATGGGGGATTCATTAAATCGAATCGATAAAAATGTGATAAAATGTCGAAAAGTGGTGTAAGTCGAGTCGGTTCATCATCATTAATTAAATCTCTAGAAATAAAAGTTCATTTGTTGACTCGCGGGGAGATTTACGGTGTCTATAAAATGGCGGAATATCTTCGAATCTTTACGCGAAGTTATAATTTATATCCATCGGCGATCTCTTGGTGAGATAAGGTTTCAGGGCCTCCTTAATTTATAATACCTACCTGTGTTCCGCTGATCCCTGACCAGTGACCAGTGACCAAACTCGGCAGACAACAGAATCTCAACAGTGTCTAAAAAATATCTGATTAAAATACGTTACACCATTTTTATGCTAATCTACATAATAATTCAGAATTGTTTGTATATTTGCTTTTTATCGTATGTCGGAGCATCACGCTCAAAATACAAATGCTACGTCAGATATGAATATGCGCAGAGACGTGCAAAATGCCGGAGAAGGTTCTTAAATACAATTTTTTGCATTAACTTTAATATATTTAGAGCTATTTAAAAAAAACTCTAATTTTTTAGGATCTTCGTACAAATTTCTCAAAAAGACAGTAAGCCATCTTTTGGAAACAAAATTACTCATGTAAACGTTGAATGGAATCTTGGTATTACGGTATGAAAATGTAATAAAATAATTGGAGATTGATTTGTTACCTATACATATAAATGTTATTCAAATATTATTCTTCTCAATAAATAAAGATTTAATGAAAAAATTTGCAAAATAATTCCTCCATTTTGAAGTTTGACTTATTTTAGTGACATTCGGGGTCGGTAAAACAGCTGCCTTTATCACACACAGAGGGTGTAGGGAATGTTGCTAAGATTCAAACCATTGAGAGAGTAAAACTTGCAAATTATGTAGGTAGGTTCGAATAATATTATTTGAGGTCGGTAAAACAGCTGCCTTCATCATTAGTCAATCACCTAAAATTTGTACTATTCCACACATAGAGGGATGTAGCTAAGATTCAAACCATAGAGAGAGTAACTAGCATAATATTATGTAGGTAGGTTCGATTGAACAGTGAAATTGAATCAAGTGTGAGATGCACCTAACATATTATGATATATACAGTTTTTTTTCATGTGAGTGGCAAACTATAATTTTTCTTCTTTCTTTTTGATAAACATTAAAAGTGTCATTCTTCTTTTTCTGTGCTTATGTCAGTTATAGAGGTCTGTTAAGCAATGGGAAGATAGACTAGAACCTGTTTAATTACCTACCGATCAAGCCTGACAATCGGAATCAAAAACGTAAAGCAAGACGGGTATAAGCTAGTAGACCATATTATCTATTTTTATAGCCCGATTTGATTGCAGAATTACGACCTTTAATTACTAAAGCTTTATACTTCGCCATATTTTACAACCGCCAAAATTTTTCCGCCGTGGGGTTGCCGGCTAAGAATAGCACCTCTGTTCTTTTTGCTGGTTTTTCGAGCATGCTGTAAGAGGCAGGAAATCGAAAAATCAGATTGGGACCGTGAGGTTGACCACCTCACGCCCTTAAACCTCAACTGCTAAGAAAAGGCACAATGAGCCTCGGACGCCTTCGAGCGCAATGGAGAGCTCTTGATGCTTCCCTATGCTCCTGAGTGGGTCTTAGAAGGCCCTCCATTGTGGGTTGGTTTGGGGGGATCCGTGAAGATCTTGATTTGTGTGGGGCCAGCTTTTCGGTTTGATTGCTTCGATCGAGCTAGGGTGGGGCGGTTTCGCGCGGGTCTGGTTTGCTGCGGATTGATCTTCTCCGGGCTGGCTTGCGTTGTGCGGGGAGCCATAAAGGGAGTATGTATGTATATTTTAGAATAAGGTTGGGCAACCTTTTTTGCCCCGGTATTGACTTTTCATTCTTAATTTTTCTTAACATTTTGCATAACAATTAAATCGTTTCCAATACTTAATATGGTTAATAGTTATAATAGGTTAATAGTTTATTTTTAATTGGTATACCCAGTGGCGTATCGAGGGGGGGGGGGGGCGGAGGGGCGGACCGCCCCGGGCGCCTCTATTGAGAGGGCGGCAAAATCTGCTTGTGCTATATTATATACACGACCAGATTGATAAAATCAGAATTTTTATTTTTACCAAAAATAACATTTAACTTCGGGTTAAGGTGTTAAAAAACATTTGCGATGAATCCGCAGGAAGAAAAATCCCACTCTGTCCTAAAATTTAACTTTTGTACTAGGTACTTATATTGTTGTGCTGTAAGTATGTAAATTAAAATAAATGTGCATAGGTACTTTTTTATTTTTTGAAATACTTACTTTCTTTTCATTCTCGTGTTTTTTTAGTTTTTATTTTTTTTATTTTATTTTATTTCTCTACCTCCAAGAAACATAGTTTCGCTGTCGGAGGCAGCACATAATAAATTTAACAATTTATATAGGGGGTGGAGCAAATTATATAAGGGGGGAGGTCAGGGCACCCAATTTTATGGGGGGGGGGGCAAATTTTAATCCCGCCCCGGGCGGCGAAAACCCACGGTACGCCACTGGGTATACCTAATACTTTTTTTTTTAGAAATTACTGGTAAGGTATCTTGAGTTAAAAAAAAGATGCTGACCATCTTCGTCTTTCACAACACAAGCTCAAAGTGAACACAAAATACTCTCGTTGACTCTTTCACAGTAAACTACTTAAAGCTTGTGTTGTGGAGAAGGAAGATGGTCGGCACCTGGAATCGAACACTCGACGAAAGCCGGCGCCGTATCTAAACGCTAAGCCACCAACCAATGATGGCCAAACGTGGCGTAGAAGATACAGCACCGAGCTTTCTGATCTCTTCCAGGATATTAACGTAGTCAGGTTCGTTAAGATTAACAGACTACACTAACTGATGGGTCACTGCACCGTTTGGAGGACCTGGAGCTCTCCAAAAGGGTGTTGTTTAATGACCCAATCGATAGGAGAAGACGTGTCGAAGGACCAAAACTACATATGATGGTCGGATAGCGTTGTCGCAGAAGTGGAATCAGTGGAAAGCTCTTGTTACCTTCATATGTTCCTAAGTTGGGTCAAAAGGGGAAAATGGAATGGACTGATTTCTACATGTCTGTGATAAGTCATTACCTTACCTTACCTATCCACGTTCGCTCCCAAGGTGGAGCATCTGGTCGCCACTAGGTCCCTCCATGCACTTCTGTCTTGCGCCAGCCGCTCCGCTTCCTCCCAGGTCAGTCCGATATTCTGCAGGTCGGCGCTGTAGGCTCGCACAATGGTAAGACACGGTCTTCCTCTTCTTCTTATGCCGCCCGGATTGTAAAATAGGCTGGCTTGGCCAACGCTTTCGGGGGACATACGGAGGACGTGCCCGAACCAACTCAGTCTGCGATTTAGGATGACTGAAGTAACGAAGGGCTGTAGGGTGATTGGTTACAAAATCATACCATCTGATTCCCAAAATTTGTTGCAGTTATCTATTTTCAACGCTGAGAAGTTTCCTTCCAGGACTCTCAGCCGTATAACAGAATTGGCATAATACATGCGTTCAATTGTCGACATTTGGTTTTGGTGGAGAAATTATAGGACCTCCAAATCTTTTTCATTCCACTGAATGAAGAGCTGGCTTGGGCTTTTCTTATAGAGACCTCTTTTTCGCTACTACCATCCGGTGTTACATTTTTATTTTCTAGATTACCGGCGACTCATTCTATTGGGAACGTATTGCGCCGTGGTTATCCGGTGTTACATGTACTCCTAGATATTTGAAGTGGTCGACGCTCTCTATAGAGTCACCTCCCAGTTGCAGACTTACCTGGTTGCTGCAGAATTCATTGAGCATATTTTTGGTCTGTGATAAGTAGGTAGGTAATATTGAAAGGTGGTTTCTGTGCGTCCAAATACTAATTAAGATAATAAAAGAAATTTTAAAAAGGTTATCACAACTAAGTAAAAAAATCTGAATGTTTTGCTGTCGGTTGTTTGAAGTTCATCTCATTATATTACATAATATGTGTTGCTGAATATAAAACAGTTTCAATAGGATTACATGCTTCTATAGTATTAATCCTCTTTTAATGATCTGTGCAGATTATAATAATAATACAGTATAATGTGTTGACTGGTGTTATGTAGATCCACGATATCGCTGCTGCACTCTTTATATTAGCAGCAGATGTTACAGTTACGCATTGAAGTACCTATAGAAATTCTCATAATTTTTTTCTCTAGACTTCATGAGAACACTGACTTGGTGTAGGTTTACCTAATATAAATGACTATATAACTTCTGTTTTACTGTATTCCTTTAGTCCCGATTTCGATCCCCAGTCGGGTCCAATGACGATCTCGCTATACACAACAACCACAATCTCACTTTGAAACTCACTGAGGGGCAACACCCCACTCGGGGGCATAGGGAGCAACAAGAGCTCTCCATTGTTTATTCCGTACACTCAATTCAAGAATACGGACTTTCATTCTTTCATATCCAAACAAACCTCTTTCACTTCTTCCAAACGCATAACATTCCGCATACATGCTCTTCTATTCCTTTTGCTTCTAACTTGGCCCTCCTCTAAGACGGCACCGATATGTCGGACCATGTCATTCGAGGTCGGCCTCGTTTTAATTTATTCACTTTCATTCTAGTCACTCCACATTCCTTTCTAATGTTATCAATCCTGACCATATCAATCAGTCTCTTTCCGCATATCCTACGCAGTGATCTCATTTCCACAGCATTTATTCCAACTTCCAGATTTTTCGTCCATGTCCATGTTTCACTCCCATACATCATGGATGGTATCAGGATTTCATTGTGTATCAACTGTTTGGATTTAAGAGATACGTTCTTATTTCTCATTAGAGATCTATGTGCACCGCCAACCCTGGTAGAAACCAGCCAGTTTTCCTTCTTTCAATCTCCTTTTCACACCTTTCATCTCTGCTAAATAGACTAGCTAAATAGACATACTCATCCACTTGTTCAAAGTTCTTATCATTCACTTTAACACAACATTGCGTTCTTAATCTTCTCTTTCAAAAACAATCACTTTTGTCTTATTGACATTTATGCTCACTCAAAGTGAGTACAAATACACTCTTTGACTCTTTCACAGTAAGCTACTTAAAGCTTGTGTCGTGAAAGAGGAAATGGTCGGCAACTGGGATCGAACTCACGACCTCCAGTACGAATATCGGCGTCGTAACAGCTAGTCTACCACTTTATCTCCGCCTTTTTGCAAATTCATAGGCATAATAGGCATGAAAAAAAGAGCATTCGTCATGTCAGTGGCAATAGCTATCCATTTGGTTGTCCACGATCATTATTTGGGCGATAATAACAGGCCACTGTGGACTCAACACAACAAGAGATCCTCAGTCACTCCTTATAAAGATAATATCATTAATCATCTCATCTCATCCAATTATACCAGCTGATGTGCAATCTCTCATCACCTTCCATCGCATTATGTTTTGTTATTTACTATTTATTTATGTATTAAGTCTTTCTTTTCTCATTTCTATATACAAACCGTGTAATAATGTCTCCATTTGTGGAACATCTCTATCGATGAGTTTGTTTAACTTGGAATGTTATAAATAGATCCCTATTTCCCTCTGTCAAAGCATCACGCGTGATTTCTGGACCAATTATTTCACTATTTCTTTTCTTGTAGTGTTTGTTTTTGTCGGGAGAAGGTTCTTATGGAATAAAACATTATAAAAGTTCCGCTCAAGATTGGAAAAGAGTTTATTTATTTACCTCCTAAAATACCAGTGGATACAAAAATCATGGTTGATAACCCCCCAGTTGTGAGGAAAAAATTGAACCCTTAGTTTTTACTAAAGTTTTTGTAAGTTTAGTAATATGAAATAGGAGTGAATGAAGCCTTGGTTGATAAATGTTGAGTAGTGGATGCTATAGTTTAACTGACAGAGACATGGTTAAGTTCAGAAACACCATCCCGTGTTATGAGTTGGTCTTTTTCATCTTAAACAACTTTACTATTTTTTCTCCTTTACGAGTCAACCGAGGAACTTATTTTTAATGAAGTTCTAATAAAATTATTTCTTATATTAAATTCAGAAAGAGAGCTGATCTTTGATCAAAGAACAAGAAATAGTGAAGTCTGAT
This sequence comes from Mystacides longicornis, assembly GCA_963576905.1. Taxonomy (NCBI): domain Eukaryota; kingdom Metazoa; phylum Arthropoda; class Insecta; order Trichoptera; family Leptoceridae; genus Mystacides; species Mystacides longicornis. The sequence continues at coordinate 449,587 of OY756427.1, read as the reverse complement.
CAGTTTTATGAAAATATTAAAATGGCAATCAAGGACCTTATACCTTATCTTCTTCTGCTCTGTTAGGTATCATCACCTTTATAGAACGTGTCAGAACGAGGAATTATGATATCCTTAGTTTTCTAAGATCTCTAGGGGAGAATAGAAATTAAATAGAAAAGAAAAGACAAAATAATAAAAAAAAAAAAAAAAACAATATTATAATCAAACTTTGTTTTATTAAGTTACACATCAACAATTCAGTATTAAATTTTATAAAAAAAAAATATAATATTGAACAAATACATATGATTTGCGATAGTGGGATCCGTAACTAAACTTATGATAATAAGGAAAATAAACAAGAATATCTTCTTCGCAATCATTTTACACCTCAACAACACATAAAATTTATAAAGAGGACTTTATAGGTGTCAATTTTGTCCAGAAAGGAAACATTTGGATTTTATAGTGATAAAACAACTATAACAAGCAATAAAAAAATAAATAATAACAAGTTTACAACGAAATGAATTAGGATATGTCATGTATGTTCATGAACATAAAATAGGTGATATTGTCATTAAAAATAATATCATGGCTTATTTGATAAAATAACAAATAATAAATATATATTCAACACCATTTTCTTCATATTTCTAGTAGCCTATAATTTTAACCCTCACCATTTTTAACCCCACGAATAAGACTTTATTCTCCCATTACCACATTTCGCCACCTGATTGCGACCACCCTTCTTTTTATCTTCAATACCTCTATGCTCTCCTCGGGTATATATCCCAGTAGGTGCACAGGCTGTTTCGAAGACAAGAACTAAGAGAGTCTCTGGCAAACAGATGACGTCCGTATTGATAATCTATACATTTGGCAGGTACTAAGAAGCTGAAGGTGGCTCTTTTGTTATTTACATCGGAGTCTTCGTGATATTTTTCAAACTGATAAATTTTTCCATAGGTTCGGGAAGAAGAGGAAATTATTAGCACAAAAAATATCGAAAAAGCGGCAAAAGAGCGATTTCTAACTTGAAGGTGCTGTCGAAAAACACTGGATGTTCAGGACATAATGCCCAAAACCAAGGAGTCTCAGTAGAAAGTTGTTTGAATTTGAGGAATGACTGATCAAAAGGGAACATTTGCAGTTTTTTTTTAGTTAAATATGAGGTATCAGGCTTAAAAAAAATGACTGTAAAATACTAATAATATACACAATTTGAAAAATAACACGAAATGACCCCTCAAAGAAAACACCCAAAAAATCTAAACAATATACGTACAATAGGATATTTATATTATAAAATATAACACTTATATATATTGTCCTAACTTCTTATTTAACATTATATACATTATATAAAACATTTTCAATAAAATTGTAATAATTTAAACACAACTATAGTAAAAATATAATATTATAATAACAAATCGACCACGTCAGAGTAATCGAGTCTATATATACTAACATTCAGTGAGTTTTCACAACACGAAGTACACAAAAAAATAACTATGCAAATTGAATAATTTTTTTTTACAAAAGTTCTTCTTGTCAAATTTAGCGGAGAATAATATCATGAAAACTATACAGATGCTTGCACAAAATTATTATTTGTTCGTAAAATAAATTTATTTAAAACTTAATAAGAAAAAGTCTATCTCATTGATATAATTTTCTAATTTAAAATGTAACAGACCAAAAATAAAACTTTATTTTTCACGAATTTGTAATAAAATATACCGACCTCGGTAGCCTAGAGGCGCTTGGGTTGAATCAGAGTTTTTCAAGGCGTTTTTTTACTTGGAATTTCTACCCGGGGTTAGCCTGTCTCGGATTGGATGGGACCGGTTGACTGGAAAAGACTACCTCGGTAATAAGTTCCGCTGGCTATATTGTAGCCCTAGTATAAGTTTTCGATGATCGAATAACGAAACGATCATCGAAAGAGTTTCGAAAAATTTCCATACAAAAATGATTTAGATGCTAACTTGAAGCGAAAATAAACAAGAACACAAAAAATGAATTTATAAATTTCAACAGTGAAGGTTAACTATTTAGAAGAAGAAGAAGAGTTTTCCCAAAAAAGTGTATATCACCGATACATTTTTGTGTATTGTTTGCCACATTTCGTTTAATCACTTGATCGAGAAAACACGTCGATAGTCAAAAATAACCTGAGAATTTGCAGAATATACATTCAGGTGTCAATGCGATAACATTCATTTTTTTGTTATTTTAATCAGCATTATCGCTTCATCCGAATGAGCTTTCTTTCTTTCATCATTTATTCACTCATCATAATCGAACCAATAACTCAAAGTCTTAATATTAAGGGTATTTTTTACAATAGTTACAAACAGCCATTAACCTCGATCATTACACGCATATTAAATAAAACTAGTGTTCAAAATTCGACCATAACATATTTAAATTATAAGTTTGAACATTATTAATGTAAGGTTCCATTGTCAAAGACTGAGCGCGTTTTCACAAGCTTATGCCTCGCTCAGCGGCGAAATGTGTCGACAAGCTTCCTGCAAGATTTTGTGTTGAATGTAGTGGACTTGCGGCACACGATTAAAGTTCTGCTAGTGATTACTTTAATAATATGTTCAAAACAATTCTTTATCTGCACAGTGCACAGTCTGATGCTGTGTCGAAATATTTTACTCCGTTCCTCGCAGTACCTACCGGGCACAAAATTGTCCCCCAGTATCGGCCATTATTATCCACCAACTTTTATGTAATTTATTTTGTTTATAGATACACATTGATGCTAGGCATAAAATAGGCATCAAGATTCTGAAAATATGCGAAAAACCTTGGAAAAGGTGGGTCTGGACGCAGATCGTGTGAAGAGACCATCACTGCACTTCGTGTCTTGAATGTCATGAGGAGGATTGGGTAAATTGTGGGAACTGCAAGACTTGGATCCATGAGGCTTATGCAGACGTAACAAATCAATAAATTTGCGAATATAGCCTTGTATAAATATTGGAATTTTCGATGGTCAGTACTGTAGGCCAATTTTCGAGAAGTAGATTTTTCTATGTCTTGTTTTCTATTTCTATACAGTTGAATTATTCTCAGTATATCGATATTTTATTATTTTTAATTATAGTAAAATTATCTATATAATATTTGTCTTGAACACTGACTCACTGACTGACTGACTGACTGCCTGCCTGACTGACTGACTGACTGATGTCATTAACGCCGCTAGATGGCGCGCCACTCGCACCCTCAAACAAGTTTTGATCCAGCGGATCGGGGATGCTTCTGAGTAACCAATAGCGTTTTGCCGTTATGCGCACGCGCGTTGAACATACAGGTATACTAACTAATATTATTAAGTGTTGCCAACGTGGGCGATTTATCGCCATTTGGGCTACTCGGAACGAGAATTGGCGACGACAAAATGCCCTTTTTTTTGGTGAACTTTCACCTCTCCGGCCAGGGGCGCCACGGGCGCCTTTTAAAAAACTAGTAGTAAAATAGTTCCTTTACACAAATCACTAGGTATTTTTCATTAATCGAGATGACTTACATTTTATTAAACTCAAAATAAACCTTAAGGTGTCGGTACTATAGGACTTCTCCCTATATTATGCATATTCATTATTAAATTTATCAATGTCAAATACATCCAATGTTTAAGTGTCAAATGCATAACAATACCATTACAGTAGTGTTGTAATGTTTTTTTATTGACTTTGAAATATTAGCATTCGCCACTCCTTCTCAATATTATAAACTTCAAGTGTGCGAAATTTCACACTCCTCCGTCCGCGCAATGATCGTAAAAAGGGGTAAAAAGTTATTACCTACTTCACGTATTAATAATAATTATTTAAAGATTATTGCTACTTAATGTACCTTAAACAAAATATATCCTCAATTAAATAGTGCACGATAATAATTTATATTATTATAAGAATAATATTGTCAAACTAAAGAAATAATTAAATGAACATAATATTTACAGTATTAATTTATTGTACATATACCTATTATATTATATCACTTAGGTACAAAATATGTAATATTATAAAACCCTTATTTTCCGAATATTCTCATAATAAACAACTTAAAGCTACTACAAGTGTACCTAATATGTAAAAAAATAAACACAAAGTCAAAAATACAACGTAAATATTCTGAATACTAAAAATTAAAGTATGCCCCATAATTAACGCAAGATTTGAATTTGGTACCATTCATGCAAGTGTTGGCAACCCTGTTTAATATCTCATTTGATTGTTGATGGTTTGGGGTTAGTAAAAATTAATGCCGTTTGAAAAAGTTCTTTGAAATAATATTCTGGTGTGACAGGTTAGATAGGTTCTACAACCGTGCAAATATTATTTATTCGTTTCGAAGTCTCCTAGGTTGTGTGATTCAACAATAGATTTCCTTTGTATTGGGAAACAATCTCAACAGACGATGAGTCTATCAGATCTTGGACAACAGAGCTGTGGGCTTACAACCACGAAGGCCAGGTTAAAAGCGCTTTCCACTCCTTGGACACATTCGCTGTCTCTGTTGCCAATTGTCATTTCGTTGAAACTTTCGATTTTCGAGGCTAGTGACATCTACCGGTGGATCGATATAATATAGCCTCGAAAATCGCTAAAAATTGAAATATTTCCCCACTATGATTTAAATATTGCGTTAATTTTTATAAAAAACTGTTTCCTTGTCACCTTGTAACCATCCAGGACGTGTGTCTCCGAAACTATAGCAGCGTATTAAATAATCCGTGGCATAACAAATTACTGTTTTTAATACTTACAACAAGAATGCACTTAATTGAATTAAATTCATTAATGCCATGCTATTATTTTACGGATCATTAATTTTATTAAGAACCAATAAATGCAAGTAACACATTTAATACCTACATGTATATTGTTAGCCGTTAAAATTATTGTTTCATTGATTCCCAATGATGGTTTTGCGGCCCACAGTTTAATAATCTTGTATTATTATTGATCCATGAAATAATTTATTTATATATTACCCCCTATTCCAATTCAAATCAAGTGCGCACTAAACTAAAATAAGAACGTTCCAGTTTTAATTAGCCGGATTGGTATTCGAGAAATTTTAGAACGTTCCAATTTGTTCTTAATTAGACTATAGTTTGAAATTAGTTCTTTTTGGTATTCGAATTTCGTATTTAAGTCAATTTTAGTGCGTTTATCTGTTAAAACGTTCCTAATCTTAGTTCACACCTAATTGTATGCGTCTAAAAAGAAATCTGACGATATTTTTATGATAAACGTTTTTTTTTCAACCAAATACCCCCTATTCGGATTTTGGAACGTTCTTAATAAGAACGTTCCAAAATCCGAATAGGGGGTATTATGTCGTCACACCTAAGGTCGAGATTAACACTTGTTGTACGTATTAGTACGTGTTGTGCTGTGATTCATACTGCTCTTTCAGATTTTTTTTTTACATAAAAATAAAACTAGTTGACCCTTTGAACATCGTCCAGCCTTAGGATACACTGTCGCAAAGGATTTTAATGTCATGCTAAACAGTGCCATTATCTTATTAACATTAAAATATACCTAAACATAAATAAAATATTGTTGATATTATTGTAACATAGTTGAATTTCGATTTTTGTTTAGTTATCACGAATAGCCAATTAATAGTATATACAGAACCTACAAGCATGCTGTATCCATTCTGTTCGAATTTATCTTTTTATTAAAATTGTTTGTAAAATTTGAGCTGTAAAAAATCTGCGTACCTATCTTTTTGAACTCTATTAAAAAATCACGTTTTTAAGGAATGTTTTACAGATGGCATTGGTATCAAGTGAAATCCGTGCCATACTAATAACAATATTATACATATTTTTATTTATTCCTTATTATTATTTTTTCGATTTTCTATCCGAAAATCTGTTGTACGGAGCGGAGAGGAATTCATCAAACCAAACAACATAAAAATCGGCTCAGTCGTTCTCGAGTTATAAAGTAGTGTTCTTGACCATTATCTAGCTTGTGTCGTTACAAAAAAAAACTTACAAATAGAACAAAGAAGAAATAAATAATAATTATTTACAATTGCTTATAACAAATTAGTGAATAAAATAATATAAGATTGAGGTTAGTTTTATTGCACACAACTAAACAATATTGCACATTTTTACCATAAACAATAATAATACAATATTACACATATTTTACCATAAACAATATTACACATTTACCATCTTATATATAAAAATGGAGAGCTATTTCCCGATGTCATCGCATCACGCCTAAACGGCTGGACCGATTTCGATAATTCTTTTTTTGTCGTGTAGGCTTTTATCAGGAGAATGTCCTTTTAGAAGAAAAAAATTACGAAAAATGCATGGAAAATTAGAAAATTAAAGAAAACTCTACGTAGACAACCTTTTTAGTACTTTTTACCTTATAATTTTTATTCCAATTTTGAAATTTTGACAGAAATTGTCAATTGGTGGGATTAACAGAATGCGGATGGAATATACATGGTTTAATACAGACGCATCGGTCGGAATTTCATTGATCATCATGATAATTAATTCTTCACCATACAAATTCGAATTCAATATTCTTAGTTAGGAACACAGGACAACGTCTGTCGGGAAAGCTAGTAAACAATAATAATACATTAAAACAATATTACACATTTACCATAAACAATATTGCACATTTACCATAAACAATAATAATAATACGATACGTAAACAATATTGCACATTTACCCTAAACAATATTGCACATTTACCATAAACAATAATAATAATACGATAGGTAAACAATATTTCACACATTATAATAAATTAATAAAACTAAACTTAAGATGCTAAGATATTGCACAAAGTTATATTGCAACAATTGTGTTCCTACCTAATATTGCACTGCCGGCCATATCACAATATACACGAGTCACCTGGGACTGAAAAGTTGCAATTGAAAGGATGATGCATAGATTTGGTGTACTGTTTGTGTCATTCAAGGTAGACTGTCTAAAACCCTGCAGGGTTATTCGAGAAAAAAGTCAAGTTCGTTATAACGCTTAAAAATCATGTTTTGGTGATACAAATTCCAGTTACGCTCTATTTTACAACTCCACCCATGCCGTAAATCATATTCGCATTTACAAAGAACCACATGTATCTTAAAAGTTTTTTAATACTGACAATGACCTTTGGGCTGATTTATGAATATCCCAAACTTAAAAATAAATATAAATGCAAATTGATTAAGAAAGTTTTACGTGATTAACGCTGCTGTTTGAAGAATGGGTACTGAAAAAATTGTAGTTTTGTATTCCACCAAATAGCTACGATCGAAAAGATAAATTATCTTTTAAAAAATAATTAGAGTATGAGTGTTTTGGCACGAGAATATCCTATCACAGTTTAAACAAAAATCACAGAACTATGTATATTTTTCCCGTTATATTGAATGTTTACTGAGACGTATGAATTTTCTTTGCAACCAACAGCCCAGCTGCTCTGATAAATTGCACGACATTTCTAAATCTAAGTACCTAACACAAGTAAAAACTTAAACAAACTACACGTAAAGTTACAATTTAAATTATAAATAATGTAAGTGAAGTTCTGGTGATTGCACATCCGTATTGCACGCGTTCACGTTTGGTCTCACGTGGACATCAGGCTGGCTGGCCTGTCGTCCGAACTCCTGCCGCTGTCGGCAGAGTTGCCCGTGTAGGAAGTCTTCCTGAAGCTCCCGAAGAAGACCGAGTGAGTCTCCACACTCTCCGCGCCAGACTCACTCCGGGCATCCTCCACGGACTCGTCCGTCTCACTACCGCTGAACTTGGACTCGTTCAGGATCAGCTTTTTTATAATTTTTTTCGATTCGTTTGAGTCTGTACTGAGATACCCGGAATCTTCTTTGTAATTATTCTTCTTGCCTTGTTTCCTAAATGATATCCTGACAGATCCTGGCCTCTCTTTTGGAGATTTTCGTGGTGTTGGTGGATTTTTCATTTTCCTGCCAGCCTTCGGTGTCTGGAACTCCCTAAACTTTGGTGATGGTCTTGAAGTCACACAAGTCACTTTTCCACACGTAACTTGATCAACAATGGCGTGTTCGACTTCGCTCATGTTGTTTCTGCTTAAGGGGAGGACTGGATTTGTTTTTCCGTATGTTGTTGAAAGATGATTTTCAACTGGAGAAACCTTTTCGTAGTCCGAAGAGTGCACACTATGGACAGAAGCACCCGATGGACAGCGGAGTCCTGGTGGTAGGTCTTTCGGCGGCGTTGGAGCCCTCGCCTTCCTCCCATGTGACGCTACCACGCTACTTATTTGCTTATTTATATTCGGGCTTCTGCCTTCCTCGTTTTTTGGTGGTAACGGAGGTGGAGGCAACTGAATTAACCGTGGTGGCTTCGGGTATTCGTAAATGTTTGCTTCTTCAAAGGGAATGATGTCAGGTGGATTCAGTTTACTATTTACCTTCACATTTGGTGGAGTGGATTCTCTTTGTCTTTTGCAATGGCGTGACTCTAAGGTCAAAATTCTTCCTTCGTTTGGTTCTATAACTACTTCATTGTTTTCAATTATTTCGTAGTCCTGAGAATCGCTGATGATTGTCTGGGTTTTAGAAGTCAGTTTTTTCGTGAGTTGTTCACTAGGCAATCCACTGGTGGAATTTATTTTTTGATCACACTTATTGTCCGGTCGGGTCATATTTTTTTCTGGAAGATTGTGATCTACAGATATATCGTCTGACTCTCCCGACGATCTTAATCTATCTAGCGAGTTTGTAGAAACGTATATTTTCATCTTCGATGGTTTCCTGTCCAGGGTGTCCGGTTCAAAGCCATCGGATTCGTGAATTTTTATATAGTTTTCGGGAGAATCTTTTACTTCGATAGTCAACTGCCCTAGTTGTTCAACGGGCCTAGGAAATCCTGGATTTGATTTCCGTTTTCCAAACGTGGAAGTGTCGGATTCACTTGGAGATGTGGGCGCACTTCCAAAATTATATCCGTTATTGACGTACACCTCACTCACTAAACTATAACTTGGGCGCAAACCCGTTGGGTTGGAAAAATTATAAATATGATTTTCAAAAGCATTTGAAGAATTTTCATTGGGCTCTGTATGATTTTGGATTCGCTCATGATCTGAATTCATAGGTGTTCTTTCGTGACTTCTATTTGACATTTTTGACGTTGGTCTACTTCCTGATCCAACTTTGTAAACTGCGTTTCTCATTGTCATTTCTTCATCCATTGGCAGCGCAGTGCTAAGAGCCGGACTTGTTTGTGAAGATGAAACATCGGCGTACTCCGTCGGAGTGTGAAGACCCTTTGAAAGATTTCCTCGCTCCAAACTATCGGTTTCATAATCAATACTGGAAAAATTCTCAAGAGTACCGTCGGCCGGCTTTTGTTGTATTTGCTCAAATGCTTTGTTGGTAGAATGTTTGCGAACTCCCGATCCAATATTGGTATCACCTGTGGTTTTGTTATATTTGTCGAGAACCAAAGCTTCGTTTATCATATCTGGTAGTCGATGGTCTTTTGGTGATTTAGTTTGATGTTGGTGACGTTGACTCACATGAGCCTCGGGAATTTTAATACCAATAGAAGTGATGTCTTTGATTTTTGTAACAGTTGAAACATATTCGCGATTAACCGCTGTAGTTTTAGAAGATTCTCTAAAGTCTGGAAGAGGAATATTAAAGGTCCGGATTGGCGGTTCAGACCTGACTGAAGACGGCGAGTTTTTCTTTTTTACTATAAAATTATTAGCGTCATCTTCGGCATATAACGAACGGGAAGTGAAGTCATAGTACTGTCTCGTTTGCCTGTTGCTATCTTTTGGCAATGAAAGTAGCGAATTCAGCATTCCGAGTGCGCTAGGACTAGAAGTGTCTTGAACTATTCTGTACTGCGAAAGGGAGTGGACATCGGAAATCTGTAGCTCTCGCGAAGTATTAGAAGTTGGTTTAGTCGCTGGAACGCTTTCAAGCCATTTTCTTATACTGTGCTGCTTATTGACATTATTACCAGGGGAACAGTTGTGACAAACCATGCCACTGGATATGTCGGCCGAAGAAGGGGACATCCCATGTAGGAATTTTCTATCGCACCCAGGACAGCCGGAACAGTAGGCCTTCCTTCTGTAGTTTTCACGTTTGAGGCTAATTATGCTGCTACGTTGGCTTCCCACGTGAAAGAAATTTGACGAACCGTCTTTAGTTTGATACATGTCTTCTTCTGGGATACCCCCTAGACTTGGAGTGAATCTCTTGGCAGCCATTTTATGTTTGGCAATCGTGATGACCTCTCTAATTTTTGTCAAGAACTCGATGGCAGCTGGTGGTGGAGCCTAAGATAAGAGAGCCTATATTAAACCATGCCCAAAGATTCAAAGTGGCTTTTGAATTGTAGCTAGAGATTTTCTTACCATCAGCAGATGTGGCTCGAAGTATTCGGGATTAAAGTATAGTTTTTTTCTCGTACTACCAGTGGGAAGAGTCTCGGGTCTGTCATCTCTAAAATCGAAGGTTTCCACAATGGACACGTTTTCTTCTGGCAGACGCTCGATGCTGTTTTCATCTCTTGGCGGGAAGCTTTCTGCCTTGTAGTAGCTCTCGTAGATCCTCCTCCCATAGTCTGTGTGAATCATCGGATGAACCGTTATTGATTTTGTTTGATGCTATTGACAACAAACAAAAAACATGTATTAAAACACCCTTTTATTAATAATTCAACCTATACCATTGATATACTCGTAGAAGACTTACGGGACTATGTGGCAGCTCATCGCTAGTTTCCCCATCATCCGCTTGCTCGTCGGTTTGGCACTCGTCAGACTCGGTGAGAAAGTCATCCTTGGTGTCGTGGTAGTGCCGTTCGATGTTCAGCAAAGGGTTGCTCTTAATGACTCCACTGTCTGCGTGCACACTGGGTGCCATCAGGGACATTCTTCGGTCCCTATCCACATGCTCTATGTCTCTCTTCCTCACGGGGTCCCTTTTGAGTTTCACATCTCCATGTTCGGGCTCTTCCTCACTCTTCGCCCTCTTTTTCTTGATGTGCAGATACAGAAAGACGGAGGCCACGTATATTAAACCTAGTAAGATGGAACTGATCCCGATTGCGATGTACTCCGACATGCTGAGACCTGGGGAAGAAGAGTCCTCGGAAAATCTGGCGTTGGGGGCGAAAAGTACCTCAGTGATATCTGTCAACAAAATCAATAAAATACCATAGTTTTATAACTTCTTGTGATACTTTACATGGCTAAATTATAACTATAATTTTGGATTGACCCGACCTGCCCAGGTCAGCTCAAAGCAGTGAGCCATGTCACCGGCTTTCAAGTTGCGACTCAGATCTTTATCTTCAGGTCAGAGCCGTTCTCGCTATATACGAATATAGACTGCCCAAAATCATTACGGCTCATACAGATCTCGTATTCATATTGATCCGTTAGATCTGTACAGTTTGGAAAGACCCGAATATTTAGACCATAGGATTAATGGTCTATTTGAAACAATAACAAACTAAAACTTGTGACCACTTAGGGTGTTTATCTTTAAAACATGCCAGAAAAGATTCCTATGGATAATAATTTAAATAAAAGTACCATTTTAAGCTACGCAAAGAACATGAGAAGGCGATCGGCAAAAAGTAGCTTAAACTCAAAATTGACCATTAGGAAATATTTGCATCAAAAAGTTGTTAGTATTATACATTAACAGTAAAACAAGACTTACTGGTGAAATGTCTACTTGGAGAACCAGCGACCCTGAAGACGGCGCAAGGCGTGAAGACCCCAAGCAATGAAGAAGGAACCGTCCCATGTCCAGCTCCCGAGAGAGCCGCCACGTCTCTGCACAGCAACTGGACCACCAAGAGTCTGCCTTCCATCCTCTGACGCATCTCCTGCTCTCCGGCCCACTGCACAACATGGACAACTTTTTTTAAATATATATAAGATATTTTGTTAATAAATTCAATACAGTTTATTGTTTCTTTCTCTGAAAAGAGAATAAATATTTATTGATATAATTAATTGTTCTACTAATATAATGTTTACAAATAATAAAATAACAAAACAAACCTGAAAAGAAACGACATTAAAAGTAATGAATTTAATAAATTGAAATAAAATAACTATTGATAAACAACAATTGTACGAATATGACAGCCGATGTCATATTTGTCATTTGTTTGTAATATTTTGAATATGTTCCAAATCAATGAAAATTATAATTTTCTTTACATATATTATAAATATTATTAATTTATTTAGCGTTGGTTGGTTTCCGGGTTTTTGGCCGTGGTTTTATTAGCAATATTAATTTATCCCACGTTTCGCTTCTTAGTGCGCCTGTGGAAAGCATTATGACTTTTTCGCTCCTCGCTTCGAACTACGCACTACGCGGGGACTGAAAAAACAGATCAAGACTAAAAAAGACATCCTCAATCTTCATTTTTATACCTACATTATAAAATAAAAATTAATCAAAATAGAATTAACAAGTTGTGGTGGTTTCGTATTATTGAAAGAATAAGCGTTAATATAATAGATAGGGCAAAAATGGTTATTTTGAGTATTTCCATAGCGTCATGAGATATGGGGTGTTGTTCTGGCGGATTCCCCTCGAGTCTTCATCTTACAAAAATGGCAGTCAAGCGATCCTGGGTATACGCCCGAGGGATTCATGCCGGGAAAAATTTAAATCCTAGGCATACTAACTCTCGCGGGTGCATACATCATCATCTTCAGCGTTACAACCCGAGGTTGGTCCTAGCTGCCTCCAAAAAGATCCATCCTGATCTGTCACTGGCTGCCACCCTCCAGTTGTGCTGCCCCAGAGCCCGACAGTCTGCGACAACGCCATCCAGCCATCTTAGCTTTGGTCTTCCGACGCCTCTTTTACCGATTGGGTTATTAAACAACACTCTTTTTGGGAGCTCCAGATCCTCCATACGGTGCAAATGACCCAGCCAGCGCAGTCTGTTAATCTTAATGAACCTAATAATCCTGATAGAGATCATAGAGCTCCGTGTTGTATCCTCTGCGCCAAGTTTGACCATTTATTTATAGGGCCGTATATTCTGCGTAGGATTTTCCTTTCAAACGCGTCCAGCCCGTCCTCGTCGTGCTTAGTCAGGTTCCGGGTCTCTGCGGCATGTGTTAAGACTGGTCTAATTAATGCCTTATATATAGTGGCTTTAGTCTATCTTGATATAAGGCATGACTAACTGACTTTTTTTTCCACGATTTTGAAAGGTCCTATTCTTAATTCATCCAGCTTTTTCCTATTTAGTTTATTTCCATTCTCCACAAAAACAGTATCACCAACTTCAAAGTCCACATCTTTCCGATTTTTATCGTAAATTGTCTTGTTGTAATTATGTGATTTGATTGTGTTTTCAAATGCTTTTTGCCTGTTTTTAACTATATTGGGCTTAGTATTCTTAAGTTTCAGCTCATTCGGCAAAATCGTAACATCTGTTCCATCTAGTAAATACTTTGGTGCAAATCCAGTGACAGTGTGCTCAGTTTCATTATAACTTTTTACACAGTTTTGTGCTATAGTTGTCCATGCAATTTTTTTATTTTTTTCGTTTATTTTACATCTGATCTTATTCACCAATGTTTGGTTCAGTCTTTCGTTTAACCCATTTGAGAAGGGCGAGTTCACTGCTGTAAAAACTATTGGTATATTTCTTTCATCCAAAAATCGTTTAAATTCTATAGAATTGATTCCTGGGTATTGATCTGAGAGAATCATGCCAATGTCCTCATGCTCATCACATTTTTTTATCAGTTTTATAAAATCGTTTGCATTTTGAGTACTTGAAGTTAAAATATATGCATATCTAGTAAAGTGATCTGATAACAGATGCAGGTATCTTTTTGTTGACCTCGAGCCTCCAAAGCCTCCAATGGTATCAATAGAACATATCTCAAAAGGTTTTGTTGCGGGACCCAAGTGGGACATCAATCCATATTTATTTTGACCTCTTGATTTGTTCTTTATACATACTATGCAATTCTCACAGATTCTTTTAATATTTTTCGTCAAATTTTCTGCAGTATATATTGAGCTGATCATTTTTTGCATTTGTGTGACTCCTATATGACATAGTTCTGTATGCACATTTTTGATTAGTCCTACACTGCATTTCTCTGATAGTATAATTTTATCTTTTTTATTTACTTTCTTGTAGTAAATATTGTCTTTTTTTATAAACTTTTCTTTTTTGCATTGTATTACTTTATTTCCATCTTGATCTCTAACAATCTCTTCTAGTTTTATTACGTTTACTATTTTCAACTGTTCTTCATGATTTTCATTTTGTTCTAAGACTGGATTCCTGCTAAGGCAATCAGCTTCGATATTGTATTTTCCCGGAGAGTATTTAATTTGGAAATCATATTGTGACAAATAATATGTTAAATCTCCCAATTCCTCATCCGTTCTCGACTTGATATTCATATTCTCCAACGGTTTATGATCTGAGAAGACTGTGAATTTTCTACCAATCAAAAGATGCTGCCAATATTTTACACACTCTTTAATTGCGAGGCATTCCAGGTAAATAGCTTTCTTCCTTTTTTGGACTTCATTCAATTTTTTTGAAAAGTATGCAACCGGTTTTTCTTCATTATTTTCTTGCGGTTGTTTTAATACTGCTCCTATTCCTAGTATGCTGGCATCTGTATATATGTGAATGGGCAATTTGTGATCAAAAATTGTTAATATTGGTTGAGAGCATAATATGTCTTTCATTTCATCAAAAGATTTTTGACATCCTTCAGTCCAGTTGAAGATTTGCCCTTTTCTTAAAAGCTTATGCAATGGTTCCAATTTTACTGCTATATTTGGTACATATTTGTGATAAAAGTTAATTTTTCCTAAAAATTGTCTGATGTTTTTTTGTGTTTTTGGAGTAGGGAAGTTTCTGATTGATATCAAGTTGTCTTTCAATGGTCTAACTGAATTGTGCTGTATTATATGGCCTAGATATTTAACAGAATCTGCTGCGAATATGCATTTTGAAAATTTCAGTCTTAGGCCTTCACTTTTGATTGCTTTGAAAAGCTGCTTGAGATGTGTGACATGTTCTGAGAACGTTCTTGAAAATAATAAGATATCGTCAATGTAACATACTGTGAATTCTGAAAGATTGTGTTTTCGTATATGTTACACATTATTCGTTGAAATATTGCTGGTGAGGTTTTTAAGCCGAATGGTAAACAAGTCCATTGGTAGTGACCCTCCTGTGTGACAAACGCTGTTTTATATCTGTCTGTGATACGCATCGGAATTGACCAAAATGCAGAATTTAAGTCTAGAGTTGAATAAAACTTGCAATCTCTTGTTTTGACTATAAGGTCCTCTATGAGAGGGAATGGCTGTGATTGGGGAATAACAATTTTGTTAAGGTCTCGAAAATCTATGCATAATCTTGATTTTTTATTTTCATCTCTTTTATAAGCTAATGTAACCGGAGCTGCAAATGGACTATATGATTCTTCTATTAATTTTTTTTCCAATAATTTTGCAATCTGATTTTCAATTTCTTTTTTATCATCAATTGTGCAACGATATGGCCTTTTACTGCAATATTTATCTACTAATAGATCAACGTGTGCTTCATAATCACTTACCATTCCAATGTCATATTTGTCCTTTGCAAATACAGATTTATTCTGAAATATCAACTCATCAATTACTTGTTGATTCTGATGTTCCAAATGGTTTATCTTGATTTCAAAATATTCACTTGTAACGTTTTCGTTGAAATTTACAAAATTAACAGGATTTATTTCCTTAGAAATATCGTTATCTGATTCAATTCTTTGAGTATAAACTTTTTTTTGTTCGATTTCTAATTTTTCATTTTGGATTAGGTAAAAGTTTTTAATACAATCCAGCCCAATTAAGAAATCGTAATTGAAGTTTTCATTGTCTACTACAAAGACATTCATTTCTTTTTCAACATTAAAAATGGTTATATTTAATGTTATAATACCTTGTGCCTGTTTAACGCCATTAATTGTTTTTAAATTGGTATTTTTAGAATAGCTCAATTCTTTATTGTTTATTTTTAACAATTTTGAATTTATTAATGAAACATTAGACCCTGAGTCATATATTCCATCAACTTCTACCTTTCTATTCAATACTAGTTTTATTTTAATCAATGGCGGCACTATCAGTTTTTTTGAACCTCGGATTGCAATTCACATTCCAATTCTGCACTGTTGATGATCTTTACTTGTTTCATATCTTTTTCATTAAATTTTTTCTTAAACCAACATGAATCTTCTGAATGATATCGTATACCTTTATTTAATTTTTCACAAATATTACATTTTCCTTTAATCGGTGTCGTATCGTCATTTTTCCTTATAAATTTCTTCCTTGTTACTATGTGTTCTAACTTTCCAAGTTCATTAAATAGATCCCTTGTTTGTATAATTTCTTCTTTATTAATTCTGTCTGTTATGAAATCTGGTAAACCAGCAGCTATAATGTCTATCAACGTCCCTTGATCTATTGTATCCCTTAATTCAAGTAATAGTTTTTCTTTTCTAATAGCGTAATCTAATAAAGAACCTGTTTGATATTTGTACGATAATGCATACTTAGTATTGCCCCATCCTTTATTATTGTATGTACGTAAAAAATTTGCTTTCCACTCGGACCACTTAGACTGTAGACCATGCTTTATATTCATTGAAGAGTACCACTCACTTGCTGACTTCTCTAAAAATAATCTGAATATTTCTATTTTTTCTTCATCATTTACTACCTCAAATCTTTCACATTCATTTTCAAATATTTTCATCCACTGACATGGACTTGTATTTTTTCCATTAAATTTTTCAATCACAAACCTCTCAGCTAGCTTTTTAATATTTATTTTTTTATTATTTTGTTTACTTTCAACAAATTTTTCCAAAATTTTCAAAATATTTTCATCTGAATTTATTATATCGTAAAACTCAGATTTTTCCTCCGTATGTTCTTCAAGGAATTGGTCCTGAAAAATTGCGTTATCATCCTCATCAAAGTATGTATGTAGCATATCCTCGGTCGTTGGTACCCATATATTCCTATTTTCATGTCTTTTTTTCAATGTTTTTTTTACAGTCTCATAAGCTTTAGATTTTTCAACATGCTTGTGAAGCGATACTGCTTGATACTCTTCAGGAATAAGAAACACTTTGTTATCTTGCGTGGTTATTGTCGTTACTGCAATGAAGTTCGACTTTGCACATTCTAAAGATTCTTTAACTTGAAATCTAAATCTTAGTTTCTCCATTTTAAGACAGATAATGTCGTTTTATAAGATATTTTGTTAATAAATTCAATACAGTTTATTGTTTCTTTCTCTGAAAAGAGAATAAATATTTATTGATATAATTAATTGTTCTACTAATATAATGTTTACAAATAATAAAATAACAAAACAAACCTGAAAAGAAACGACATTAAAAGTAATGAATTTAATAAATTGAAATAAAATAACTATTGATAAACAACAATTGTACGAGCCGATGTCATATTTGTCATTTGTTTGTAATATTTTGAATATGTTCCAAATCAATGAAAATTATAATTTTCTTTACATATATTATAAATATTATTAATTTATTTAGCGTTGGTTGGTTTCCGGGTTTTTGGCCGTGGTTTTATTAGCAATATTAATTTATCCCACGTTTCGCTTCTTAGTGCGCCTGTGGAAAGCATTATGACTTTTTCGCTTGTTACGGGTCTTCTTAGTCGGAGTGGAATCTGCTTCAGTTTCTCTTCTTCTTTTAACCATGAATAATTGCCTCGGCTAGCGTTGGTAGAGCGGACTCCGAACTCTCTGGTCTTTGGAAGTTCGATCCAGGAGGAGATGATGATTTTTAATCAAAGATGATGTTTGATAATTTAAGAAACACTTGTTTATTGCGTTTAACAGGAAATTGGAAAATATACAAAAGTTCAGATTTTTCACGTAATTCACAACAGTAATTGTATCAAATTTACAATCAATTATAAAAGTTTGCTTATTCTTCTAAAACAACAATAATAATCACTTTTCGTATCTATGAATATAATTGGTTGGATTCTAGGAAAATCGCGGTAAATGTTTGAGTTTCTCCAACTATCAGGGAGTACTCTAAAATTTATACGTCTGATTCCCACCAAGTGAGTTTATAGAATGCAGTTTGAAACAAAGGAAAAATATTTAACGGTCGTTTCTACTTGAGTCAACAGGTCCTTCATCATGTGACCATGGGTGAGAGAGATGGAAGATATCTGCCTCTCACATTCACCATACTTAGTAGCGAAAGTCTGACAACCTGGGAATATAATCTACGTCGTAAATAATTAGAACGGGGTGAAGAGAAAGTGAGTGAGTGAAATGCATAGGCATCCATCCCACTTGCACTCGTGCAATAATATTAACATTTGGCAACAGGACCTGTGGCCTACGTGCTTAATCGCACGATCAACAGAAACCAAATTATATAGATGCATACCTGTTAGTATAGGGGTAGGTATGTATAGCAATATTTGAAATTTATAAAGAATATTCCGTACTATGAGACGGGTGAAGCTTCATAACAAAAATACATGCTACACGCTCCTCGCTTCGAACTACGCACTACGCGGGGACTGAAAAAACAGATCAAGACTAAAAAAGACATCCTCAATCTTCATTTTTATACCTACATTATAAAATAAAAATTAATCAAAATAGAATTAACAAGTTGTGGTGGTTTCGTATTATTGAAAGAATAAGCGTTAATATAATAGATAGGGCAAAAATGGTTATTTTGAGTATTTCCATAGCGTCATGAGATATGGGGTGTTGTTCTGGCGGATTCCCCTCGAGTCTTCATCTTACAAAAATGGCAGTCAAGCGATCCTGGGTATACGCCCGAGGGATTCATGCCGGGAAAAATTTAAATCCTAGGCATACTAACTCTCGCGGGTGCATACATCATCATCTTCAGCGTTACAACCCGAGGTTGGTCCTAGCTGCCTCCAAAAAGATCCATCCTGATCTGTCACTGGCTGCCACCCTCCAGTTGTGCTGCCCCAGAGCCCGACAGTCTGCGACAACGCCATCCAGCCATCTTAGCTTTGGTCTTCCGACGCCTCTTTTACCGATTGGGTTATTAAACAACACTCTTTTTGGGAGCTCCAGATCCTCCATACGGTGCAAATGACCCAGCCAGCGCAGTCTGTTAATCTTAATGAACCTAATAATCCTGATAGAGATCATAGAGCTCCGTGTTGTATCCTCTGCGCCAAGTTTGACCATTTATTTATAGGGCCGTATATTCTGCGTAGGATTTTCCTTTCAAACGCGTCCAGCCCGTCCTCGTCGTGCTTAGTCAGGTTCCGGGTCTCTGCGGCATGTGTTAAGACTGGTCTAATTAATGCCTTATATATAGTGGCTTTAGTCTATCTTGATATAAGGCATGACTAACTGACCAGTTAGACCCAAATAGCAACAATTAGCTGAAAAATGGGTTCATACATAAGGGAGTGATTATTTTACGCACAGAGAAAAATCTGCCGAGAACCCCCGAAAATGGCGATGCACATAGATACGAGACAAGACGCAAACACGACATCAGACCCGTCAAACACAGACTGACAAAAACATCTGTCAGAGTGTCCGACTGTTCAATGTGCTCCCGGCAGATATCCGAAATCTGGCTGTTTCCCAGTTTGAGAGAGGAGCGAAGTCGAAGTCTTGTTGAAAAAACATTTTACTCCATTGACGATATGCTAAATGTGGCTTACAGCAGCATTTCGCATTGGATATCAATTTTATTACTATCTACATATATTTAACATTTTAAATTGATAACAAAATTACAATATGTCAAGGACAATATGCCGGTTGTCCCTTTAAAATAACCGCCACTGCAAATCATAGGTTCTTCACATTTTGTTTCCATCAGATTGTCTTCCGCTGTACATGATTATTATATTGTCTGTATTGAATTTCTTTGTCTATATAGATAATTTTACATATTATTCTATGTAATATTGACGCCTCCTGCAAGGGCCTATGGATGGAGAAATAAATAAAATGAATAAACCTGACACGTAAAAGAAACAAGGTAAGCTGTGTGAGAAATAGCATTTCGTTTTAATGAAAATCACTCGAGTCCGGGTGGAGGTCTATAAAATAATAAAAAAGCAGGTATAGCTATCTATGTATGTATGATGAACATAGGTTTTAATAAAAAGTCTGTATGGCTACCCGTTTATAGGGACACAGTGTGATGGGTTAATGGTATCAAATAAAAAACACATGTAAATGCGTAGTTTTTTGCCACCATAGATAACGTTAACTGTGTGATTTGCATAGCAGCTGCTAACACATATTAATTTATAACATAATCCAATTTGCTCATTTAAATAAAGCCGGGGGCCACCTGTTTTATACTACCGCATTTTGCCTCTGTTTTCGCTGGGCAAAACTAATTCATTCTTTACATATATAACTTCTTGAACTGATTTAGTTCTTTATTGAAGTTGTTGATTTCTCACAATCTATTGATTTTTCTCAAACAATCCACGAATCGATTAAAGAAAGGACCAAAGTTACCGATGTGACTCATAAAATAGCGTCACTAATGTGGAACTGGGCCGGCCATAAAGCCAAGACAACGGATGATAGATGAAACAAGAAAGCCCTGGAGTGGAGACCGAGAACAGGTCATAGAAACCTAGGTAGACCGAGGTGATCTGACGATATTAGGAGAGTGGCCGGCAATCAATGACACAGAATGGCAAAAGATAGAGAATCGTGGCAAAAGATAGAAGTCGGGAAGAGAGGCCTATGTCCAAAACTGGACGGGTGATGATTTCACACACATTTCTCTGTTTATTATTATTTTTATTTTTCCATTAGCGTTTTTTCTATTAATTAATTTTCTTTCTATGACATAACTACATTCTATTTCTTCAGTTTTGTGTTTTAGGAAGTCACAATCTCATCGATCCTCTTGAAAAATCTTTTGCTTGCTTGTTTCAAAAAACTCTCTTTCCATAAAATTAAGGGGTTATTTTCAAATTATTAAATTACTAAATTCCGTTTTGTTGGCCTCGTATTGTAGGCCTAACTGTCGAATCAATCTGGGCTGTACCCTGGGCCACCTCTAAACGTGCATTTAATTCTAATTTTATTCATTGCTTGTAATTTTTTTGAATAAACAAACTTATTATTAATTTGAATTTTAATGGAAGCTGCGCCCTGTGTCCGCCCATCGGAGATTTAGTGGAGGTCCGGTGCCGCCGTCACAGGGCGGATTCATTTCAGATCACCTGCCCAAGATTCAAATTTTGATACCAATTTGTCAACATTAATCTCGGCATGCCTTAGAGGCGAGATCATAAGCCCTACTGTCGTGGATCAGAGTCAGAACACTCAAGAGGCCATGGTATATATACGAAGTGTTTCGTAAGGAGAAGTCATAGAGAACGAACGTCTATAGGTTTCGTTTCTGATTTCACCTTCCTTGAGGACGAGTCATATAAACGGGTCATATAATCTATTCGTTGCGTTATTTTGGCACAAAAAGTAACTTCAAGTTTTTCTCATATTGTCCTTGCTAACTTTGCCTCCATATTCCGTCATTACACACATTCTTCTTGAAGCCCCAGTCAGATTCTCCCGATGTTGCCTATCACTCAGGTAAAATCATCCCTGAACCGAGGTTCCAAGATGTGGAACTTAGTGACATGAACGGTCTCCTACGGTTTGAGGCATATATTGGCTGTGCACTTCAAGCCACACTTCGTCTTTCACGGATCCTGCCTTGGATGCAGGAGCGAGAACACAATATCCTTTCTGAGTCTGTGGTCTTACGTATCTTGATATTCTTTAGAATAATCTCTCAGTCAATATTCGCCCTACTTAAATACTGCCATGCTTATAGTATTAATTTGTTCTCAAACGCTTTTGTTCAGTTAAAAATGCAAGAAATAACTATTGCAAACAAAGAAGATCCCTTACCTGAAGGAAAGTTCGGCCCTCATCTCTAAACAGCGTAAAGGGAACATCAGAGTCGACGGAGCTTCTGAGGTCTATGAAGCCGTTCCTGGTCAGGAACTGAGCCCCGCTCACGGCGCATATTGGAGTCTTCACCCCTGTTGGAACAAATATGGAGAAAGTCATTACAAATTTGCAACATATAGGAGTGCGGGAGAAAGTGGATTTACTACATATATAGCAGAAGGCATTGTGTGATTCCACATCCCTCTCAAATCAAGGTCCTCGACTAAAGAGTCGGATGTGCCAATAAATAGCGTCATTCTTTAGAACATTTATGTTGTGGTATCATTTTATTCGTCGTATCCGCTAGACCACCAACCAATTAATTTATTTGGTTGCTAGTCTAGCGGCTACGACGTTGGCTTTCGTACCGTTTCGTATCGGAGGTCGTGGGTTCGATCCCAGGTGCCGACCATCTTCCTCTTTCATGACACAAGCTTTTAGTCAGAGGCGGCCCGTTCATAATATGTGCATAATGTGCACTGTTCCGGCCCCCAAAAACAAATATACATATTAATCGATCAATTGAGTTAAACTAATGAAATAATATAATTTACATATTTCTAAAATAACATCCATCATTTCATTCGTATTATAACCCAGGCGGGATCAAGGCGAGAATGTGCGCGCGCAGACATCCCACCTCGTCTATGAAGTACCGCCTCTTCGTGTGCATATTTTAAAATGCCCGAGGATTTGCTAGATTTTGTATGAAAATTTCTAAAACGCCGCAAACGGTGGAGTGAGTGAAATGGACTACCTTAGGAGCGGCAATTTGGTGCGCGGGAGTGAGAGGGATTTGTGCATTGCTCAAATTGAAATTGAATCGGGCGTAGTATCAAAATGAAAATTATCAAAAATAAAAGGGAAAATGATCACATCATCATGCAGTAAGCGATTGGTCCGTAGGGCTATTCTCGTAATCAATCGCTTTTAAAAAATAAGATTAAGACACGATCGCAAGCAGTCGTATTCACAAAACTATCGAAATCTAATCTTAAATCCTATCTTGAACTGGATCATTTTCATACTGATATTTCAAACATAACGAATTTTTAAGATATCTACTAGATATCTTGTTTTGTGAATACCAATCCGCCATTTTATGATTGTCAATCAAGATGAGAGCGTATTAAGACCGCTACGAGAATAAGGGCACAGGGCCAATTGCTGTGCGAGGAAAAATGTGCTGAGAGTCTCAGAAATGAAAACTCTCAGGAGCATAAGCCACAAGGTCTAATTTAAGAAATCTATAGCAGTTGGAAGGTTTTTTGGACATTCAGATCAGATTCCTATATAATGTATCACGTGACAATCATCGATCAGCCTATTATGAATATATATTATGGATTAAACACTAAGGCTGGTTGAATTACACGTGTATTTTCCCGGGGTTTGCGCTAGTGGGTTCATTCATAAATAACTTAATCTGTGCACCCGACATTTATGGGATGCACCGCACATTCTCCTCGCCCTTATTCTACACGACTTGGCACGTGCGACATGCACAGATTTTAGCAACAGACAACATACCACGCGAAGAAGAAGAATAATTAAATTAGTTCGAAATGTCAGGCATCATTAGTAAACTAGCGTGGGCTTTATAGAGCATGCTTTATGACAACATTACATAGCATGCTTTATGACAACATTACATAGCATGCTTTATGACAACATTACATAGCATGCTTTATGACAACATTACATAGCATGCTTTATGACAACATTACATAGCATGCTTTATGACAACATTACATAGCATGCTTTATGACAACATTACATAGCATGCTTTATGACAACATTCTCTCGTTGCCAAGGTGGTTTCTAGTCACTAAATTGACCATTAACTGACGCGGTTATGATAATTCACGCACCACTACATAGATAAGTTATATGTTTCGTTTGCTTCGGGTAGGCGCTGCTAGTCGATAGGTCAGCCAGTGTTTTTTAACACAGTATTTTTGATTTTAGCCAGTGTTTTTCATTCAAGCAAAACCCCATTTCAAGCCAAGATCATAATTTCGTTTGGTTATTTATTTACTATTTTATTCATTACCATCCTTATTCATTGAAAGTACACATAAAAAGACATCACAGAATCAACACACAGAGGGCGAGCTTACCACAACGAAGTTACGGTCTCTAACAACTAACCCAAACATAAAGAAAAAAAACATAAAATGAAGAACAAATCAAATATAATACAATAAAAAAAAGAAAACAAACTCAAACAAAAAAGAAAAGGAAAAAGGAAAGGGAGGTGGATGGGGTGGAGAGAGGGAAGGATAGATGGGGTTATAGGACACAGACTGTAGTAGAAGATTTAGAGATTATCATCACTTAATGACTTGCTCCTCCAATTTTAATCCTTATTGAAACAAAATTTGGCTCTATCTCGGGTTTTTGTAACCTTCGATGGGGAGTTTTAAAGAGAGCCATCAGAAGAACTTGCAGCAACTAAGAGCGGTCTTATGATGACTCAAGTTTTCGTTCCTATTGAAACGTGAATAACCAAAGCCATTACAATCGCAGATCCCTGGGGCAACTATTAAACATGACGAAACAGACTGGGAAGTGTCTGTGTAATTATTATAACGTTTAGTGTTTTAATTTATAATATCAACCGTCATATTTTATAGATCTATAGATCCCTAATTTAATTAGTGTATGACTACATGAAAAGATCTACGACACAGATCTGTGTGTCGATAACAAGTTTGATTATTCAAATCACGCTAGAGATTACTGTATTTCCCAGCGCATGGTAATTGAAAGATGTATGCAGCTGCGCTGGACCTCCAAAAGTACCATGAAGATAATAAGACTTAATATTCATTTTTTTGTTGTTGCCGGCCAAAGCTTAAGAATTCTTTCCATAGTATTAGAATTAATATTTACAGAGTCTTAATCTGGAAGATCACGGAAAGCAGAGCTGCAAGGCTGGAAAATCATAAATGTGGTATCGTTTTAGGCTTGTGAATGAACATCAGCTTATTTTTTCAAAGCTGCCGTAAACCATCAATAAGTTTCAGCCCGCGTACAGTTGATAGAAAACTTCTCGTTGTTTACAAATTTAATTGGCTGTTTTACAGGCACTCAAAACCCAACATTTTTGTAATAATAATAATAATAATAAGATAATTTTTAGAGCGCCGTTTTGTGATCAAAAGACCACCTCAAGGGCGCTATGCTTGCTCTGTTTAAATTTTAGTTATATATACAAAATAATTTACGACAAAGGATAATCTGCATATGACTTCTTGAATAAAAATGTCTTTAACTCCTTCTTAAATTCGTCTAATGTATCTAAGCTTCTAATATTAACTGGAAGTGAGTTCCAGGCTTTCGGTCCAGAAACGCTGAAGGCTCTATTGAAGTATTTAGGTCTATTGGCGGTATTGGCTTCAGCTAATTTATTAGTAGCTCGTGTTTGAGATCTAAGAGAGACATGTCTGTCATTGGGTGCGAACGGGATGCATAGTTCAGACAAGTATGTTGGGGCCATATTGTGGAGTGCTTTGAAAACTAAGAGGCATATTTTGAACTCTACGCGTTCTGGACTCTTCAGCCAATGAAGATTGTGTAGAGTAGGTGAGATATGCGAAAAACGATTTATTTGATGAATGAAACGAGCGGCAGCGTTCAGGACAAGTTGCATCTTATGAAGTTGGTATTTTGGTAGATTCGTAAGTAACGCATTGCAATAATCTACCCGGGACACTATAAGTGCGTTTACCAAGGTTTTAGCCGCATCTGTCGACAGACAGCGACGAATAGGCTTGAGTTGTCTCAGGGAGTAGAAGCTGGATCTTAAGACTGACGAAATATGAGTGTCCATAGATAGTGCGCTGTCGATATGGATACCAAGAAATTTGGCGTGTTTTGAAGGAACTAGTTCAACATTTTGAATTCGAATAGGATCATTATTTATAAGATGTTGTCTACGGGGTGAGGCTAACCAGAGGAATTCCGTTTTTGTTGGATTCAGCTTTAATTTATTCATGCTCATCCATATTGAAATTTGATTTATACAGGAAGAGACATCTGAGATAAGTTCTGACTTAGATTCGGGCGTGCAGGATTTGTAAAGTATGCGGTCGTCCGCGTATGCGTGAGTTTGGAAACCAAGACGCTGAACTAAGTTTTCCAATTGATTTGTATATAGGTTAAATAAAATTGGTCCAAGTACAGATCCTTGGGGGACACCGTATAATGATATGTTCTCATCAGTTGTTCTCCCGTTGAAATTAACTTTGTATTTCCGATCGGTCAAGTATGAGGTTAGCCATGAGATGCAATTTCTCTGCAATCCGAATTCAGATTGGAGTTTGGAAAAGAGAATGGAATGGTTCAGAATAATGTGTTCAGAATACCAATTTTTTTATGCAAAGAGAAGTTTATATTTAATTTCTAATTTCTATTCAACTAGCAGCTTAAAACCTGTTGGATGAAAGGTATAGAAAAGTCCTTTAAAGGGTTTGCCAATTTTGGGAACTAATTTGGGTGTTGGGAAATTGTGATCATCATCATCATCATTTTTGTGATCCAATCCAAATCCAAACTCCCTTAAGACCCCACTTAGGGGCATAGGGAGGCAACAAGAGCTGTCCATTGCGCTCGATCTTGCGCAATGTTTATGACCTCCTCCCACACCATATCCAGATTCCTCAGCTCTGCTTCGAAGGAGCGGAACACAGTATGAGAGAGTCTTCCTCGTACTCGGGACCCTGATGGGAGGAAGAACAGCGCTCTCCTCGGCCAACTGTCATTCGGCATCCTTAACACATGTCCCAGCCAAGTCCATCTCCTCCCCACAATGGTGGAGGTGATGGGCTCACGCTGGGTGCGCCGGCGTATAGCGTCGTTCGTGATGCGGTGGTACCATCTTACGCCCAGAATTCTCCTTAGGCACTTCATTTCAAAGGCTGAGACTTTTTTGTGCCTGGGCCTTGGTCAGGTGCCAGGACTCACACCCATACAAGAGAATGGGCAACACACACGCATCAAACAGTTTACATTTCGTCTCGACACTAAACGCCGACGCTTTCCAAATCTTGGTCATGTTGTTGAAGGCGCCACTTGCCATACCGATACGTATCGGGAGCTCAGCCCCGAGGTCACCAGTGGTGGTAATGGTTGCTCCCAGGAGTCCCAGGTACTTAAAAATATTGTGATGACTTTTTTAAAAAATCCCATATCTCGTAAGGTTTCTACATTTGGTTTCTAGATGGGTAACCGGTAAATTCATCATGAACAACAATTCATCGTGGCTACAATAATTAATCGCTAGTACTTTTAGAATGCAATTCGATTCCGAGTTCTGGGTTTCTACATATACCTAACTCTGTAATTATTTTCAGTAAAACTTCAGTTTAGTCACTCCTAATGATTTCGAGGATTTTTTCTATACGATTTGAATAGGTTTGGTTAAGTTTGGAAAAAGGGGGGGGGGGGGTGGAACCCTTCCCGGACATCTTCCCGGGTGATATATATAATATGCATATGGTGTCAATGGCGCTTTAATCTAAATTTTCACACAATAAATAAAATAAAAGAGAATTAAAAAAAATGACATAGTTTAAAATCATAAAATATTATAGTTTAAAATCATAAAATTCAATTTTAAGCCAATCCTTGGCTTCGGTCGTCTGAATTTTAAAAAGTTCTCCCGAGTGATAACACGGTGATACTTCAGCGTATGTCAAAATCGCCGCCATCTTTAATTTGTAGGAGTGACTAAACTGAAGTTTTACCAAAAACAATTACAGAGTTATATACCAAAACCAGCGATAAATTGTACGCGATGAATTTTCCTAGACCCTTCTAGGTGTAATATATGCATCAATATAATATTGTGTTTTGGACGAGAACGATATTTGGAAATTTTAATTTTGATTGTGAGTAACTTACCAGGAAACGATATGGACTTAGAAGGGTAGATGATTTGTCCTTTCAGTGGAAGATAGACCAGAGGAATCTTCTGTGCGGAGGACCCGGTGCCGAATGGCGCAAGAGGACATTCTGAAATTAAAAGAAAAATTTAAATTAGATCATTTTCTATGTAGGAATTTATGATTATTGTCCGCTACGATTTGGGCTACGTGTAATATTGTATGTTTGAAATGTGCGGTAATTCGAGTAGTAAATTTGAATCTTAATCTTAGGTCGACCTCGTCTGCGTTCACCCATTACTTCAGATTCATCTATCCTTTTAGTCATTCTCTCTACTTGTCCAAACCACCTTAATTTATTCACATTCATTCTAGTCACTACGCTAACATCCTCTCCACATTCCTTTATAATATTATCATTCCTCAACTTATCAATCAGTCTCTTTCAGCAATAATCGTAGGCAGTGATCTCGTTTCCACAGCATTTATTCCAACTTCTGTAGAAATGAGATCACAGTGTAGATCACAAAAAACACTCATGTAGGAATTCAATAAAAATGGCATAAAAAAACGACAAAATAATAAAATTGTCCATGAATTGACGTGGTACGATTAAGACAAATTTCACTCACGTGACGCAATAAAAAAACATAAGTAATTTAAATTCCACAATACAAGTAGGTT
This sequence comes from Mystacides longicornis, assembly GCA_963576905.1. Classification (NCBI taxonomy): domain Eukaryota; kingdom Metazoa; phylum Arthropoda; class Insecta; order Trichoptera; family Leptoceridae; genus Mystacides; species Mystacides longicornis. Next base: position 420,947 of record OY756427.1, on the reverse strand, counting down.
AGGCTTAGTTAATCTTTCTGCGAATTAAAATTTATTATTAAAGGCACAGACCTCGATACATATTATGTAGATAGATGGGGCATTTTAATTAAAATATGAATAACGGTGTTGCCAAGAATGGTAATTGTCGTATGTGGTGGACCTTATCTGGCCGGCCTGTCTCGGGGGCCATAAACCAGGCGCTAGAAGAGGAATAGGCATGAATTAGCACATTGGTCCGGTCCAGTCCAGCCACTAACAGAGGTGACAATACTATTTTATGGCACCTTATCACACTTATTGTTCTTTATTGCTGGTATTTTTTTCATTTTAATTGGATAGAAAAGACTATTTTACCAAACCATATTTGTTTTCAAACATTTTATTTAGGTATTTCCAATTAAATAAGGAAGAAAAAGCATTGTGTTAGAAAAGCTACGCCTTAATAAATTTAAGGCAAAAGCTTTGATTAGGTCAAAACACGATATCTGCATTAAAAATTCATAGACTGTTTTGACCTAACGCCATTCTGCCATCCATATGTATATCATTTGTTTTAGTACATTACCTACCTATATTTTTCACTTATCTTATTCAATCTAAAAAAAAATTCAATCAAAATCTGTCTGAAAATAATTTTACGTATTTTTAAATTTTGAGTATAAGATGGTACCACCGCATCACGAACGACGCTATACGCTGGCGCACCTCTACCATTATGGAGAGGAGATGGACTTGGCTGGGGCATGTGTTAAGGATGCCGAATGACTCCCATCAGGGTCCCGAAGACGAGGAAGAACCTCTCACACTGTTTTCCGCTCCTTCGAAGAAGAGCAGAGGGATTTGGACATGACATGGGAAGAGGTCATAAACATTGCGCAAGATCGAGCGCAATGGAGAGCTCCTGTTGCCTACCTGTGCTCCTGAGTGGGGTGTAAAATGGAGTATTGATTGATTGATTTTTAAATCGTTCGTAAAAATCTAGAGTTAGTAAATTAGATGCATTAGACAATTAGTATGGCATTCACAAAGTTTTTTTTATTTACTGTGCTCACTTAAAGTGAACACAAATACACTCTTTGACTCTTTCATAGTAACGTACTTAAAGCTTGTGTCGTGAAAGAGGAAGATGGTCGGCACCTGGGATCGAACCCACGACCTCCAGTGTCCAGTATGAATGTCGGAAACGTCGGTATTTAGTAAATAATGGTTGATTTGCCTGTCTTTATTTCCATATGAGCATAAATAGTAGGTACCTATCTTTATTCAAGATGTGTGTTTGTTATTGGATCACTGGAGATTCTATGTTTTCGTTTCATGATTAGTTTTGTCTATCATTTTCTGGGTTGTGTTGGTGTGTCTAATAAATAAATATACTTATTTCAAAATATTTATATTTTTTCTACCAACTTCTATAATATCTTTAACTGTTGTGATTCCAAGATATAATCTAATTAGGTAGGTATTGCGAAGTTCATTTTTGTAGAAATTCCAGTTAACTGGAGTACCTTGCTAGAATATTCCACAGCAAACATTATTAATTAAGAATATTGTCATAAGTGTTGGGTGCGACATTGGTTTGTGTAAATGATTTTGGAATCAATAATAATAATTATTCAGCGTTATCTGTCTGTGACCAGAGCGCTTTTTTTATTTTATACAAGCTTTACCGACAGACGTTGTCCTGTGGTCTAACTATGAATATTGAATAACAATTTAAAAGAACGATAAAAATGACTTTTGATGCATCTGTTTGAAACCACATATTTTTTATCCGAATTCTGTCAATCGCACCAACTATCAAACAACTGACAGTTTGTGTCAAACGACAATTTGATTTCAAAATTAGATATATTCACTTTTCACGTTTTAATTTGTAAAAATAATTGCGGTCCGATGTTAACAAATTAGAAAAAAAGCTTGAAAAAAAAAATCCATTAAGAATCTGCGTGTCAATATTTTTAATGTCAATAGCTGCATACACACGTAACAATTTATCTTTACGATTTGGCCGATAATTAGAATTAGAAGCAGAGCTGAGGAATCTGGACATGGTGTGGGTGGAGATCATAAGCATTGCGCAAGAACGATAGAATGGATAGAATTTTTACAGATGTAGTTGTTGTATGGTCGGTTGCGAGGTCGGTAAGGCCATATCCCTTAATGGAGAAGTCATGGTTGGTAAAAAGAAAAACTGTTTTTCTAGTACATGGAAACAGTTAACTGTTTTCTACCTATACAACAAACGTGCATGTTACGGGAGTAGGTACACTTGCCGAAGTGGTGATGTTTAGCGACATTTTATGAGAGCAATATCATTAATATTAACAGCCATGCGATGAAATAAAAATTGATTTTATTCCAATTACGGCTTCTTCTTCTGATAGCTTATTCTAGTGTGATGTCAAATTAAGCTTTTATGGGGGCTTTAGAAGAATCTATTCAAGAGACATCTCCGTTAGCGGACATCAAAGGGTCATAAAACGGCAGCGATGGGACAGCAGGTGGTTCCCACAGATCCTTATGAATCGGATCCCACCATATTAATAAATATTACAAAATTAGAATCTACAGTTTATGATATAGGTACTTATTTAAAATGACACTATGACATGTGACCATTTTATCAAAAATTGAGTTAAGTAGGTATACCATTCGAAAGAGAAAATGAAACTAAATCGAATGGAACCTATATTTTATTCGATTTTCGAAAAAAAAAGCTGCTAGCCTAGGGTAGCCCAGAACTCATAGTATATTATAACAGCCTTTTCGTGTAAAACATGTGCAATTTATCCTTGGAATTATAATAGAAACTTTAAAATGATATCGACTATTGGAGCTTTAGAATTACATATTCAATATTAATCGGTACTTTAAGGGGGACCAACTGAAGTTACGGACCTCAAATTTTACGTGCTTGTGTAGGAGCATAAGACCAACCCGTATACCAAATTTTATGAAAATCCAAGAATTTTTTTTCTTTTTTAGCCCTTTTTCTAGAACAATTAAAATTTTTTTTTGATACTTTTAGAGGGTTCCCCTGAAGGTACAGATCTCAACATTTTACTGACTCATCATCATCGAGGGGCTAACCGTTCTACCAAATTTCAATCAAATCGGGTAAGAATTACTATGAGTTATGGGTGCGCACACATTTTTGGCGTACGCGTACGCGTACGGGAAAATTAAATTTTTTTTTGCATTTTTGGAATCTACACACTCGAAAACGTCGAGAAAATTAATTTCAGCGAAATCTATTTTTTTTTTTAAATCCGATCAGAAGATTCATGTACCTATATTCCTTAATACTATGAGTAAAATGTCAAACACTTTACATAAAAGAATACAAAAAACATACAAAAAGAAACACAAAATAGTCAATAGCTCAAGTTAACAATAAAAACGTAAATTATTTAAACCAAATTATATAAAAATATAAAAAAATGGACAGTTCTTCCTACTCTACATTGGCTAGGGGCCCTGTTTTTGAAAATTTATGAAAAGTTATATGTTGACATTTCGCAAAGTAAGTACTTTTTCATATACGAAGCAAAGGTTATATTATGTAATTTATGTACTTCGTCACAGGGCGTGCGTTAGAAATCTAGGAATGTGTTAGCTACACAATTATCTAGTTAAAATATTCATATCTAAGTAAATCATAACTGTTCTATATAAGAAGAAATTGAGTTATAATTCGGGTATATTATAGCCCCCAAACATAATGGTCTCATCTGAGTACTTCACGTTCTTTATGGTCGTGTTTATGGTGTGTCATGACACAAGATATGGTTTATGGTGGCGGCTGGCGGGTATCTGTTTAGAAAAATATTTCACAGCGATCAAGTAATATTTAGATGCCGGGGAGATTCTGTTAAGTATGAATCTAGTATAGTTATTAAATGTACAAAAGTATTATGTATATAGGATGACACAGTTCAAAATTACAAAGGTCAAAATATAAAAAGAATGGATGTAAACAGAATGACAAAGAAAATTTACAAGGCTGAAAGGAAAGGTGTAAGAAAGTGTGGCCGACCAAAAATGACGTGGATCGAACACATCGATTCCGTCCTCAAGGAATAAGGCCAGGTAAGAAAGGAACGCGAAATAGGAGAGGTTTCATCAAATAATATGTCGTTGGAAGAAGCGAAAGACGTTTAGTGTGTTTGGATAGAAAAGAGTGGAGGTCTGTTCTCTCTGCCTCCCCTTACGGGGCACGGCGTGATATGATATACAAAACACATTATTTTTATAGAAGAAAGAAGAAATATCTAAAAGATTGGGTTAACGGAAATGAAATAACTTTATAGGCACATAAAAAGGGTAACCCAAAGGCGTGTAACAACTAACAACTACAATATTATGTTGTTAAACAGGATGGATCCTTGGCCTGGAGGCCCCAATCAAGGAAATCCCATGACCAAATCAGGACGACTTTATGTAAGGTCGAACATGTGCTGATCACATCCATAGCTTGCGGTGAACTGTACAATCCAACAACACAATGAATTTATGTAGAAGCCTGCTGGCGAGCTGCTTTGTGGACTTTAAGAAAGCTTTTGATAGAATCGCACCAAATAAAAACGTGAACCTTGTCAAATTTCTTCACGGAGATTGCAAATGATTGACCCTGGGCAACAGTAACAACGAGAGCGTGGAAAAATATGTAACACCTATTGGCAGAATAGAGGAGATATCAGTGAGAATCGCTTTGGCAAGATCCAAGAACGTGAATAATATAATATGGAGATCGACCAACTTCGCAGTAAAAGCAAAATGTCGGCTATTCAATGCTTGTGTAATGCCAATATGGGTGAGAGTTTGGCATTTTACAAAAACTAAGCATTGCTAAAAAATTCCTTAAATAAATCCTGGAGATAAGTGGTTCGATTTTGTTCGCAATGAAACCGCCTGATCACAAACATTGCAACCTGGCGGGACAACGGTAATCCTGAATGGAGTCGATAGATTATGGCAACCTGGTAAAACAAGAAGACACGGCAGACCAGGCTACGTTGTCTAGACGTCAGACTTCTAAATCGGAAAACTTATGGTTCCATTCCGTCATTTTTAAGTTGGAATCAAAGTTACTTGTATATTCAGACAGCTATATGTCAACATCAAGATACTCAGTTCATCAATCAAAGTATATATCACCTATTCGGTGATGTCAAAATATCTCAAGTATATATAGAGGTGCCGATCACTGTTATGTGTGTGTATGCCCATCCAGGTGTTTTATGGTGATGAAGGACGTTGCCTCTAGCTATCAGGTACCTTTTTGAAATTTGCTGACATAGTACGGACATTTTAAACCCAATTATGGACATTTCAACCATCGGTATACTCGTCGGGGTTTTTTTTATGTTATTTACTACTTTGTAGTTTGATTGTGTTTTTTTATTAATGTTTTAAATGTTCTTACTTGTCAATTGGTATAGGAGCTGTATAGCCTCATCAGTAGGTAACGGATTTATACAATAGAAACATTCACTAATAATTGACAATAGAAACATTCACATTACGTTCTTTGGGGAGACATTAACAAAAACGGATACATTCATATCCTGGTGCCAAATACATGACAGCAGTCGCAGTCTTTAAATTTGGTCGCTCTCTTGTTCTCAATATTTTCCAACTTTTATCTCTATATTTCATTACTTATTGAATTGTTCAGTATTCATTAAGTATTCATTACTTGTTCTATAGGTACCTACATGAGATTTTTCGACATGTTGAACATGTCGAGAATTCTCATGATTAGGAGTTTCGGAGACTTAAATAATGGCGAACGTTGTCAACGTAAAGTGATCACACTAAACCAGCGAAATAACAGTTATTCATTATCGCATCACACGTGAACGCCTTAACCAATTTCGCTAATTCATTTTTTAAATGTATTAACCATTTTCAGGAGAAGATACTTATGAAAGAAAAAAATGAATAAAGTTTCGTGCATAAAAGAAAATTTGATAAAAGTTAACGAAGGTAAGCTTTTTAGTACATTTGACAATATATTTAATAGATTATTAAATAATAATAATAATATTTCATAGTTATTTACAGATTAATAAGTAAACATATATTTTAATTGAAGTCTGATAAACCTTTACACATGTTTCCTGTAAATTATCATTTAAAACAGATGCATCGGTCGCAATAACATTGGCAAAAGGTACCTAATTAGTTCATCATTATACACATTCGATTTCAATATTAAGTTATAGCAAGGACCACATGACAACATCTGTCGGGAAAGCCAGAAGATAATAATACACGTAGTAACGTCGGCTTAACGTATAACTGTCACTTTTATTTGGTTAATTAATTTATTTAATAATTGAATAGTAGGTTTACTTAAGTGCCCTGTGCACAATAATTAACCTCAGTTGAAAGACAATAAATTTATTAGACATTGTATTATTGTGATGTAGTAAAATCGTGAAGCAGTTACAGCGCTGCTGGTGTAGCATAGTTTGCGGATTGATTTACAAGGCGCGTGGCGGGTCAGTTCGATGAGCGCGGGCATCACAGGGCTGCCAGCTTACAGTACGCATCCAACACCGCATCGTGGGCATTGATTTCTAGATACGGCATTCCGAACAAAATTCCCAAAATATTATGTCACAGTTTTGTTTGTGAGACACTACCCCCTATTCGGATTTTGGAACGTTCTTATTAAGAACGTTCCAAATGATTTAGAATTAAATTCACTCGAACTAAAATTCGTATTCGGAATTATGCCGTGTTCTAAAAACCAATATTAGTTCACCATAAATATTTTTTTGAATTATAATTATTGTCTATGGATCGAGCATGCGCCTTATTGGTTGATGCTGACAAGCGGACAGCCAATCGGAGAAGACAAATTCAAACGAACTCCATGTTCCAAGCAAGTTCCAAGGTAACATGGTCGCCGGAAACTGCCGAATCAACCCGAAGTGTAACGAAGACGACTGTATGATTGCATTGGTGTTCAATGATAATAATTTTTGATGCTTTTATTTGTATTAATTATAATAAATTCGGGGGAAATGCTTAATATTTTTAATAAAAATAAACTTGTTTTATAATTTTTTTTTTTTATTTAATTTATTTGGTTAAAAAAACATGTTTATCATAAAAATATCATCAGATATCTTTTTAGACGCATACAATTAGGTGTGAACTATGATTAGGAACGTTTTGACAGATAAACGCACTAAAATTGACTTAAATACGAAATTCGAATACCAAAATGAACTAATTTCAAACTATAGTCTAATTAAGAACAAATTGGAACGTTCTAAAATTTCTCGAATACCAATCCGGCTAATTAAAATTGGAACGTTCTTATTTTAGTTTAGTGCGTACTTAATTTGAATTGGAATAGGGGGTACTGTGGTGAAAAGGCGGAGAGAAAAGGTAGTGACAACATAAAAAATCAATGTAGATAGTAATCAAATCAATCAGTAGAAATAATTACTATATTCCATCAAGCAAGTACTCTTTCGTTGCGAATATGAGTATCTACACTATGTAATTCGGGGTGGTCCATCGACGATTGTGTTTCTAAATACTTTTGTAACTTTTCAATACCTACTTTTTTTATAAATGAATCTGTGCTCACTGCTCACTCGAAGTGAAACACAAAACACTTTTGACATCTTTCACACTAACCAAGGTCTTGTGTCGTGAAATCGTAAATGGTCGGCACGGCCGGGACTCGAACCCACCATCTCCAATACGCTTTACGTACGAAAGCCGCCGATTGATACCAACCACCAGGAGTCTTTATTTTTGACAATTTCGACATTTCATCGTGTTGTTTTGATTGCTGTATTTTAAGCGTAACTATATATATAACAATACCTAACTATAATAAGACTAGCTTTCCCGACAGACGTTGTCCTGTTAATTTATAAGAATACTTTTAAAATATGTTTGAATGTTGAAAAAAATATTTCTGAAAGTATGAAAGAAATTCTATCAAAAATAAGCGTTCCAATGTTTTGAAACTCAGCGGTAAATAAAAATTGTGTTTTTATGGATTTTTTCACAGATGGCGTTGTTGTATCGAAATTCGTTCCCATCCTAACTTAAATATCATATTTTATATTATTTGCCATCGATTTTTCGAATTTTTTAATAATTATTCTGTTATCCGGAGCGAAGATTAATCCAATAAACCAAGCATCATAAAAATCTGTTCAGCCAATCTCGAGTTATAAGTATTAGAGTTCGAACTAAGCCAACTTTTTTTATATCTTTAGATTAATGTGAAAAACCCGATTTTTTTTATATCTTTAGATTAATGTGAAGGCAAGGATGAACAAGATCTCTACGCATTGATAAAATCTGCGGGATTCACAACGTAGATAGGTGCACACTACATTTACTTTTAATAAGACTCCTTCGCGAATAATTCTGCGCAGTAATTAACTGAGGAAGGTCTTGAGTCTTGACTCCCGGTAAGATCTACTTTTCTGATGTTTTATTCTTAGTCGATACATTGCGGGTTTATTCAAGTGTTTCATTAAATTGACTTGTTTATGGTAGCATGTTTGCAGAGTAAATCATAGAGGAATCACGACTGGAGTGACATGCGCACTGTTCCCCGACACTCTCATCAGCGTAGATCTTCCCGGGATGTGAGCCCGGACCCGCGTGACATGCCCTCATGACTTGTTTGACAGCACAGATTAGATATCTGCTGCAAGAAATAACGGATGTGTCACAAAATGATACTTTGAAATAATATGTAACCAAAGCCGAAAGTTGTTAGGATTCATTCAGTCAAAGTTTTGACAAATAAATTGATCGTTTCCATCGGTATGCTAGATTTTTACCCAAGCCATTAAATTAACTTCTCTCTTTGCAGCGCTAGATGCATGGCTGAATTTAGACGATTTTTGTAGATTTCCAGACTCAATATCCAATCCAAACTCCCCTAAGACCCCACTTAGGGGCACAGGGAGGGAACAACAGACCGAATATAACACTATTAAAAGTAAGATCAAAGTGTCCACGTTCGAAACGAATCGGTCGGTCGGTCACATTTTAGGAGGAAATTCCGCTTCTGGTAATGAATAGTGCGGACAATCTTGGATCCAGGTAGGTACTTCATACTTCGTATTATGATGCATGCCAGCTTAATACAAAGGAAGCGGATGAAAACCAGTAAACATGGACAGCACAATAGGACCAAGTTTCTGGGTAGGCCGAAAGGCAGGTACCGGGATGTGACAGAAGGAGAGGTTTTAGCCTATTCAGATTTTGCTGGATTTTCTCTTCAAGTAAAAAAAAGTTTGTTGTTATAATATAGTAGGAACATCTGAGGGCTGAAGACTGGACAGCCAAATTAAATATTGGTAAATGACCATGTTGGAGCTTTAAAAGTTTGGACATCAAATAATTGGACGTGACGCTCTGGTCTGTCATTAGAGGCCGCCGGTACAGCCAGCATAATACGAATTCTTCTCTTCTCTCTAAGAGTTGCACCGCTACTACCACCAGTCACACTCTCAATATGTAGTAAACACCTGTTATTATAATTTCTATGCATATTCGGTTCACTCTGTCTGTAATATTACTATTTAATCACTTCATCTTTATAGTTTTATCTTTTAATTCAGAGCAAATATTGATTGAGCGTTTATGATGTTATAATCAATGTAATCTACAACAGAGCTGTGTTATTCCTCCAGCACAGGGCGCCGCAACCGTTGTACCACGACACATTGATGTGCCGCAGGCAAATTAATTTCTGATTTTTTTACAATATAATGTTTCAACTAAATGTAAGTATTTTTCAAAAATTATTCATTTTCCAAAATGTAGCGGTTACGACGCCGGCTTTCGCACTGTTCGCTTTGAATAAACACAATATTTTTTTATTTATCGGATTCTTCTCCGCTCCGGATAACAGAATAATTATTAAAAATTCGATAAATGGATAGCAAATAATATAAAATATAATATTAATGTTAATATGGAACGGATTTACTGACACCAACGCCATCTGTGAAAAATTCCATAGCAACACAATTTTTATTTACCTACTTGAGGAAATGAACTTGGCTGGGACATGTTTTAAGGATAAGGACGAATGACAGTTGGCTGAAGAGAGCGCTTTTCTTCCTTCCATCAGAGTCCCGAAGACGAGGAAGACCCTCTCATACTGTGTTCCGCTCCTTCGAAGCAGAGCTGAGGAATCTGGAGAGCTCTTGTTGCCTCTCTATGCCTCTAAGTGGGGTGTAAAGGGAGTTTGGATTGGATTGGACTTGACAACCATCGAGTTTCAAAATTATTGGAATGCAGATTTTTGATAAAAAAAATGTTGAGCTTACAGAAATATTTTTTAACATTCAAACATAATATCTTAAATGTATTTTTTTATAAACTACAAATTAGAATTCAGTATTCATAGTAAGGACTACAGGATAACTTCTGTCGGGAAAGCAAATTATTATTATATATTTTTATTTTATGTAGGTACTTTCTGCTTTTATGCACTCGACATTATACCAACACTTTGCACGCAATATTAATAATAGTTTATGGTAATTTTGCGTGGCAGATTAAATGAAAATTAGGCATATTTCAATGAATCTGTGCTCTTTCAAAATGAAGACAAAAAAATACTCACGTCTAGTATGATAGCAGACGTGTGAAAGGGTGTGATTTAAGTATTTTGAAAAGTATTTCTCCAACAATATGGCCGCTATCAACAAACTGTTAAAGTTTATTCTGTTGGAAGATAATACTTTATACAGGTACATAAAAAGGCATAACTCCGTTCAAAAAACAGTTACTGATGTATGTAATTTTGACCAACACTGTTAGGTATATAATAAATTTGTGTATCAATTTATTTCATATAGGTATAGTTTGGCTTTTGGTGTGCCGCAAAACTCTAGGAAGAATTTTAGTGTGCCGTAGGTGAGAAAAGGTTTCAGAGCACTGATCTAGCACCTCTATAATCTAATATGCAAATCAGTCCCAATTTTGTGTACCTCTACCACAGCTCAACGTATCGGTAGTTTTCTACACACAGATCATTACGGCGGTACTTTGGCAAATTGTGTTAAATCCGACATTAAGTTGCGTAGATCAGAGCATAATTTATCTACCTGCTACGCGAGCTTGCGAATATAGTAATTATTAAGACATTTTTCTAAATTTTATTTCAAAATAATTATAGTGAATGGTATTTAAATGTAATGCTAACTTAGAATTATTGAAGCAAGTATCATAAACAAAAACGAGTCTAAATGATCAAACGAAAAGTGTAATAATTGACTATCAATAAATTTAAAACTATTTAGTTTAAATTAAAAAAAAAACTAAACCTGTTTACTATGATAGGGGATAGGCCGATAACAATGCGACCAAATATACCTTAGATTATGAGAACTCTTAGGAGCGTAGCCGGGAAGACCCTCAGAGATAGAGTGCTGAACACGAGGGTACGGGAAATATGCGAGGTCAAAGACATGGCGAGATGGAGAAGCCAACGATGAAGGTTTTTGAAGAAGGATTCATCCAAACTTCCTCACACGGCATTGAACGGCCAACAGGTCACCATAGACGTGAAGAGACAGCTGGGAGTAAATCTCAAAATGCCTAAATTAAAGAGAAGAAAAGAAAAAGACTTTGAAGGGAAATTTTCCCTGAAGGACGAGAACAAAGAGGAAAAAAGAAGAATGAAATGTTCCGTTGACAAAGCAGTTCGTTTTGAAAAGATAAAGCGTCTGAAATATAAAACGACATAATTAGAATTTCGTTTTTTAAATGATCTGGGGTCAATCGAGGTGAACACAAACACTTGTGGTCCATTTTAAATATTATTAGATAGTTGTGGTCAGAGATACTTCCCAGGGGGTCCGCAGAGGATCTTGTGAACCCTTTCGTGTGGTTCTCTAGAAAATCAGTTTGTTAGGCTCTCTTAGGGTCTGTACAATGTATGCGCTTCATTACTATTTTTTTTTAATTTAATAATTAGCACGTGTATTGAAGTATGGAGAAACTTTTTAATTGAGTTTAGAAAGGATCGGTTATCTATAAACCTTCTTCTAAAATACATCATTATCTGCTGCACAATGACAAACGTACGGTTGCGTTTGTCATTGTGCAGAAGACATTCATCTTGTGAGGTAGTTTAGTCATAGCTAATCCAATAAAATAAGAGTTTATTGGTTGTGTCTAAGATGTTCTAGAAGGGGCTGATGACTGGCATTAGGTCCGTAACGGTCCGTAATGTGTCATTGATTGGTTCCACGCGGCTCCTAGAGACATAATTAGCCCTAATATATTCCTCCCCAACCACTATCATTTGTAGCGGGCCTGGCTCCTCCGTTTAATGGAGTTATTAAGAGACCAGCCCGGAGCGGGCGGTTATATTCAAATTAGTTGTAACCGAAGATACGGACTGTCTTTAAAGCCAACGCTGCTGCCTCTACATGGAGCAATTTGTTCAAATGGTTATTAATTAGATGAGAAAGGGTTAGTTGTGGGAATATTTTTCCATTTAAATGCCATTTGATGGATGCTTTATGTGCTGTATGTATGAAACAAACATATGTTGAAAGAAAGTAAAATGAAGTTCTATAAACCTGCACATGGTTACGATTCTCAGCATTAAAAGAACCTACGTAAGACCGATAATGACATACGGTGTGGAAACCAGAGTCGACACCACCAGAAACTGATCCGGTGGGAGTGGTAAAAATATTGGCAGGCGAAATACCATCAACCAGAGGTTGTATGAGAAACGCGATGTCGGTGAATGAAGCGAAAGTAGTATGCTCGTAAATAAAACAAATCCTTTACCTGATATTTGGGAGACACACTGCTGAAGATCTTCCCTGAAGAGTGGAGACTTGGAGGGACAGCTGCACGAGCAGGTCAGGTTCTCAGTTCTGCCGCTGCACTCTCTGCGCGCACATTCGCCACCTGTAGAAATCAGACGAAACTGCGTTACTCAAATACTAAACTATAATATAAAAAATGCAAACCTAAATTTAGTTATGTTGTCACGTCACGCAGAAAATACGCAAAAGACTGGAAGCCTTCGAAATGTGGACGTTTAGGTGAATGTTGAAAATATCTTGGAGGGAATACAATAGGAAGACATTTATGCAAAAAAAATCGATAGGAAAGATAATGGGGAATGGGGAACTTTATTCGAGGGATTGGTAGAGGACGCTCACGCCGGGAGTATCTACAATAGATATGACAGGACAAAGAATGTTGCTCAAAGGTAGAACTAAAAAAAGAGAACAGCGGAGAACCGAAAGGAGTGAACGAGGCGATGTTCGCACTTACAGCCAACTAATTTGCATGATTGAAATCATAGAAGAAGAATACTACATATGCACATATGACTAACCTTTGAATGAGAATGTGTCTCCTTTTTCGTTTCTAGTGATGTTGAAGACCTCTGGGAGCTCTGCAGGCGCGGCCGTGGTCCCCTGCAGCAGCTCCAAGATGCAGAAGATGCAGACGAGGACCACGGCCCGCTGGGGCCCTTGCTTCGAAGGAAGCTTCCTGGAGATGATCATTGAGGATTCACGATTGTTGGAGGTGTGGAGGCCTCTAGGAAGCTGGCGTCTTCGAACGACGTCAACGGATCCTGCATCCTAAGATTCTGCAATAAATAAAAACTAATGTTAGAATGTATTGTTGAAAAAAGCTTCTTAATTGGTTATTTTTACCTCTGTATTATTGGATAAGTTATAATAATTAGGATTGTTCGGAGGCAAGATGTGAGCACACTTTAAATCAGTCCAACAAATTACATTTTTTATCCAAAGTTGTCAGTATAGATGACGGAACTTGTTACCCTCCAATCTGAGACCGGATAATCTCGAGTAGAAATTTTAAGTCAAATAAACCTTAAAAAATTCTAACCCGACCGGGTATCGAACCCGGGGCCCCTTGATTAAAACTAAGCCCCTATACTACTAGACTACAAAGTCGATAGATTATATAAATTTAATTATTTAATAATTATTTTCCTACACCTTTTTTTTGAAAGCATCATCGATCGAGAATGACGTTGTTCAAACACATCGATTTTTTCATCAACGTAGGCCAGGTCAGCAGCAAAAGAAATGGGAGCGATATAACCCTTTAACATAAGAGGTACAACGTCGGTGGAAGAAGCGAAAGAAGTGTGCTTGGATTGAAAAGAGTGGAGGTCCGTTCTTTCTGACTACAGTATGCTTTCAGGGAGGTCGTCTATGCATTAAATGAATAATAATGGCCCAAGAATGAAACCTTGGGGGACAATATATTTGATTTTGTTTCGAACATTTTCTTTCGTAATCCAATTTTTTATTTATTACGAATTGTTTGACGATTCCGGGTGCTTTACGGGGCCTATGTACAATGAAATGAATTTGAATTGTGCTAATAGGTAAAAAAAACTGCCGTTATTTCCAATGTTAACTTCAAATAAATAAGAAAACATTAACGCGAAATTCTCGAGTATTGAACAAATTATTTAATAAAATTCTTGGTGGCTGTTGAAAGCAACAACACAAAAGCATTCCGGCCTCTGATCTGCTTCTACTTGTCAACACTTTTTCCCAAGATAATCTGCAGAGACCGCCGAGAGGCAGGTGCCGTGGCAGTGCACTTTATGACCTGTGTCCGCGTCACAAATCTGTCAGCAAGGAGAGTTAAGAAGATAGTGCCGCGCTGTCTTTTTGCAGACCCGCGCGGAAGTGAAGAAAAACGGTGGCACTGTAATTTTATTCCAATTGTTTTCTCGGAAATGTAAACTACATGAATTATATATTTTTTTCAGTTCGGTTAAAAAAGTTCAATGGTTTAATATCGGTTGCATGTAAAGACCTGACGATGGCCATGTTTCTCGATCGCAATTCTCAGTACCTAATTGAAATCCCTTTGTAATCTCTCTGCTTTAAAACTGTATTCAATTTGTCGGCAAAAAATATCAACTATTGAGCGTATCGGCAAATTTAAACAACTTAGAAGTAGGTGTATATTAGCGTTAAGCATCAGTGACATTACTACAGACAGGTATGCATTGTGTGGTGATAAATAGAGCATTTGAACATAGAGAGTTGTTAACAAGCATGTAACTGGTATCTGATGTCCTTGCTGGTGCCTGCAGGTTCATTAACAGTGGCGCGCGGACATACAAACCAGAAGATCTCGCTCCTCGGAGTCGTTTAGAAGTAAATGATGATACATAAGTGTACCTGCAGTTCCTAGCAGGACTATTATACAACCTTACATTTGCATAAACAGTTGTTGCCAATGTTGCAAGGTAAGATGCAACTTAACAGCAACTTGATCTCTATAATACATATATTTTATTAAAATAGATCCCTATTTCCCCTGGTGATCGCATAACGCATGAACGTCCAGCTAGACCAATTTCGCTTAAATTCAATCTGTCTGTGTTTGCTACTATTTTATTTTTCAGATTTTCGCAAACATACAGTTTTTTTTTAACAAATAATAACAATATAATGAAAAGTACAATACATAAACCAGCAAAGTTTGCAGACATTACTTACTTATTTTTTAATATCTGGAGGGTTTTTCTTCTCCCCACTCAACATACACTACACACCATCAAGTATAAGAAAAAAAACACTAAAGCTATTGTCGGCAGAACGTTCTTATGAATGAAAAAAAAGTTTCAGAGAGCATGCGGCAACTACAATGTATTTTA
Organism: Mystacides longicornis; assembly: GCA_963576905.1. Taxonomy (NCBI): domain Eukaryota; kingdom Metazoa; phylum Arthropoda; class Insecta; order Trichoptera; family Leptoceridae; genus Mystacides; species Mystacides longicornis. The sequence continues at coordinate 405,277 of OY756427.1, read as the reverse complement.
TAAAAGTGTAGATATATTTCAACATTCCATTAGAGCCTTTAAAGCAAAATTCTTGGAGGCCCCGCGTGGTTCATGACGGTGAGTGCCTGGGGGTACCTGATGTGTCAGCCGCACCTCTCTTCCCCTTCCTTTCCCTCCCTTCCTTTTTATTGTCACAGTCCTTTTTCCTTACCTATATCCTCTGCTCCCATCCTCTTCCCCGGAATTTTGAACTTTGCATAAACTTTGTTACTTCGATATTTATTTTTGTTAATTATTATTACTTTTAGGTAGTTTTACAAGCTTGATGTTTTTTTTTGTATTTTGTTATTTTGTAAATGTGTCTCACATCCGTTGGCTTGCATTTAACGTGCTTGGAAACTATGCATATATATACCCGCAAACTAAAATGGTCTATTATTCATATTCAATGAAATTTGTAATATTTTATTTAATGACTGTAAGTTTGTTTTAATAAAAATAAAATAAAAATTGTGTGGATTAGAAAGTTTAAAACAACTGAACGTAGGTAACTATTCTTAGCATACTTTTGTTGTCAATAAGAACTTTTCTTATTTTGAATTTGAATTGACGTTTTACATAACTGTCAGTTGATTAATAGTTGACGCGATCTTCATAATTTCCCGTACGAACATCGTTTAAAACAGATGCATCGGTCGTTTTTATAATGCTGATTTAAAGGCAACTAATCATTTTAATAATTGAAAATTAAGAAGTGGTTGGTAGGTTGGCGGTTACAACGCCGGCTTTCGTACTGTTTCGTGCGGAGGTCGTGGGTTCGATCCCAGGTGCCGACCATCTTCCTCTTTCACGACACAAGCTTTAAGTAGCTTACTGTGAAAGAGTCAAAGAGTGTGTGTTCATTTTGAGTGAGCACAGATAGGTACATTTAAAAAATAAATATTCATTGTAAAGAAACCACTTTATTTCATTGAGCGTCTCGTTTACTGCCGAATCCAAGTAACATTTAATGACATTATCTACACATAAAACTGTCTCTTTCGCGCTTTCATTATTTTAATGTCAGCAGTGCAAGAGATAAGTACAGAATGCTTTGTACTTGTCTGAAAGATACGTAATGCCACGGCAACTTTTCGTATATTGGAAATCGTCGTATAAGCGCCACCTGACTGGATGGTGCGCGCAGGGCAGCCATATTATAGCGTGTTCACACGAGGCGAATATCGCCAGGACACCAAAATATCGCCAGCCAATTGAACCGTGTGAACAGATTGTCGATAAATCTGAAGCGATAAAAATGATTGAAAGCGATATCGCCTCAAGTTGACTACCTTTCAACTTTTGTTTCAAGTGGAACGATGCACGCATGCGCAGATATTCGCGGCGTCCGCATGTTCTGTTTCTTGACAGTTGACAGCACTGCTCTAAATTTATTTCTCCTTAGAATCCAATTCCGCACCCAATATCTGCGTTTTTTTTTTTATTTTTCCTTAATTAGGAGTCTCCTTATATCGTCTAAAACAATATTTTCAACTAACCCCAATTACTCCGCTACTTCTACCTCGACGTCCGCCATTTTTAAAACTATCAGCGCACCTGACAGATTGAATGTATGTCGGTGGACTCGTGTGAACACATCAGACGATCAATGGGCGACCGAGCGATATTTTTTTTATGCAAGCGAAATCGTCTGGCCTTATATCGCCCCGTGTGAACACCGCATTATGTACAAAATCCGGTGCTGCCTGAGTTACGGGACCCAGCTGATATGGGGAGGAGATAGCACGGACACCATGTACTCACCACTGTATCTCGCATGATAATCTCACTAATACCTGCTGTACTGTACCTTGTAACCGCAACACTATCTGTATGTAAAGATGTTGGTAATCTATTCCAGTTCGGTCCAGAAATGGACATTGGAATCACATTCCTTGGTATTTAAACTCAGATTTTAAATTTACGTTAAGGAATCTATAGTATAAAAGGAAGTCGGGTTATATAACAGAATAACTAATAAAAAATAAAAAAATGTATGGAAAATAGTATGAAATAATATAATATTAAAGTTAGTATGGAACGGGCTTCCTAACAACAGCACCGCCATCTGTGAAAAATCTCTTAATAACACAATTTTACTTACCTGACAACCATCGAGTTTCAAAACATTGCGCATTGGTACGCAGATTATTGATAAAATTTATTTCAAGCTTTCAGAGTCAGATGATGAAAATTCAATATACATATCTAATAATATAGAAATGGGTGAGTTTTGGTGCTTTTGAAAAAACTGATTCATAATAATATTATAACCACCTAACTTTTGTTTTTTTCACAAGAGTAGTCATGTAGAAATGTTAGCTATGTTATGTTACCCAGCAATATTTTATTGACTTTTTGGCGGGACGAAGTTCGATGGGTCAGCTAGTAATTACATAAATTAAACAGGATAAAAACCATTTGAAAAGGCAGATACATTTTGGAAACAAATGATTGAAAATGGGGTTAGTTGTTAGAGACCGGAACTTCGTTGTGGTAAGCTCGCCCTCTGTGATGTCTTTTTATGTGTTGTTTATTAAGATAATTTCTCCTACCTACAGCGATAGAAATACAGCGTCTGGTAAAAATGACAAAACCTCAAGATAGCTGAGACTCCATTTCCAATTTTATGACTCTCCTGTGTGAACCACGTGATACGTCAGCAGAGAGGCAACCCAACGGCAGAAAGATGCAGTTAGAGATAATGGAATGAGATTGGTGGAGGCTGCACACGTCCCTAATCATCTCATTACAATGCCACCATAATTCACGGACTGAGCGGAATGCTGGAATGAATCTCTCGGCGCAGTGGACATGGCCGGTCACACTAGCGGAGTGCGCGTGCTTGTCAGGAATATATTACATCTATCTCTTATGGCACTTATAAATGTATGAGTACTGAGACAAATTTAGGCTGGAAAAACCTACTATATCAATTTCTATTATTGTTTGTATATTTTTTTATTTTTGGGGTGGGATTTGCTGTAATTTATTGTACTAGTGGTCCAATGACATGGATACGTCAAATTTGAAAAGTTCATTGGTAGGTCTATTATTATTAAAGACGTGTGTGTGAGTGTCAAATACATATCATTACAGTAGTGTTTGTAATGTTTTTTACTGATTTTATGTATTTTTTATGCATATTTAAAAAAAGATATTAACATTTGCCAATCCTTCTCTATATGAACTATAAGTGTGGAAAATTTCAATGAAGACTTCTCAATACGACTAAGAAGCCACAATCGCGCAGTATTTCATAGTAGTTGGCAGCCAGTTCCACTTGTTCCCACCAGAGCGCCTGTCATCGCCTCTGTGACTACTGAATTACGCGCTGTGCCGAGGTCCACCTCCGAGTGTCTTTACAGCTGACTCTTTGATATTTCAATGGACCCGTTCACACTTACCGCAGCCTTCTGCCGAGAGAGAGAGGGAAGTGGCACACATCCCGGGTGGAATCGATAAGGTTTGTTCAACTGTCAATTGTATCTTCTATAATATTTTTTAATCCATCATTCAGTGTCCCTTAAGAGGTATGCAGAGAGAACGGACCTCTACTCATTTCTACCCAAACACACTTCTTACACTGACATAACATTTCTCACACAACCTCTCCTATTATCTGGTTATCCATGTTTTTTAATACTATTTTCATCCATTCTTTCACTATGCTTAAACTATCTTTTAACTAAATATTCACCTTTTTACAACACTAACTTCTATACTCACCAATATTTTCATTCCTTTCCATATATCACATAGTCTTTCCACATATCCTTAGCAGAGCTCTCATCTCTACTGCAAAATATACTACGTTCATCTTTTTTGTCCATGTCCACATTTCACACCCATACACCATTAATGGTAATAGGATTGCGTTATGCACTAGTTTTTTTGGCTTGTAGTGAGAGGTTGTTGTTTCTCATTATAGGTCTTAGTGCACCGCCCACCTTGTCATCAGCCACTTTCCTACGTTCCACTTTTCTTTCACACCCAGTATACTACTGGGCAAAGAGGAAGATTTTCTAGTGTTGGTTTGGTTGAAAATTCTCTTTCCTCCTGCCTAATCTGTTTATAATATTGAACAGCACCTGTTTTTGGGGGAAGCAGCATTGAAAATTCAACCATATCAATTTATAACTAAAAAGTGGTTGGAAGCCTTGAGGCTACGACGTCGGCTTTCGTATTATAGGTCGTGTGTCCGATCCCAGATGACTATCATCTTACTCTTTCACGGCACAAGATTGAAGTAGCTTACTTTAAATTGGTCAAAGAGTGTAATTTGAGTGGGCATAAATTCATTTATTTAAAAAAAATCTTGCAACGGGAACTTCCAAACATTGACAGTTGATAATGTTGATAAAAAAATTGGCTTAAAATAGTACCTACCTATAGTGTTTATTTTACAATATATAAAATCCTTTTTGTATATAAATCTGAAAGAATGGGTGCACGCAGACGAGGCCAAACTCGGATGACATGGTCCGACCATATCGGTGCCGTCTTAGAGGAGGGCCAAGTCAGGAACAAAAGGAATAGAAGAGCATGTATGCGGAATGTTATGCGTTTGGAGGAAGCGAAAGAGGTTTGTTTGGACAGGAAAGAATGGAAGTCCGTACTCTCTGCCTACCCCCTTCGGGAATCAGCGTGATGAAAAAAATAGAATATCGTGCGTTAGGTATAAATTTTTTTTTAATATGACTCTAAGATAGTCTATCTTCATCTCTGCAATGTCCATAAATATCTTAAGACAGTACAACATGAGTGGTCTGAAGAGGCGTGCAACCGTCATCTGAAGAAGAGGCCCTGAGTTCTGCAGCCACAAGAGGCTCTGAGAGCTGAGAAGTGTTTGCTGCTGGAAGATCAAAGCGGTGTGCAGTTAAGAAGGCGGAAAAACAAAGCATAGCACTTACTAAATAAACATTTACAATTACATCTTGAACCAACGACTGATCTTCATTATGTTAAGACTACGAGGAATCATTCCATTTAAGTAAAGTTTATATCTGAGCACAAGAAACAAGTGACATTTTATTTTTACCTTTCTGAGCAAAACTGTAAAACCACATTTTACATGTATCGCATAAAAATGGAGCTACATTTCCCTTATGGATGGATCAATTTCGCATACTCTTTCTTATTGTTTTGTTTGCTATTGTTCTTAAAACTTTTTATGAGAACTGCCTTTGTAAATAAAGAAGATTTGTTTTAAATATACCTAATTAAATTTGATCTACATCTACCTAATCGCAGTTACCTCAAGATTTTTCACATTTCGCGTCAATTTGTATTATTTATTTAAATAACTAGCTTTTCCTACAGACATTGTCCTGTGTTCTAACTATGAATATTGAATTGGAATTTAAAAGAATGATGAAAATGACTTTTAATCAATTCATTCCGACCGATGCATCTGTTTTAAACCACATATTTTGCATCCGAATTCTGTCAATCTCACTAACTATTAAACAACTGTCATTTTGTGTCAAACGACAATTTGATTTCAAAATTAGATTTATTCCCTTTTCGCGCTTTAATTTGTAAAAAATGCGCTTCATGTTAACAAATTAGAAAAAAGCTTGAAAAAAATCCATCATAAATCTGTGTGCCAATATTTTTAATGTCAATGACTGTCAGGTGAATGAAAATGGTGTGTCTACAGAATTTTTCACAGATGGCGATGTTGTATCGAAATGTCCACACTTATTTTTATTATATTCATATTATTTTCTATCCATTTTCGATGTTTTCTTAATTATTCTGTTATCCGGAAAGGAGACGAATCCAATAAACAAAAAATGGTAAAAATTTGAACAGCCGATCTCGTGTTGAGTTTGAGTGCTCGAACTAACCCGACTCTCTTTTATATCTTTAGATTACAACATGGATAAATATTTTCACGTCAGAGACAAATTAAGTGATCAAGCGTTGTGGATTACTCTGCGAGAAATAATACGTAATTTGACTTTCTTTTGTTATCGACAAACAATAGATGTCGATAAATGATAAATAAGTATTAATCTGGGTGTAGATCCGTGATCCAATCTCCTCGCAAAAAGATCACGGTAATTTGATCAATTCCTCGCTGACTGAGATAGACAGCGGACCGTAACCTTTTGCGAATGTAAATTCCAGACCACAAAAGATGGTGGCCTCAGGGTGTGGTGAATTTTCGAAATGCCCTTTTTTAAGGAAATTTTTACGTACCCAGACACCGTTTTTGGGGTGATCTTAATTAAGATTTGAGAAATAAATAAAATATAGCTTTTAAAAATAACATTGTTTAAAATGAATGAAACTGCTATAACGTTTTTGAATTAAAGACATTATTCCCTCCTCTAGATAGAAGGCATAACTCAACAATTGATTTAAAAGTGAATCTTAAAAATCTTTAAATAAAATATGAATATAATAATCGACAGGATGTTTATCTGCAGGAGAAGCTAGTCTGATATATAAAAATGGAGAGCTATTTCCCGATGTCATCATAATATTATCACGCCTAAACGGTTGGACCAATTTCGCTAATTCTTTTTTAATCGTGTAGGCTTTTATCAGGAAAATGTCCATTTAGAAGAAAAAAATCAAGGAAAATGCACGGAAAATTAGAATATATTAGAAAACTCTGCGTAGACAACCTTATTAGTACTTTTTACCTTATATTTATTATTCCAATTTTGACAGAAATTGTCAATTGGTGCGATTGACAGAATGCGGATGGAATATACATGGTTCAAAACAGACGCATCGTTCGGAATCACATTGGTCAAATGATAATCAATTCATCACCATACAAATTCGAATTCAATATTCATATTTAGGAACACAGGACAACGTCTGTCGGGAAAGCTAGTTAATGATAAAATAGCAATCTTTTTCAATACTAATGCACAATATAATAAATTGTTTTAAGATACCAATATGGCGATAAAACTTATTAGAAAAAAAATAATTGACACAAATTGTTGTGGATCGCTAATATAAATAATAATTTCGCAAACATGTAAATCCCGGCATCGAATTAACCCACTAAGTCACGTCCTGTGCCTGGCACGCGTATTGCAAATCGCCTATCTACACGAGTCTATGGATATGATTACAGGTTCAAGTACTTTATATAGAAAACAATGGCACTGCGTCTCTCTGCCATGTCTGCCAGGGAGATTGAGTTGAGATCGATGTGGAATTGGAATCGTCATTATATTGAAATTGGCTGAGGTTCGTAATATTGTGAGGAAGTACAGTGGAACCTCTCATAACGAGCATAATTGGTGTTATTCATTAAGCGAAACAATTTTCCCCGTGAAAATGAATAGAAAATACGATTTCTATGCAGAAAAGTCTACTATTTTCTGATATTTTTCTTAAGTAACGTTTATTCAAATATATTGTGTGTTCTGAGTGGATGTGTGTATGAATGGTGACTTATAATTTTATTTAACTTTCTTTTCATTTCTCCTTGTTTTTTTTTTCTTTTGTTTTGTATGTATATACCTACTTTTTTTTCTCTCTCGTATATATAATACGGTGAATGGTGATTGAGGACGAATGACTAAGGATATTAGTAAATGCCGAAAAGTAAAGACTTCCAAGGATGCATGAGTAATTGGGTGACAGTTGACTGAATATTGTTTTCGTTCATATATTGTACTTTATCATAACTGTTGTCTGTTCATGCGTTACAAATAAATAAATAATGAGTTGTAAATAAATTGTTAAAGATTGTAACAACTTGCGATACAACTAAGATTTGATAAAAAAAGGGAATAAAAATAGGTGAGCGCAGATTAATTTAATAAAAATTAATCCTTTCAATCTAGAAAAATGTCTATATATTTATTTATTTGCCTACAGTAGCTTCAAAGTTTGGCCAAAATGTGTCACAGCAGAATCCTTAAATAAATTAGCTACATTATGGTGATACTTTTCAACGATTTTACATTAGGTACTCATGTACCACCGCACCACGAACGACGCTACATGCCAGCGCATCCAGCGCAGGCCAATCACTTCCACCATTACGGAGATGAGATGGGTTTGGCATGTGTTGAGGAAAGCGCTGTTTTACCTCCCATCTGGGTCTCGATGACGTTCCGTTCCTTCCAGGCAGAGCTGAGGGAGTTGGACATGGTGTGGGAGGAGGTCATAAACATTGCGCAAGATCGAGCGCAATAGAGAGCTCTTGTTGCCTCCCTATGCTTCTGAGTGGAGTTCAAAGGTAGTTTTGATATGATTTGACATAAGTATAGCTGTCTTCTTAAGTATTTTTTCTTCGGGGACGTTTCAAGGGTAATTGGCTACACTTTTCCCATACAATAGGAGAAATGTCTTAAATACAAATTGTGAAAAATGAGTGAGTGAAACAAGTACATATAATAAACAGACTTAAGCACTGGCGGGGCAACTTTTTCACATTTATTTGCTCGCTATGAGAATTGCCCGTTATGAGAGACCCACTGTACTTCTTTTAATAACAGCAAATGCCAACAGGTGCCGTGGGCCGTACAGGAGGTGTGCAGGTCAGGAGGTCTTGACGGAAGCTGTTACACACTGATGCTCACACGCCCCAACAAGCCCCGACCACAAGATGCTGGACCGTGAAGGGCGTAGAGGTGAGGAGTTTCCTCATATCTCCTCGAGCCCGCAAAATACTGTTATATTTTAATGAATTAATTGTCAGGCCGATTTCTATCTATTTAGTTTCAAAACGCCCTGCGTTGGTTGATATGTTTCGTGTAATCTAGTGCCGGGAGTCAAACACGGGCCCATCAGCCGCATTTTATACCGCGGTGCGTACATCAATCTCTCTCTCCATAAATTATATGAATATGCTGTGGCCCTCGACGAGGGACGGACCAAGGACTTGAACGAATGCTAGATGTATAAATGAAACGGTTGGTAGACCACGCAGTGGTATCAGTCGACGGCTTTCGTACTTACAGCAAACCGAAAGTCTTGGGTTAGAATCCATGTGCTAACCATTTCACTTTAGCAACAACACAAGCTTTGCTTTATGTCAGAGTGTATTTGTGTTCAATTTGGGTGAGTCCAGATTCTTTAAAAAATTAGAAGACAGCAGTCGCAGTCTTTAAATTTGGTTGCTCTCTTGTTCTCAATAATTTCCAACTTTTATCTCTATATTTCATTAATTATTAAATATCTACTTGTTGTATGCATGAGATTTTACGACATGTTGAACATGTCGAGAATTCTCATGATTAATAGTTTCGGAGACTTAAACATTACCACCTAATGGCGAAAGTTGTTAACGTAAAGTGATCACACTAAGCCAGCCTTCGACATAACAGTAGAAGACGGTCGTAAGCCCGTAGTGGTTTGTTCCATTTAAAAATCGAACATCAGTAATGAATTCTTGGAGTCATTAGTTGTTACATATTAGTTCAATTATAACCACCGCTAGATCACGATAGTATTTCATTATTGGTCACAGTTACCATATCAAAAACCTCAAATTTACGGCAAAAGTCGTAAAGCACTAACCTTTCCTGGTTGTGGATTAAAAAATGTGCAAACTTCTAAGACGGATCCCCAAAAGTTGGCAGACCAATTGGGGCTTAAGGTTTCCCATTTTAAGAAGCTAATGAAGCGAGCATAATATTATATCAGGCTAAAATAGAAAGAAGAATTAATGCTAGAAGCAAAGAAGAAAAGAATGTGTGCTTAAATTTTAAAGACCAAGTAGCCACCTTTGAATGATCTAATACCAGACTCCGGACCTGAGAGCGATAGAGCCATAAAACTATGTTCGGGAAATGTCTCTATTCCCAAAAGGTAATTTAATACGCAATTTTGAACATGTTTTAATTGTAATACTTAACGGATGATATATGAGAGGAACCACTGCGTATGCAAATGACGGACATAAAATAAATATTAATAGAGGAATAATAATATTGATCGACGCCGCACCGCTTAACATAGGCCTGTCTATAGGCTGTGGAGACTCTACTAGTTAGGTACCTACCTGGAGACCACGTGGAGGTCAAACAACAGGATCAGAGAGAAACTTACGTAGTCTATGCTATGGAGTAAGTACCAACTCTATTCACAGCAAAAAAGTTAAGCCTCTTTGACCGCCACATTTGACAGATCTGTTGGAAAAATGTTGTTGTACAGGTATTATATTTTGTTAGTAAATTTACTTATTTCTGTTTTAAGAAAAAAAGGGGTTAAATTAATGAATTAAAAAATTACTTAAAAAGCAATAAGGAACATCTTTAAAGACACTCCGCTAAGAAACACAATCACTTTTTGCCAATCAAACTGTCCAACGTTGAAATATTTTGGCTTCACTTTTGAATGCGAGCCAGGGTTCTTTTAATTTGTTATGTGTGTATTCGTATGTTCTGACATCTTTCACAGTATTAACAATAGGTTGGGGTCAGTAATCGAACCCTCGACTTTCAGTTACTCAACACGAAGTCTTGAGCTACCTTGTATCGAATGTTTAGTTTTAGGAAGGTTGTTTTTTATTTTTGAATCCTTTGCTTCTTATTTTTGCTTGAGGAAAAACTTTTCACCAATTTCAGTGAATATAACCCATAGATTACTCTCATTTAAGATTTGAACAGCTCAGGTAATAAGAATAATTGCAGTTTAATTTGAATCTCTTGACAAGTAACTTATTTCTGGATAATTTCAAGTAATTCATTCATTATCTTGTAGCTATAATAATGGTGAAAAATGTCTTCATTCGTATTTAAATTGTGGATCCAGGATAAAGATTACCAACATCCAATGATCTCAAGAAACTGCAGGGTCGATTTCAACGACTATTTTCTTTTCTGTATTCATTCATCAATTATTAATGGAGTGGTTTGTTGTTTGGTAGCTTAGCGCTTCTTTCTACGACTTTCGTTTCGTAATTTCGATCCGGGTTGACGACCATCTTTCTTCTTCTCATCACAGGTTAGGCTTTCGGTGAAATATGCATAAAGTGTATTTATATTCACTTTGTGTAAGCTCAGATTCATTTAAAAAAATGTATAGTGTAATATTATGGGCTTTACCCGTCTATTTTTAAACGAATCTTAGTAACTCATTAACGATGGTTTATAAAACTAAGCAAAGGTTACTTGAAAGAGAATAGTTGTCAAAATCGTAGATTAAATATTTTATATCAATTGTAGAACTGAACTGGTATCGTCGTGATCCTCTCTGTTCCACTCGTTATCACTAAGTTACAACATGCATTGTCCACTATGGTATACCAATCTCTTCAGCCTCGGTGAACAATGTTCGATCTTATCCAACTGTTGAGCGACCAGAAGATACCGGTCCCATCATCCTCTACTCTTTAGACAAACAAGAGTTTGTACTACATCGATCAAAAAAGCAGACCATGAACAGAAAAACGAGTAAATTAGAGAAGAGGTGTATAACTGGTGTAATCTGTTGGCCACATCTCATTAGCGATTCCAGTTCTGCAGCCCCATCTAAACCAGGAAGTGTCCCTGCACTAATGCACACCACGGGGCCTCCTGCCCAGTACTGGCCGCGTACAATAACCAACACCTGGAGAGAAAGAACTACTTTGATTAATTTATAAAACTTTGTTCATTTCTCCATCCTTAAAGGAATAAAAAATAACAAAATTTCAATAATCAAAACAGTATAAAGTGACATCTGCAATACTATCATCTCGTTGTCTAGAAGAATTATCGTGTTTGATTACCATTCGGTTTTGCTTATTGTTTTTCACTTAAATTTTTACCAAGGGAAAATGCATAGGACAAAGATGATGGTCATTTTAGCTTTCGCCAACTATGTTGACATCGCATTTATTCTTATCGTACCATAATAATTCGGTAAAATTTGGGTTTAATGCAGTCTATTCATCCAGGGTCACCAGGTCTCCCGGGTGGAGAAATTCGAGTAGCTGGGAGAAACCATTACCACCACTGGTGACCTCGGGGCTGAGCTCCTGATACGTATTGGTATGGCAAGTGGCGCCTTTAACAACATGACCAAGATTTGGAAAACGTCGGCGTTTAGTGTCGAGAAAAAATGTAAACTGTTTGATGCGTGTGCGTTGCCCATTCTCCTGTATGGATGTAAGTCCTGGCACCAGATCAAAGCCCAGAAACAAAAAGTCTCAGGTTTCGAAGTGCCTCAGGAGAATTTTGGGTGTAAGGTGGTACCACCGCATCACGAACGACGCTATACGCCGGCGCACCCAGCGTGAGCCCATCACTTCTACCATTATGGGGAGGAGATGGACTTGGCTGGGATATGTTTTAAAGATACCGAATGACAGTTCGCCGAGGAGAGCGCGGTTCCTCCTCCTATCAATGTCCCGAAGACGAGGAAGACACTTTCGTACTGTGTTCCGCTCCTTCAAAGTAGAGCTGAGGAATCTGGACATGGTGTGGGAGGAGGTCATAAACATTACGCAAAATCGAGCGCAATGGAGAGCTCTTGTTGCCTCCCTATGCCCCTAAGTTGGACGTAAAGGGAGTTTGGATTGGATTGGACGAATCCAATAACGTTGGACGAAGCACTCTTCACATGTTACTTATTTCCAACTACACTTGTTGTTTCTTTTAAAAACTATCTTAAATTAATAAGACAGCCAATGGACGTAGGGAGGGGAGATGGGAGAGATGATAAGGAGCACGAGACTTACCGAATTTACTCCTTCGTCCACAGGTCGCTGGTTCCGCAAACTGCACACACGAAACTTGCGCAGAATGAATTTACGGTGTTTAATGTTGATCGATTTTTTATTTTGATTCCGAATTTTACGATTATTATTATGATGGTTTAATCTTTAATAAACCAAATTATACGATTGATTTATGGTGAAATATGTAGATTAAATACTTGTATTAACATTTAATTGCACAGCGATGTAAAGACCGATCCGACCGTGATACCGTATGAATAATTGTAAATGTGAATTTGATCAGTTTTTTTTCGGGTAGGAGGAAGATTTTATGTGACATTTGGATAGTTTATGGAATGTAATAAGCGGAACATATAATAATGTCATATAAACCGCACTCACACCTAGGTGTCCGAAAAATTGACTATTCCGATGATGATTCAGGTATTAATAAGAAAATAAAAAATAACTTTCGCTACCATAGCGAACAATACCGCCATATCTTGAATTTTTTTAAAGTTATGCAACAAACTTCATCCCGCATCCGAATCAACAATAATTATTACATAATGCAATATATTATAAGTTGAATTAAATTAAATTTTTATGTCATATACTTCTTCTCCCTAGCTTGCTCCCAACTTAGCGTCTAAGTAGACTGTTGGGGTCAGCCCTCCTCGTTCTTAGGCTATAAGTCCGTCTCTCCTGCACCACCTCTTCCAATCCCAATCTTCGCATCCGGTCACGCCTCTGCACCACCCAGGAATTCTTTGGTCGTCCTCTGTTTGTCACACGTGGAACACTCATGTTGATGGCCTGATTAACAATATGTTCCTGCGGTCTCCGTTCTACGTGTCCATACCATCGCAACTGTCTTTCCTCAAGTTTGCTATTTATATCCGTCACTCCTAGGCTTCCACGAATGTGTGAGCTTTTTATCTTGTCTCTCAATGACACTCCTGTCGACCACCTCAGCATGCGCATTTCTGCCGTTTCTAGCTGTCTGTTATAGCTGTTGTACATAGTCCAGCATTCGGAGCCATACAGGAGTGCGGGTCTGACAATTGTCTAATAAACTTTTCCTTTTAATTTGACTGGCATTTTTGAATCGCATAGAACTCCTGACACCGATCTGAATTTCATCCATCCGACACTAATTCTGTGTTTTACATCCGCAGCACAGCTTCCATCATTTTATGTCATATACTGTATTTAATTCATGTAACAAGTCAAAATTATTATTTTTTATTCTGGGTTAGGTCAAAATTCGACGGGCGGGTCATCTAGGATAAAAATAAATGTAGGTAGGTACCTACTTACTTAAATAAAATACTAAACAAGAAAAAAAACTCGGGACTATTAATTAGGTACTTAAATGGTCAATGAGAATATCATGAAATGTAATTATATAGTCGTAGAATAATCTCTAATATGAAAGAAAGTCGGGTTAGTGCGAACACTCATAACTCGAGATCGGCTGAACAGAATCTTTCAATGTTTGATTTTTTGGATTCTTCTCCGCTTCGGATAACAGAATAACAAATAAAAAATTGAAAAAAAAAATGGATAAGAAATGATATAAAATATAATATTTAAGTTAAAATGGAACGGATCACCTGCGACGCGCCACCGCCATCGCGGGTAGTTCCCTCTCATTCTCGCCTAGGTACGTGATTGCCGCCCTTAGTGGCCCATCCAACTTACTCCACCGCACCGTTTTGAGCGTTTTAGAAAAATTTCATACAAATTCAACAAAATTATCTGGCACATTCTAACGGTACTTCATAGGTGAGGTAGAATGTGTGCACGCGCATATATTCTCACGTTGTTCCCGCCTGAGCTTTGAATACGAACGAAATATGTATGTTTTAGAAATATTTTAACATTATTATTTTATTAGTAAGTAAACGGATTAATTTTGTATATTTGTTGCTGTGGGCGCAGTGCACATGTGAACGGGCCACCTCTGGTAAGGACTACAGGACAACGTCTGTCGGGTAAGCTAGTAGTTATTATTAAACCGCAGTATGACGTATGCATAGCAAAATATTATTTTAATGTCATTCCCTAAGGGAGCATAGATAGCTATCGAGAAATCAACAAGAAATTTAAAAAATTTAAAGCTATGCTTGACCAGAGAGAGGGTATAACATCTACTATATAAATTGAAGTCGGGTTAGTGCGAACACTTATAACTCGAGATTGGCTCAACAGATTCTTCTGATGTTTGATTTATTGAATTCTTCTTCGCTCCGGATAACAGAATAACTAATAAAAAGGAAAAAAATGGATAACAAATGATGTAAAATACAATATTTAAGTTTGTATGGAAAGATTACTGGGACGCGCCCACGACGTCGCGGGTATTTCCCTCTCATTCTCGCATACGCTCTTACAGTAGCCCATCCCACTTACTCCACCGCACCGTTTCGATAGTTTTAGAAAATTTTCATACAAACTCAACAATATTATCGGGCACATTCGTGTTGGTAATAGGCGAGGTAGGATGTGTGCGCGAACGCATTTTTTCAAGTTGTTCCCGCCAGAGCTTTGAATTCGAATGAAATAGGGATGTTTCAGATTCAGATTTCAATGATATTATTTCATTAGCTTAACTCAATCGAATTAATTTAGTATTGTTTAACGGGGGCGCAGTGCACATCATGTACGTATTAACGGGCCACTTCGGGCTAGAACCACGAGACAACGTCTGTCGGAAAAGCTAGTAGGTATATTATAAAAAACAATACTTTTGGTTGTGCAAGATACTTCTTGGCTCAAGGACACGGACCTTAAGTTTCCTGGTAGGTCCTGCAGCGCATGTCCCCTGATCACCTGGTCTTTATAATAACTAGCTGTTATCCGTCTCTTTGCTCACGTGTTATTTGGTTTCTTTTCCTAAACTGGCTGAACGCTGACACCTACATTCACTATGCACCATAATTTGTCAAAATAACCCTTGTCAAAATAATCGTAAGTAAAAAAAATATTAGCAAGTAAGTGCGGATAAAAATGTGCCCTCCGTCGATCCATGAAAAACAAATATGTCGGTATATAGATTTATGGCAACTTTTTAAAATTGCATGCCATTTTTACCTTCCCACTTATAATATCATCCGACCAATGGATCCCTAGCATTCGTTTTTGCACCACATTTCAAACGCTGTGAGACGCACGAACTCGCCTTGGCTAATGCACCAAGTTTCGCTTACACATAGCAGTACACTCCAGACAAGCGTCTTGATCAAATTCTTCCTCACCTTCATGTCAATATTGTGCGATTCAAAATATATCTTTGATCTCGCCTAATTTACTATACCTTCTCTTTATCCCTTTAGGCGTATTCTCCTACCATACTTTACACTTCTCTATACAAAGGTGACAGTATAGCCTGCGGAACTTATTGCCTGAGGCAAATTTTTCCAGTCAACCGGTTGCTTCCAATCTGAGAGAGGCCAATTCCGGGTAGAAATTTCAATAGAAAAAACCCTTGAACTGAATAAAGAGATTATATAATCCAATTTTTCATCAATTAGTATGTCTAACACATTGGGTGATTGCTAACAAGTAGAAATATTTTTGTTCTTACCACTCTGTTAATCCCACCGACGTTTTTACGAGTAATGTCGTAAAAATTAACGCGCTGTAGAGGCGTGGCCCAAGTGTGATGAGACCTGGTCCCATGCTAATTTGATGCCTCTTCTGACAGACATTACTCCAACTAATAGACGTAAATTCGTCCCATAAATTTGCCCGTACTCCAATAATGTCGTGCGTGTGAGATGACAGCTTCTCCAAGTATCTCTTGGACTCCAAACAAATCTTCAACAGTCTGATATTCCGGCATCCACTGGTACACGCTTTAAGAACGACTTCTTGAATCTTGCAATCTGATAACTAACCTTTCGTCAATTCTGAAAACTACATGCACGAATGTAACCGCGCGAATTTGTTTCAGATTGGTTCAGGCTTTTTCAGTCAGGGTGACATCTTTGAAAGTTTCAACGGTTGTGTGGAGTAAAATGGGCTTTGAAGGAAACAATTTTTGATCTCGAAAGCCAGATATTGATGGCTATTCTGAAATGAAAAACAGACGATTGAGTTGCGTCGTATCCAATCATTTTTATTGAGACTTTTGACATTTCTGTATTCTGAAAATGTTTTATCCAATACATTAGTTGCGTAACTACTGGCAACCGAGCAAGAGCTTCTTGCGTTGAGTTGGAACGTGAATTTGAGAATACCAATCATTGTCTATTAAAACTATTTGGTTAAAACTGAGCAATTGAGACTAGTGGTCGACCAGTGCTCAAAATTAGACCATAACTAATTTAAATTATAAGTTTGAACATTCTCAAGATTGCTTTGTCAAAAACTGAGCGAGCGGTATTTAACAATTTCTTTATTTATATATTAAATATTAATATTTTCAAAGTTTTTTCTATGGTTTATATAAAATATTAATCTATTCTCAATTTGACCACAGATAAACAAAAGATCTGTGTCAAATAATGTCAATAAATACATCGAAGTGTGTGTGAGTATGAAATACATAACATTACAGTAGTGTGTGTAGTGTTTTTTTTATTGATTTAATGCACTTTTATGCATATTTAAAAAAAATATTAGCATTCTCCAATCTTTCTCTATATAAACTATAAATGTGCGAAATTTCATACTCCTCCGTCCGCGCATCTTTCGTAAAAATGGTCACAAAATTTTTCCTTCACGTATTAATATGTATATAGGTACATTTAAATATAAAGTTTGATGAAGCCATTTACGGTCTGTCCGCTGTACCTACTAATGAAACAGAATGCTGTGAATTTATGTATTATTTGTGATAATTTTTTTTTGCAGAATATAGAGATCACGTGGAAGTCCGCGGGACGGACAGACTAGTTGGCGGTGCCTCAGTAACAATTAAAATAAATAACATCAAAGAGAAGACATAGGAGCCTATCGAACATTGAAAAAATATTTTTATATTTGTAATAAATCAGCGTTGACGATATTTATTGCAAACATAACAGGAACCTTTCATTAATGGAGTGCGCATACGCACATTAAATTTGCGTAAAATGTCTGATAAAAAATAACGGGCGAAAATTTACGACGCATTTTTGTGCGCTAGGCCGACAGGAGTAAGAGTTATTGTTCTGGACATTTAAATACCCACACAATAGATAAAATGAGCCGTTAAGTCGGCTAGATCCACGCAGATAGTCGTCTGGCCAGACAATGGCAGACCCTGGTGTTAATTTCTTACCGGTTGATGTGATGCCGATAAAAATTAAGTATAGGGGGGCACATAAAGGTTGGTCAAATATTAATTATCATCAACACCTAATGGCCAACGTTGTTAACGTAAAGTGATCACACTAAGCCAGCCTTCGAAAAAACCAGTAGAAGAAGGCCGTAAGCCCGTAGTAGTTTGTTCCATTAAAAATAGAACAGCAATTGAGTTCTTGGTCTGTCTGTCGTATCCTTGCATGACATGCTTAGAGGAATTGTCTAGTATCTAAGTATTTGACTTATTTGTGTAGATAGTGCTTGTCTCACTTACATGCTGTGTATGTGTGAATGAGGGTGTGAAGGTGTTTGTATGTGTGAGCGAGAGTCTGTTATTTTTTTTCTCTTTTGTACTTACAAGTAGGTATGTTATTGTAAGACTATATTTTATAAGCTTTTTTGAGTTTGCCCTTGCAAAGGCTTATATCCTGTTTGGACAAAATTCTTTATTTCAAATGTTTTGTAATGAAAAAAAAATATTGAATACATAAAAAAATTAATGGATGAAGAGGCTGCTGGTTTGGAAACTTAAAAGCGATTAAAGGCGGGCACGATATTCAGAAGTTCGCTGGACCCCAGTGGATGAGAATCCAAGGGGTGGAAAACATGAAAAAAGAAGAGAGGGGAGGTCTACGTCCTGCAGTGGATGATAATGACGAACCGTACGAAAAGCTTGGATTTTCCATGTCAGCGGGGAAATTAGGTCTCATGATCTTACAAGATGTTAGTGTGTGGAAGTCAAATAATACGACGTGCGTTAACGACTCCTCCAGGAGGTCCGTACTAAATATTTACGATTAGTGCTGCGGTGTAATCCAGGTAATGGGACGATTACTGCTGGACGATGGTACTTTGCGGCAGAGAAATGGTTCTGGCGTTCTAGCCGACCACACTCTCCTAACCATCCATCCTCATTACCACATATACAAACACAAAGCCACGGTCTTTAATCCTCTCTGTTTATGTAAGACCGAATGTTTGTGCGTGATTATTGAAGTATGTATTCCCTGAAAACATTAGAGGTCCCCAATACCGGTTCAATTAGTCAAGCTAATGAGTTCAGCCAACATTCAATCTCTCCTCGTAAAAAAAAACTTCATGATTTGGGCATCTGAAAAGAATGGATGCAAAGAAAATTTATAAGGCTGAAAGGAAAGGTGTAAAAAAGCGTGGCCGAGCCTAATTCACTCAATAATGAGTGAAAGGGTTAACTTACATATAAAAATGGAGAGCAATTTCCCGATGTCATCGCATCACGCCTAAACTGCTAGACCGATTTCGCTAATTCTTTTTTTGTCGTATAGTCTTTTATCAGGAGAATATCCTTTTAGAAGAAAAAAATTAAGAAAAATGCATGGAAAAATGGAAAATTAAAGAAAACGCTAAGTAGACAACCTCATTAGTACTTTTTACTTATAATTTTTATTCCAATTTTGACAGAAATTATCAATTGGTGCGATTGACAGAATCCGGATGGAATATGGTTTAAAACAGACGCATCGGTCGGAATTACATTGGTCAAATGATAATGAATTCATCACCATACAAATTCGAAAGCAATTTTCATATTTAGGAACACAGTACAACGTCTGTCGGGAAAGCTAGTAAATAATAAAAAAAAAGCGTGGCTGACCGAGAATGACGTGTATCGAACACATCGATTCCGTTCTCAAGGAAGGCCAAGGATGAAGTAAGACGAAGAAACTAGGCCTAGTATAAGATTTCGATGATCGGATATCGAAACGATCATCGAAAGAGTTTCGAAAAATTTTCATACCAAAATGATCGAATGATTCGATCGTTTGATTTGAGAACACTATTTGCACGCTAATAAGCGCTTATTTGCGTGCAATTAGCTTTCGATGAAACTCGTACTAGCCCCACAGGAGAGGTTGAAAGAGAAATGTTATTCGGTGGAAGAAGCGACAGAACTGTGCATGGATAGAAAGAAGTATAGGTTCGTTCTCTTTACATACCCCATACGGAACACGGCGTGATGGGTAAAAAAAAATTGTACCATTTTTTTTCATAGGGTACTTCGTTATTCCACAATGATTATTTGATACCCTGACTAGTTTCGCAATCAAAGGTCCACAAAACCATGCTTCATTCAAGACTTTAAAGCACATTTTAAAAGGCGCAAGGCCCCTCTATTCACGAAAAAGTTTGATCGAACTTCGAACTAAGCTTTTCTAAAATTGCAGTTTACAACTTATCAATCAGTCTCTTTCCGCATATCCTACGCAGTGATCTCATTTCTCCAACTTCCAAATTTTTCGTCCATGTCCAATTTTCACCCCCATACATCATGGATGGCATCAAGATTGCATTCTGCATCAACTGTTTGGATTTAAGAGATACCTTCTTAGAGGTCTAAGTGCACCGCCAACCCTTCTAGCAGCCAGTTTATTAAATTCGATATTACTCATAGTATATGGAATATACACGAGTCTTGTGATCGGATTTCAAAAAAAAAAATACATTTCGCTGAAAATAAATTTAATTATCTCGACGTTTTCGAATGTGTAGATTCCAAAAATGCAAAAAAATTTTTTTTAAGAATTTCCGCGTACCTACCCGTACGCCAAAAATGTGTGCGCACCCATAACTCATAGTAAGCCCCTCGATGTAGATGAGTCAGTAAAATGTTGAGGTCTGTACCTTCAGGGGAACCCTCTTAAAGTATCCAAAGAAAATTTCACTTGTTCTAGATAAAGGGCTAAAAAGAAAAAAAAATTCTTAGATTTTCATAAAATTTGGTATACGGTTTGGTCTTATGCTCCTACACCAGCACGTAGAATTTGAGTTCCGTAACTTCAGTGGGTCCCCCTTAAAGTACCGATTAATATTGAATATGTAGTTCTAAAGCAGATAATAAAAAGCTCCAATAGTCGATATTATTATCATTAAAGTTTCTATAATAATTCCAAGGATAAATTAATTTTAATCGTAAAATTATGAATTTTTATGCAAAGATATGTTTTACACGAAAAGGCTGTTATAATATACTATGAGTTCTGGGCTACCCTAGGTTGGCAGCTTTTTTTTAGGTTCTTGATTTTTTTAGAAACATCAGTGTTTCCCAAATTATGAAATGGTGGGACGCCAGCAAATACTTAGTGGGTGAAATATTTAATGAGAGGTTCGCTATTTTAAAACTCATGATTAATAAACTAGGAAGTGACAAATTTGATATTTTATTTGAGAAAAGGCTGGATGGGGCTATAAGGTTTATTAATCCGGAGAGTAATTGGTTGTCAAGTGGCATGACTCGCCAATAGAAAATCTGAGCATATCATATATTTCTGCACTTTTTAAGGCAACTTAAAAGTGTCTAGATATTGGAAATTTTTGCTAGGTGGGTCGAAACCCAGTCTACCTTGGGAACCACTGCGATAGGCAAGTGCACTTTGGGGTAAAAATATCGAGAACTCGATGTTTTTCAAAACATCGATATTTTAAATATCGATATATTTTTTTTGTTTTCCATCCCTATTTGTTTATGAGCTTATAGTGTTGTCATTATTGTTGGGGTGAAAAGCTAGTTGGCCTCCTCGTGGTTCACCCTGGGTAACGCTAAATGAAGTAGCACTGCAGGTCACCACACAATTAACAACATCATATCAAAGAGAAGACAAAGAAAGCAATGAATAAAGAAGATATTAAATATTGGTACAACTGACGTTTATAATATATTTTAATGTCGCTAATATAATTGATTATCTGAATTGTTCCTACATGTAAAGATGTGGTGTACTTATATGACCATACGATAATACGAAATAAATATCTAGTGTTGTCATCCGCAACGGATTGCCAGCTTTAAAAAAAAAAAATAACCAACTTTAAAATATTCTTAAATATTTTAATCTCACCATCATTTATTAGTCTAAAACGTGGGTTTTACCACTAGATCTATAGATCTATATACTATAGATCATTATTTATTTTATTCATTTCATTTTATTGATTCACGCAACAACAATGTTAAATGTTAAAACATGATATATAAACATTTAAACATTGACAATACTACTAATAAAATTAATAAAAATAAATGTACAAGATTGAATGTGACACAAACAAATAACATTTAAAAAAACACAGCAAATAATAAAATGACTCAATAAAACCATTATTGGTAAAATCTCGGTAAAAAGTGTGAAAATATAGCGATATCATGCAATTAATTTTTTTTTATATTGCCATAAACAAAATATTAATATTACTATTTTGTCTTTGGTAACAATAGGTACATAGGAACGGTCGTTATTTATATAGAAAACTGTAGAAAGAGTCTAGTGTATGGTGAAAACAAGTAGAACGCCGATTCCGACCCGCGCCGACCGGTGCAAAGAATCTTAGACTACTATGCATTTGAATCAATGAGATGTTTTTTTTCCATTTTGTGCCACCAGAGGCGCCCTTGCTAATCCGGTCTATTGTCAAATTCAGTGTTGCCAAAGGGGGCGATTTACTGCCATTTGGGCTATTTGGAATGAGAATAGGCGACGAAAAAATCTAAAAGGCGACAGGTAGCCACTTGGGTTACTTCCCTTTTAGCGAATTTTCACCTTTCGGATACTAAATGACCTTTTTTAGTGAACTCCCACTTCTCTTCGGATACTAAAATTTTCGGAATGACCGCATATTAAATCTTCAGTTGGGCTACTTTGAGTTTGAAAAACGGCGTTGGCAACACTGGTCAAATTAACGTTTGACGTTTATAACCTCAGTCATATGAATGTGTGTGTGTAATGGTCGATTTTGTCTTTCGTATTTCTTTAAATTTTTTGTTTATATTTTGTGTTACAGTAAAAATGAAAAAACAATATTATCATTCTAGTTTATTTCAAATCAAACAACTTATATATCATAATAAGATAACTTACAATATGTTTAGAATAATCATTGCACATTTCTTTTTACATACTATTACAAATAAAATAATTGTTTATCTTATTTTATTTTTTATATAAGTACCTACCTAAATACAAATGAAAAAATACCGTAACAGAAAACAATAAAACAAGAAGATAAAGAACAGCACCACTGAGATTTATTCTCAAACAGTACTGGAAATGCACTCTTGAAGACAAATACATACCTAGTGCTTTTGTTTGTGTGTAGTGTAAAAGGACACACTATGGTTTAAGACACCTCCTAGAAAAAGCCACTTTTGCAATCATCAATAATTATTAAAACGTTAAATTGTTTAATTGAGAAAACAAAAAAGAGAGGAGATATATTAGCATAATATTCATCAGTCAATGCTAGATGGTATGTTTGACAGCTGTCATAATTTGACATTAGACCTGATTAGAGAAGTGCTGCCACCTAGTGTGTCTTGTCGGAAGCTCCCCAGAAAACCTCCCATTGAATGGGGATACGCCACGGATACGCACAGCAAAAGGAGGAACCCGCTTTCCGGCATGCCCATTTAAATGCATTGAAACCTAGACAACAATCTTTGCGCCGGTCATGCCCATTTAAATGCATATCGGCGCTGGTCGGAATCGGCGTTCAACGTGTTTTCATCCTTTAACCAAAGTTTAGAAAATGATCTAGTTTAGTTCTAAGTCAAACTTTTTCGTGAATCGCCCAGCAGAGGAGGTGTTGATTTCTCAAGCGGCAAGTCAAAGTGACTATGGGCCAACAACCACTCTCATTACGTCGTAAATTATCGATATTTTCTCAGAATGGCTTAGATAATATTGTTCTGTGTAACTTATATAACATCATGGAAGGGTCTCATATAGAGCTGTTACTATATATTATAAGGTACCTAAATAATAAATACTATTAACGGAGCAATATAGACGCTCAGAGGGGCCTAATCTGCCCATCAGGTAATCACAGGAGGGAAAAAATCTTCTCGTATGGTTTTGTGGTGAAACACGTGTGGTTATTTGTTGTTATGTCCACGAAGGGCGCCTCTAATGATCTGTTGATGGGCCGTGAACTGTCAGTCGCTGCCTTGGGGCGCTACTGCTCCATCAGCAAAAACACTAGGTACATTGCAGCTTTTTGAAACTAATTTCAACTTTAAAAATACAATCTAGCAGTCAAATATCAGGTGTGAAAAATCATTTCATTGTTTACAAAATAACTTAAATTTATTTTTTTGAATATTTTGTAAATTTCATTACTAACGTAAGTTATCACACTATTCCGTTTATTTTCCTAGAAATCCGTTACTGCCATTTAGAGGGCATAAAGCGATTAATGAAGTCATTGGAACAGTGTCTATGGTGTTATCGTAGCAACAAAAACACTATCGTAATTTTGAAAAATAGTGAGCGTCCATGGTTTAATAGTTGGTTCTTTTAAACAGGATTAATAATTGTTTGTAAGTAAATGTCACGTAAAGGCCTATAGACATTCTTCTCCGTCAAAATACTTATCAAAATGACAACCGAAGAGTAAACATGTATATCAAATAAAAACAATTATTACCTACCAAGAAGATACTAAAAAAATCAGTCAATAGCGAAAAAAGGGATAGCGAAAAAAGCCTAGTCGAACCAAATGTTAGCCTCACCTACAGGTGGTGCCCCCTGCTAGAAAACTAACGAGGCTCGGATTAATAATTTATGGATTGTGTGAAATAAGGCCCATACATCATGTATATAAAAATGATTAGCTGTGCCCGTGTTTTGCGAAAACGACCGCTTATTTTGATTTCGAAATATTCGGATAGGTTCAAGGTATTTTTAAACGGTGAGAAAATGTGGAATGATAATTGCGAGGAAAAGAGAAAAATAACAATAATTTCTTTTTCCCAAACAAAGTGTTCCTGCTTGTCATCAGATGTGTCACAACAAGTGATCGGTGTTTTTATGGTTGTGAGTGAGTGGAAATGGAGTAGATGGAATGTAAGTGACATGACGTTTAGAGGGTCATCTAGTCTAGTCGTTACTAAATTAAATAAAGTAGCGTTCAAGCGCAATATAGGTAATACAATTTTCCAAAAATTGGAGTGGCCTTAGTGGCGTGGTCCGGCGATCACGTGAGGTGTACCCAGAGACCGCAGGGTCCAATCATCACACCATAAACAGAGGCAATCACGGTAGGTCGGGCCAGCGTAACCCCCCGTGTAATCTGTTGGGAAGACAGCCGTGCTGCAGACATACTTCACAATCAGATGTTTTCACATTATGCTAGATGTGGGTGCAAGTTATATCTGTTACACAACCATTGTTCATGTGCGGTTCAGCCAATCGCGTGGTTCGTGGTAAACCATCGTTGCATTGGTTACATAACCGCGTGTGGTTCAGATGTGCCCTTATGCGGACATTTTTGCTTCGATCAGCTTGCAGTATACTGCAGTAGAGATGAGAACACAAATACCCTCTTTGACTCTTTTATAGTGAGCTAAAAGCTTGTGTCGTGAAACAGGAAGATGGTCGGCACCCACGGTCGAAGCCACGAGCAGCAGTACGAAAGTCGCCGACCGAACCGCTAGGCTGGCAACCACTTTAACATAGAAAGACGAATGAAACCAGTTTGAGATGACTGAACATTAAATATCACAGATAGTTATAAGAGACTTGACAGGCCGATTCCCGCCACTATAATGCTCCTGGTTGCGTACCATAATCAGGAAGCCTACGGAGAGCATAACCCCTCTAAGCCTCAACTACCTCCCAGAATGCAATCGGAGATGCGCTAGGCCCTCCAAAAAATTAAAAACTCTGCGAATCTGTCCACCAGGACGTTGATTTTGACTGGAATGCGGCTTCTAGGACTACGGGGAACTGGGCCGTATGGCGAGGACTTGTGGAGTTAATGTGCTCCAACTAGGGAGCAGACAAAGAAGAAGAAGAACAGAGTCCACAGTCCTGCAGAGTAGGGGCGTCGCGATTTAAGAACGTTAATTATAGTCTCTCTAAAGAAAAAGATTTCAGAGACAGAACAAGAAACACGACGGTATGGAATATATGCGATGATGAATATAATAAAGTGTGACGGAGGAGGAAAAGAAGATTCTGGTATGCGCATGTGAAGTGAATGGACCCATCCAGACTTTGTATTGCCAAAGTTTTTCAACGGTAGATGGTACTGGTGAGAGCGACCGCAACTCGAAGATTCCAAGATCCCAATACAATAGACATTAAGTAAATAACCGAGCTAATTACTCAATAATGTGGGAGCCAGTCCGTGCGGAACTCCTCCATGCGCCGGCCACATGTGAGCATGCGGTGGTCACACGCCTACCTACATGGCTGGTCACTGGTCAGTGGTCATACACTCACATCAGTGCGCTGAGTCATTTGTCTCAAATATTACCCTTGCCGTACGCTTAGTCTGCATCTTGGCGCATTACTTTTGGGCTGGTTTTAAAGGATTACTTTAGTCCGTGAACTGTTCATTCGTGCCTAAAATTTATTTTACCTTATTCGAGCCATTTTATAAACTATGTTTAAAAGTTGTCAGAAGGTCTTTTCATGGCTAAAATCTTGCGTTGTTGTGGAAGCTATCGTGGATCCGACTAATATATGTATTAAATAAATTTTTAATGTGTACAACCACCTTAAGAATGAAGGTTATTTTAAACACATTTTTTTGGGTAGACTTTTTCTTAGGTAATTAACCCTACTTTTTGTTTAAAGAAGTGCTTGTGCCATAGGGCCGTATAGATCGTCGTTCTTTTTCAATTTATGAATCTTCGCCATCCAAAGGGTGAAAGAGGCAAGGGGAAAGTGCTCAAAAGCAGAATCAAAACAAACAAAATGGAAAACTCAATACTTATTTATACATTTTGAATTCCCCGTTTACTTACACAAAATTAGGTAGATAGGATTAAGCTGAGGTTAATTAAGTCGGAGTAGATTATTTGCAAACAATTATTGACATCTCTATGTATGCTAAGTGTTTGGAGTGGTCAAATATTGTTGACGAGCGTCGTGAATCCAACAAGCCCCCACATTTGGAACATTTGAAAGTCTGAAGAAGAAGAAAAAACACTGACCGTCTTACTTATAAAAAATCGTTAATCGTAAGATTACGTATAAATCACTGATCAATTTTTACTTCAATTATAAAAAAATATTTAATCCGCGTTTGTTATGTATGAAGATGACATTTCATACTAAATTTTGTAATCAAACAAATAGTAGCTGGGCAACGCAAGTGATAACTACCAATATTCGCTATTTCAGATTTGAACGAGTTATTGATGCAGAATAGGTATACCTTATTTTTTAATTATTTATTTATATCAAAATATAGGTAAGTCCTTATTAAATCATACGAAACCTTTATGTTTCAGCCAAAATGAACCAATTCATGTTTGATCACTTCAATTTTAATATTTTTGTTCCTACTTAAAAAGTATTCTTTGAGTATTTTCTTCAAAACGTCATTTTATTTCTTATAAATTTAGTTGGTTTATCATGGTTGTAAGCCCTCGAATGATTACGGGAAAGCATATTTGCTTTATTTGTTTAAATTTTCTATGATTTATATGATAAACCAAAATACAATGGACCTAAATATGAAGGGAGCGCATAATTGGAAGGGAAAAAAACTCAAATACAATGTATTTATTACAGAATGCGTTCTTGTATACAGGAATCAGCTGTCAGTTGACGTTAAATCCAACATGGCGGCTCAAAATATACAGAGATCGGCTCACAATCAAGCGATTTGCGTTAAGCTATCTCGATGACAGCTTGATCGCAAATTTTCTACCGCTGAACTTTTTTTTTCCACTGATCAGAGTTTTTAAACAAAGCGGTGAATTTTTACATGTGGAGTTAGGGTTACCAAATCTCAGGATTTTTCGACTTTTCTCAGGATTGCGGCCGGAGTTTGCAAATCTCACGATATCTTAGGATTTTCTGTAAAATACAGCTAACATTTTAAAGATATCTGTAATTAAAAGTTAAACAAACTAAAAATAATCTTCCTTTGGTAATAATTGCACAGTTTAAATCAATACTTTTTTTATCTAAGTAGGTAGGTACTTAATCAGTTTTATCGTACTTAATATGTGAAGATACCTAAGTAATGTTTTTTCTTTAATTATTATAATTTATAAAGCGCCTCACATGTTAAACTCTTCAAATTATATAGGTATTGAACTAAAAGTAAAGCTGGAACTGAAGGCACCTTTAGTCGGTTTCTTTCTTTCGATTGAAAAAACTCTTTCTACGTTTGCATTCTGAGCTGTAATAATTGCAAATATATATTGACAAATACCTACGCCGTGTCTCGACGCATGAAGAATTAGCTATGTCAAAACAATTGAGTGCGATGTGTCAGCCCGTGAGCTAGATCCGCAGTGTATAAAAACGATAATTAATACGTTTGAGAGAAATATCTCAAAGTGTCTCAAATATCTCAAAATTCTCAAGACTTTTGCATGGAAATCAGGCCTTTTCTCCAGACTTTTATTTTTTTTTCATCAGGTAGACCTAGAGTGCAGTGCACTGCACATTTGCCCATCCTTGCTGCCTGTACAACGGTTCGCACCGTTGTACATTGCGGTATCGGCCACTTGACAAGAAGATTAACATTTTAATAAGTAATAAGTTAGTACTTAAGTTAAGCGTTAATGTACCCGACTATTTACCTTGTATGCTTAGTGTCGATGATAAAATATATCCTAACATTTCCTGCAATGAAAGGATTCGCCGGGCTACGTAGAGTGGACCGGTTATCTACGCACTGCGCCTATCCGCATATTATAATCAGGTGTAGAATCGCCTCATAAATCAGCCTCTCCACGGCCGGACACAGGGCCGCTCTAGCACCAGGACAGAAGCGAGGAGTTTCCATGTGAACGAGATGGGTCCAGTAAGCTTTTTCAGTGAAATGATCCGCAAACACCGACACCCGACACGGTGTCCCTCTAAATTAGCATTATGGTATAAAATGGTTTGTATATTTCTCACAACACAGTAGATAGATTATACAAAATATAACTATACCTACACATTATTAGCTACTAAAAAATTAAGAACCGACGGTTCAGCGCACTTTTTACTCATCGTATATGGAATATACACGAGTCTTGTGATCGGATTTCAAAAAAAAATTTCTCGACGTTTTCGAGGGTGTAGATTCCAAAAATTCAAAAAAAAAATTTTTTTTTAGATGAGAAGAAAATTTCCGCGTAGGTACCCGTACGCGTACACCAAAAATGTGTGCGCACCCATAACTTATAGTAATTCTTATCCAATTTGATTGAAATTTGGTATAACGGTTAGCCCCTCGATGTAGATGAGTCAGTAAAATGTTGAGATCTGTACCTTCAGAGGAACCCTCTTAAAGTATCCAAAGAAAATTTCACTTGTTCTAGAAAAAGGGCTAAAAAAGAAAAAAAAAAAGTCTTTGATTTTCATAAAATTACGGGTATACGGGTTGGTCTTATGCTCCTACACAAGCACGTAAAATTTGAGGTCCGTAACTTCAGTGGGTCCCCTGTAAAGTACCGATTAATATTGAATATGTTGTTCTAGAGAAGATAATAATTGTCTTCTGGCTGTTATAATATACTATGAGTTCTGGGCTACCCTAGGTTAGCAGCTTTTTTTTTTAATAGTGACTAGCTTTCCCTACAGACGTTAATAATAAATTACCCATTTAACCAATACGATTCCGATCTATACGCATCTGTTTTAAACAATGTTTACAGGTCACATTGTCACCAACTATCAAACAACTGACAGATATAAAATGCAGATTACAATTGAAATATAGAGAGGTTTATATTTTAAAAAGCTAACTTCTTTGTTTTTTTTTTAATTTGTTACCTACTGCTTTATTTAAAAACTACGATCAGTGGAAAAAAATAGCTCAGCGATAGAAAATATAGATTGTTTAACGCATATCGCTTGATTGTGAGCTGATCTCTATAGATTTTGACCCGCCATATTGGATTTAACGTCAACTGACAGTTGTTTCGAGTATACAAGAACGCTTTATGTAATAAATATACTCTATTTAAGTTTTTTGCCCTTTCAATTATGTGCTCCCTTCATATTTAGGTCAATTGTATGTTGGTTTATGATATTAATCACAGAAAATTTAAACAAATAAAGCATATTATATAGGTAGAAGTGGTTGGTGACCCAGCGGTTACAACGCCGGCTTTCGTACTGCGGACGTCGTGGTTCGATCCCAGGTGCCGACCATCTTCCTCTTTCACGACACAAGCTTTCAGTAGCTTACTGTGAAAGAGTCAAAGAGTGTATTTGTGTTCACTTTGAGTGAGCACAGATTCATTTAAAAAAAAAAAAAAAAAAATATATATATATATATATATATATATATATATATATATATATATATATATATATATATATATATATATATATATAATATCCATTCCCGTAATCATTCGAGCGCTTACAACCATGATGCACAAACGAAATTTTTAATAAAGATAATGACGTTTTGAAGAAAAAAACAAATCATTTTTAAGTAGGTTCAAATATGAAATTCAGTAGGTATAATAAACATTATGGAACTAAAGGTGTGGTATGATGTCATGCAACTTTTTATTTTCTGGAATAAAAATCAGCTATATTTTGATACAAAATAAATTAAAAAAAAATAAGGTACCTATTCTACATTAATAATTCGAACGAAATCATTCAAATCTGACATGACGCATCTTGTTTGTAACCAGCACTCGCGTTGCCCGGCTACTATTTTGTTTGTTTACATAATTTTGGGAAAATGTCATTTTCATACATTAAAGACGAGGATTAAATAATAATATGTTTTTATAAATAAAAATTGATCAACTGTGGACAAAAACCGGGTCTGGCTTTACTAAAATCTGTAACTCTTTTATTTGTGAAGATATTCTTTTCAAATTTTGTACACTTATAGCAGAATGTTTATTTATTATGATGGTATAAAAATTTTAATGTTTTATGTACAAGCATTTTTATAAAAATATTTGAAAATTGACTTTTGGAAATAAAAATTATACCATCATAATAGCTTATTTATTGACCTTTAATTCGATTTAAAAGTACGTAAAAGTAGTTTTGAACATATAAAATAAATTATAAATGAAAATAAAAATAAAGATAAAATAAAAAATTGTTTAACTTTTCCACAAATTGGTCACGGGAGCCTACGAAACTAGTCGGGAAATAAAAATTTGTGGAAAAGTTAAACAGTTTTTTATTTGAACTTTATTTTCAAATAAACTCCACCAAGAAATGCATGTTCATCAGTTAGTGAATTTTATTGAAAATAAAAATGTTCTATACAGGGTTTTTAATATAACGAATATTATATAGGTACATATAAATGTTAAAAATGTAGAAATTTTACATCATAATAATGGTTAACATTTTTATACTATCGAATGCAATTGAACATATTATTTGAAAAATGTGATTCTAAAAAAAAACATTAAATATTTGCGAGTGTTTTGATTTTTTTTATAAATTAGACGTATATGGATGTATAGTTTTAATGTGTAAGAATATAAGGATGCATAGATGCTGGAGCAGGATAGGTCTGTTTTAATTGTGTATTGATAAGGGATCGAGATTCCATATTTTTTATTTATTTATATTTTGTGGGTGTGAAGTGGATGATACTAATAAACTAGTTTTGTCATCCTGCCATTCTGAAGATAGCTGCACGAGCCAATAATAAAATTTAATAAAACAGTAAAAAGAGTGTATTTTTTTCCTAGCATACAAATATTAAGAAACTGAAAACCGCAAAATATAGAAGAAATTATGAAAGTAAATTTATTACATACGTCAATGGAAATTTATTTTATGCTGAAATTGTATCATTTCTAAAGTCTTTGAATATCCACCTAAATTGCTAAAATAACGGTAGCATTTCAGTATAACAGAAGAGGTCTTCTTTTAAAGATGTTTAGCAAGATGGGTATCAGGTGCTGATGATATATGATTTGGATATTGCAAGAACACCTCAAAGAATCTGATAACTATAGGTTCCTAATGACTACTAACTAGAGAGCAACTTCATATTAAGTACGCGGATGTAATACGATTAAGTAATGGTAGGTGTGAACGTGATCCAGTTGGAGCGGTTCCCGTTTAAAACGGTCCGTTTGTATACCAGTGGGAGGTGGAGTGCCACAGGAGCCTGTGTTGGAACCTTACGGTGCATCTCTACCAAGAGTGGCTCTCAGAAAACATGGACCAACAAGCAAAGATTCTGCAAATATTTATTATCAGACACTTTTATTCAAATTAAATGCTTAAAATATTCGATTTATTTACTTTAATTTTGAAAGATTATGCAGGATCATAATGCTTTTTTTATAAGCTGAAAAATGTGATCATTATTACATAATTAACGTTTAATTTTAGATTATCATTCATTCTGGCTAAACTACTGATTGATTGGTAACATTGTGTTTTGAATTGCTGTTAATTTTAAATTTATTAACCGCGAATTATCGATAAGAAACCCAAGTAAATCATATTATCGTGTGAATCAAGTGGTGATGTATGACTGACATTGATCGTACAACAAAATAATCGGTGAGTGCTTTATTATACGCATTTTACTGTTTTTACAAATCTGCAAAGAATCCAACGAAAAGTGCAACAAGATTCAACCCACAAATACGTCACAGCTCTTAGCCAATCACGCATCATTGTGTACGCAGAGTCCGTTGTTACCTGTGACCTTCGCGCCTAGGCTGTCCGCCTATGAAACAGGGTTGTCACATAGCCCGTAGGATTTCTCTCAACTGCAAACAAATTGGCCAAATAATTTTGATCATACTTTTCGTTGAAATGGATTCTCTTGAAATCATCTCATTGGTAAAAAAGGCTGCCAATGCCCTATCTGATACAATAAACGAACCTGGAAAATTCACAAAAGATCACATATCTAAGCTCATGCCAATAACAATAGAATTTATGTCCGCAATGAGCATGGCTAGCGCTAAAATTGCTGCCCAGGAGAAAGAAATATCAATGCTGAGAGATAGAGTCGAAAAACTTGAAGCAACGAACCTAAACTCAAGCAAGACAGATGAGATCTGTGAAACATTGGCAGAGCTCACTGAAAGAAATGAAAGATCCCGTAACATTATAATGTTCAATGTCCCTGAATTGGATAATAAAATACCTCAATCTGACTACAAGACGCAAGAAAGGAAACAGGTTTCTGAACTGATAGACAATGCGGGATGCATAAGAAGTGCTGGTATAATTAGAGTCCACCGACTGGGCCTACGACAAAGTAACAAGATACGACCTATTAAGGTAGTTTTTGACAACAGTGAGGACCCGAGAGAAATTATATATAGCAGGAGAGCTTTACCTCCGTCTATAAATGTGAAACCAGACTACACCGTGACCCAGAGAAACTACCAAAAGACATTGTGGACCGAGATTGAAGCAAGAAAAAGTAAAGGTGAAGAAAACCTGGGGATAAAATTTGTCAACGGAACACCAAAAATAGTTGTTAACCATCATAAAAAAAACTTCAAACAATAGTAAACTTTTATTACCAAAATGTTAGAGGCATGAGAACTAAGCTTTGTGAATTGAGACAAAAAATACCAACCCTTTCAAACTCTGTATATTTACTATCCGAGACGTGGCTCAAC
Source organism: Mystacides longicornis (assembly GCA_963576905.1). Lineage (NCBI taxonomy): Eukaryota > Metazoa > Arthropoda > Insecta > Trichoptera > Leptoceridae > Mystacides > Mystacides longicornis. Next base: position 371,789 of record OY756427.1, on the reverse strand, counting down.
AAACAAATTTCGGACTCAGAACTAGGATTGCAATCGTATACTATCTATAGAGCCGACAGAAGCTCCAGTACCAGCAACAAGTCTAGGGGTGGCGGTGTCTTGATAGCGGTGGATAGCGGTATACCTTCCCAACTTATTGAAGCAAAATGCAACAGCATCGAACAACTGTTTGTTAAAATTAAACTGAATAGCGAGACTATAATAGTGGGGTGTGTGTATATCCCACCGGGATCACAAGTCGATGTGTACCAAAAATTCTGCGAAGAATTGGAATCACTACATTCTAAATTCACACAACACGCCTTCCTGGTAGTGGGCGATTATAACCTGCCTAATATATCTTGGAACGAACCTGATGGTCATCCTACAAACGAAGACAATAGCGAACATGCCAGGGAACTGATCGATACAACAAACTTTTTAAATTTAAAACAGATAAATTTTACTTATAACAATCAGCGTAAATTATTGGATCTGGTATTTACCAACCATTCAGCTGTTTCGGTGGAAGAGAGTGTGGACGAACTGCTACCTGTAGATGGATATCATCCCCCAATAGTCATCACAGCGACATCATCTTATTACGAGGACACCGCGGGAGACGTTTATGCATATAGGTACCACAAGTGTGACTACAATTCTATTAATGATCACCTGTTCAGGTGTGATTGGACCTTTCTGCGTGGTCCCGACGTCGAGGAGGTACTCCGATCCTTTTACCGAATACTCTACAGTACCATAGAGAAGTTTGTACCATACGAGAGGGTCTGCCATTCTTCTTATCCTAAGTGGTTTTCAAACGAATTAATTAACTTAATCAACGATAAGAAGATTCTTCATAAGAAATTTAAGCAGACCAAACTCAAGAAGGATTACGATGACTTTTGCGGACTTAGATCGAGATGTGCCGCCCTCAGATCAACCTGCTGGCGTAAGTACGTAACTGAAGCTGAGAGCATCACACGAAATATGAAGGACCTGTGGAATTTCCATAAATCTATTAGTAAATCCAAACAAGGTTTTCCTTCTGAGATGTTCCTGAATAACGTAAGAGTGAGTGGCTTGAGTGACACGGTTGATGCGTTCGCAAAATTCTTTGGAAGTGTATACGATAAATCTGGTGGAGGTCATACTGGCTTCATTCCAACTAAAACTGTTCACATGACGTCTACTAGTATAGACTTCAATGTTGTGTTTCGAAAACTGTCCCGTCTTGATTCTAACAAATCGGCAGGGCCTGATGATATTCCTCCTTTGTTCCTTAGGAATTGCACACCGTCTTTATTGGTCCCACTAACCTACATTTTCAACATCTCATTGTGCTCTGGTGTCTTCCCGTCTATATGGAAGACCGGCCATATAGTACCCATTCATAAGAAAGGCAACAAGCATAACATAGAGAACTATAGACCAATCTGTATCCAATCGGCTTTGGCCAAGATTTTCGAATCTCTTGTTTTAGATAACATAATGCCTGAACTGAATAGTTTAATTGTACCACAACAACATGGCTTCATGCCAGAAAGATCAACAATGACAAACTTGGCTGTATACGAGTCAAGCATATCCAACAGTATCGAGAAGGGCTTTCAGGTTGACAGTGTGTATACTGACTTCAGTAAGGCGTTTGATAAGGTGTCCCATTGCATACTTACTGAAAAGCTGAAAATTTTGGGGATTGGAGGTGTGCTCTTGGACTGGCTGACTAGTTATTTGAATAGTAGGGTTCTACACGTAAAAATTCAGGAATACAAATCTTGTCCCATATATGCAACAAGTGGCTTACCACAAGGAAGCCATTTTGGTCCTATCTTTTTTCTCCTATTCATAAATGATATTAGTAATGTATTGCGAGACGTCGAATTTCTTATGTTCGCAGATGACTTGAAGATATATAAAGAGATAACCTGTCTGTCTGACTGTCTGATTGTTCAGGAAAATTTGAATAGATTGTATGAATGGTGTGTTAAAAATAATTTATTCCTAAATGTGGAAAAATGTCAAATTGTCCAATTTAGTAGAAAACGTAATAAAATCTGTTTTACATATAATATCAATGGGGCGGACTTGAATCTGATGAATCATGTTCGCGACTTGGGAGTTACTTTTGATAGCGGACTCTCCTTTGTACCACATATAATCGATATTGTTAATAGAGCAATGCAAACCATGGGGTTTGTACTCAGGACAACCAGCTGCTTCAACAACCTCTATTCTATTACGCTCTTGTACACCACCCTGGTGCGTTCAATTGTTGAGTACAACTCCCCAATTTGGTCGCCTACATACAGAACTCACATCGACGGTTTAGAAAGAATCCAACGCAAATTCCTGAGATTTATCAATTTTAAGCTAAAAATTCCTAAATCAGAGATTAACTATGAACACCTTATGTCTATCTTGAAGATCGACACACTGGAAGATAGGAGAACCTTTTTTGACCTTGTGTGTATTTATAAGATAATTAACTCTTATTTTGACAGCCCTGAATTGATTTCATTGATTAAATTGCGGGTACCTGGTCGATGTACTAGGAACCGCGACACATTTCATTGTGACAATATAACTACAAACTTTATTCGACATACTATCATGCCCAGACTGCACAATACGGCTAATTTATATCTGAGAGATGTGGATGTTTTTACGGTGGGCTTTAATTTGTTCAAATCACTTGCATGGGAATCCATAAAGAATGGATAGGCGCCCAGCTTTAACACAATATTGTCCTTTAGTGCCTCTTGTTTGTCTTTTTTTTTTTTTTCGTTGCACTTTGATGTAAATTTGTTCGCTCATGATCTTGCTGTGGACCTCTAAACATTCCTCCCGCTTCTTTCTTTTGCTCAAATACGATAACATGGGCATATAATATCTAAATAACTTAATATTATAAATGGGCCATTGAACACGGGTCGCCAAAACCTAACTCTTCTAACGTAGTCTTAATTTTACACTCTGTCACATACGCATTTTCACTCACATCCGTTCATCATGACAGCCACTCAAGCATACGTAAATGAACAATATATTGTTGTTATCTCAGGCAACTAACTCATCTTTAAGTAATGATTTTTGTGAAGCATAACAGTCAAGCAATGGCGGACGTTTGTTTTCAATTCAAATGTCACTGCTGTCACATAAGTACATGGCTGTCGGCGCTGTCGCCGTTTACTACCAGCCAGTTCAGAAATTGTGCGTTGTGTGTTGCCACTAGAATTATTGTTTGTCATGCCAATATAATAAAATGCGTCACTTCTTAATAATCCTGGATTGTATTAAATAATGATTCTGCATTGGGAGGATCATATTTTTTTAATTTTGTTATTTTGAATCTGTATTATTGAATTGTTATTTTAATGATTTCCTTTTTTAATACCTAAATTTTTGTGATAAGATCAATAATTGATTGTTTGAGTTTAAAAATAAATCTTTCATTTTTTATATACCTATGTCTGATGCATACTAAATGCTCGCATATGGTTGAAATTGATTTGTCTAATTGATTTTTTGTTTTTTTAATTTTGTATACTATAGGTATCTGTTGTATATTTAACTGAGAAGTTTTCCAAAAAATATTTTTATGAATGTAGTATCTACATACCTATTGGTTGCTTTGTTTTTGTTTTATTGTTTTTTTTTTTTATTATAAACCTACCTGGTGTTTAATTTTAGTGAATAATGAATGAGACAATGTATGTACCTAGGTACTTATGAAATCCATTTGTTGTTATTATTTGAAGGATGGATGTTGATACTAATTGTTACCATATTATATATAACCATTTCTGTAAAAGGCTTTAGCCGTTGATTTAATAAATAAATAAATAAATAAATTATAAGCTCCGTGTTAACAGAATTGACGGAAAGATTGGATTTTTTATAAATTATTCAGAAAGAGGCATATCAAATGCAGCTAAGTTCTTTAATTTTGATGATTCCATAAAGAAAATAAGGAAACAATAATCAGTATTGAATGATCTTTCAGGATCGAAGACTGGATGTTTCCTTAATCATTAAGTAACCTCAGCTGACAATAAATTAAATCAGGGCTTCTAATTCTTGAAGTTGTTGACAGCCCAGCGGCAGCGGTCCAGTCACCGACTTTCGTTTCGAAGGTCGTGGGTTGCATTCCCAGGACGAACATAATCGTCTTCACAATACAAGCTTTCTTCTCATCTAAAGATATCAAAAATGTATTTGACCCAGTAAATAAAAATATCATCTTTTTGCTCGGGTAAAAGAATCTCTCAACTTTCAAATACGTTCGCCATAAACAAAATTATGAATTATAATTATTGTCTATGGACTATATTGCGCATGCGTCATTGGTCAATGTTTGTTTATTACAAATAATTCAAGTGTCAAATGTGACCAAATGGGTTAGAGGCATCTCGAATTTGCCTTTTTATCAGACCAATAAGTATAAGTATTTTTAGTGGAAATATCTTGTTGTAATAAAAGTATCATCAGATATCTTTTAAGTCGCATACAATTAAGTGTGAACTAAAAATAAGAACGGACACCACGAAGAAACACATCGCGAAGGATATTCTACTTAAAAATAAATTCAAGCGTAATAGTCCAACTGATAATAGCACTATAGTAAGCATTAATAAGAAAATTTCAGATAACAACTTGTTAATTTCAAAAGCTGATAAAGGGAATTGTACGGTTATTTTAAACAAAGTAGATTATATAGAAAAAGTAGGTAATGTTTTAAACGATGAAAAATTTGTAGAAATTAATAGAGATCCAACCAGTAAATATAACGACGAAGTAATTAAATTAATTAAAGATAGTCCCTCCATTTTTTCTAAAAATAAGAACGTTTTGACATAAGAACGCACTAAAATTGACTTAAATAGTGTTGTAAAATATTAAAATGAACTAATTTCAATATAAGTCTTATTAGGAACGCTCTTAATTTGTACAGAATACCAATGTGCACTAACTAAAATTAGAACGTTCTTATTTTAGTTAGTGCGCACTAACTAAAATTAGAACGCACTAACTAAAATTAGAACGTTCTTATTTTAGTTAGTGCGCACTAACTAAAATTAGAACGTTCTTATTTTAGTTAGTGCGCACTAACTAAAATTAGAACGTTCTTATTTTAGTTAGTGCGCACTAACTTAAATTAGAACGTTCTTATTTTAGTTAGTGCGCACTAAATTTGAAACAGAATCGGGCGTAATATAAACAAACGTATTATGCAACCTTGCCGTGGGAAACAATCGGAGTGGTCGTCCACAAGGCTGGAATAATAATAAAAAGAGTTGGGGAATAAATCAATGCGATTGTTCGTCAGAGCGGCTCTTCTCTTTACCAATCAATAATTATTAAATTAACTAGTTTTTTAAAGGCGCCCGTGGCGCCCCTGGCCGGAGAGGTGAAAGTTCACCAAAAAAAGGGCATTTTGTCGTCGCCAATTCTCGTTCCGAGTAGCCCAAATGGCGATAAATCGCCCACGTTGGCAACACTTAATAATATTAGTTAGTATACCTGTATGTTCAACGCGCGTGCGCATAACGGCAAAACGCTATTGGTTACTCAGAAGCATCCCCGATCCGCTGGATCAAAACTTGTTTGAGGGTGCGAGTGGCGCGCCATCTAGCGGCGTTAATGACATCAGTCAGTCAGTCAGTCAGGCAGGCAGTCAGTCAGTCAGTGAGTCAGTGTTCAAGACAAATATTATATAGATTTACGAGCAGCCGGGGGAGGGGGGGGGGGCGGGTAGAGAGGAGGCCGGGGAGTGTCATTAACGGCGTTTTTATGGCCCTGCTGCCTCGTCAATCAAATTAAGGTGACGAGCGGCGTCAACCAATTAGGACAAGTGGACATACTGGACATTTCGACATGTCTGCCTTCCAGAGGCTACGGCAGAGGGAATGTTGGCAGCTCAGATTATCGCAGCAGTCCGAATAGATTGTTTGTCTGCTCTGTTCTGTTAAACAAGTGTGTCTAAGGATTCCCATGATGGGCATACTCACAACGTAAAGTAATGATAGAATTAGAAATGAAAAACGAGTCTAAATTTTGTAATACCACGTTTTATTTTAACAACCATTGACCGGTTTTCGAAAGCGACTGCTTTCTTCCTCAGATGGAGTTAGTCTAACTAATGGTTGTGACAGCTGGGAGTAAACCTCGCAAGAGGCTAACTCCACCTCTTAAAACAAATCATTAGACCTAAAATAAAAAGAAGGAGTCTGATAAATTCTTTAAATATACAAAATAGGAATTACCTAAAAAAATTAAATTAATTAAAGTTCATTCTAGATATATCTCACTATAAGTGCGTTCACAAACGTTTTATTTATAAAAAAAATCGTTAATCGCAAGATTACGTATAACTCACTGATCAGTTTTTACTTCACTTATAAAAAAAAATTTAATCCGCGTTTCTTATGTATGAAGATGATATTTCATACAGAATTTTGTAAACAAACAAATAGTAGCCGGGCAACGCGAGTGGTAACTACCAAGCGCTATGTCAGATTTGAATGATTTAGAGTTATTGATGAAGAAAAGGTACCTTATTTTTAATTATTTATTTTATCAAAATATAGTTAAATCCTTATTAAATCATACGAAACCTTTATGTTTCAGCCCCAAAATGAACTAATTCATGTTTGATCACTTCAATTTTAATATTTGTACCTACCTAAAAAGTATTCTTTGAGTATTTTCTTCAAAACGTCATTATATTTCTTATAAATTTAATTGGTACATCATGGTTGTAAGCCCTCGAATGATAACGAGAATGCATATTTCTTTAAATTTCCTATTTTTAAAATGATAAACCAAAATATGAATGGAGCACATATTTGGACGGGGAAAAAACTGAAATTCAGTGTATTTATTACAAAAAGCGTTCTTGTATAGGTACTCGAAACAAATGTCAGTTGACGTTAAATCCAATTTGGCGGGTCAAAATCTACAGAGATCAGCTCACAATCAAGCGATATGCGTTAAGCAATCTCGATGACAGCTTGATCGTAATATTTTCTATCGCTGAGCTATTTTTTTCCACTGATCGTAGTTTTTAAATAAAGCAGTAACAGATTGACTTCACAATAGTTGGTCCATAAACAAGTTGACAGATTTATCATGTTCAAGTAGACCGCAATCTGACGTAAGGAAGGAGTACTAATATAGTTGTAGTACTTTTTAATCTCCCTAATGGAGAACATATCAGGTATGCGTAGTAGGTAATAATATTGAGCGTGAAGGTTTACCTCAAGGTTCAAGATATGGTCCTTAGAGAGAAGATAGGCAAAGAGTGAATAATAAGCGTCTAATCGCGATATAATGGACGCACGTTTCGACCACAGAAAGCGCAAACATCCTCGTGCGCATTAGGTTGTAATACTTTATGACGGGTGGTCGGTGCTGCGATGACAAGCCGTCTCAATCGAATGTTAATTGAAACACTTGTATATGAAAAAATATTCCTCCCAAATCACGATTATTCACTCATTTTCGGGAAGTGACGTATATGAGTTTCAAAATGTCATTTTAAAATTCAATCTTTGAAATTATGTTTGTTTATATCTATATACCTAAATGTCTTTTTAAAAAAATGATAAAAAGTTTTTGATTCACGTATTAATGGTCGACTAGTGGTCGACCAATGCTCGAAATTCGAGCATAACTTATTTAAATTATAAGTTTGAACATTATTAAGGTTTCATTGTCAGAGACTGGGCGAGCGCTAGTATTTCAAAATTTCCTTTCAAAAACAATGACATGGATATTGGATACGTCAAATTTGAAATGTTGATATGTGCAAAGTTTTTTCTATTATTATTAAAGAAATAACAATATTAATATGTTATCAATTTATATCCTACCATTTCCAGTTCCACATTTCATTTGAATATACCGCCTTCAAAAAGCTTCATGCGCCCATTATAAGGCGCTTTACATTTTACATTTGTTTCTATGAAGTTGATGATCTTTATAAGTAGTCTGCGGAAGTGTGTGTGAGTATCAAATACATAGCATTACAGTAGTCTTTGTAATGTTTTTCATTGATTTAATCCATTTTTTATACATAAAAAAATATTAACATTTGTCACTTCTTCTCTATATAAACTACTAGAGGTCCGCCCCAGCTTCGCACGGGTAGATAGATACTTAAAAATAACTATACAGATCCCTAACTTTTTCAAAATATTTTATAGCATATGTTAATCTGGAATAATTGCATTGCAATGTATCGTGTCACGTCACTTTACCACCGTGACTACTTTGCGCGGTATTTCTACTAAACTTGACATGTCTCCCCTCAGCCCTCCCCGCTCCCATACGCACTCTGCATCGGATAAGTTGAGATGATAAGAGACTATGCTTTTTTTTCCAATACTCACATTTTTAAACTCGTGATAACTTTCGAATGGAATGTCCGAATTGAATAATTCAAAAAGTTATACAAACATATTGAAGCAGACTTGAATATGAACTAATTTATTTTAATAAGGAGTAATACCAAGATACCAATAAAGAGCTTTTTCTAAAGGTGACATTTTATTGGGTTTTTTTAAATAAAAAAACACTTATTGTGGCATAACTATAATAGTTAGACATATGCTGTCGCGATACTTTTTGTAAATAATTATGTCTTCTACAAAATTGTAGAACATTGTTTTATTCTATCATCATTAGTTTTCACAGCGTTCGCGATAAAAAGAATATTTTAGGTAAATTTTTTACACCTTGGGTTACATTATTGAAGTTTTCGTAGGTTACCCACTTTTTTTTGGAAATTAAATATAGCCTATGTTCACCGCCGATATTGTAGCTTCCCAAAAGTGAATGAATTTTTCAAATCGGTTCAGTAGTTTTGGAGCCTATTCGAAGCAAACAAACAAACAAACAAACAAACAAACAAAAAATCAAATCTTTCCTCTTTATATATTAGTATAGATAAGTGTGGGAAATTTCATACTCCTCTGTCCGCGCAATTTTTGTAAAAAGGGGTAAAAAGTTTTTGATTCACGTATTAATGTATAGAAGATATATTCGCTGAATATATTTTGTACATGTACGGTGTGCCGCATGCTCCCTGCATGGAGCGCGGAATTGCGAGTGAATTGGATTGTATCTATCACAAGAGATGTGTGAGTAGCGGGCTGCCTCTTTGTTGCTGATTGAGGAACGCATTACCATCCGCGTGGACCATTAATCATGCATTGGCTGCAAGCTAATGCACTTGTCGGGGACCGAACCATTAACTGTACCCACAGACCACACCAGGGTCACCAACACATATCCACAGCCTCTCCAACTCATATGATTCTGGTACTGTTTTCCATATCTTATCAATCAATATTGCCTTCAATACTCCACTCAAGGGCATAAGGAGGCAACAAGAGCTCTCCACTGAGCTCGATCCTGAACAGTTGCGATGAGCTCCTAATCGGAATACAGTATAAGAGGGTCTTTCCTTGTCTTCGGGATCCTGATGGCAGGAAGAACAGCGCTCCCTTCGGCTAATTTTGTCATTCGGCATTTTTAACACTTGTCCCAGCCAAGTCCATCTTCTTCCCCATAATGGTAGAAGTGATGGACCTGCGTCGGTTGCGCCGGCTTATAGCGTCGTTCGTGATGCGGTGGTACCATCTTGTACACAAAAATCTTCTGAGGAACTTCGTTTCAAACGCATCTTTTTGTGCCAGGGCTTTGGTCAGGCACCAGGATTCTCACCCGAATGGGCAACGCACACATCAAACAGTCAACGCTTCGACCGACACTAAAGCCAGACGTTTTCCATATTATGATCAAACTATTACACCGCCACTTGCCATACCGATACGTAGGGAGCTCAGCCCTGAGGTCACCAGTGGTGGTAATGGAACTTAAATTTATATCTTATCAAATTAATATCTCATCATGATCAACCTTTTTATACCAACATTCCCTTAATCATATTCCAATCAGATCAATGGATATTTTTCAATTGTCCACCCCAAGGATAATAATTGTGGCTTTGAGGAGACTTTTGTATCGTATTCTCAGAGGTTATGTCATATAATATGATACTTTGCAGTGCTCTCTTGATGTACTTGGCAGTCCTCATCAACAGATTTTCAGAGTGTTTTTAAGCGACCTTACTATTTCGCGATAGTTAGACACATTTACATGGAGAGAATTTAGTTTATGGACAAAACATGATATTACTTTTAGTATAAATGTACTATATTTTATCACCATTCATATGTTTTATTTTAATAAACAAAGTAAATAAAATGTATAGTTGATTGAAATAACTACGGCTTCTCGATTGTTTTCTATACTGTTGTTTCAAATTGTACCGCACCGATCGACCCAATCGGTACCGGCGTACATGAACTGTAACTCCAAGGTGGTGTGGAGTCGAAATCAGGGCTACGTTGATTCGCTGCTGGGGTAGGTGGTAGGTAGATTCTCTGCGGGCTGCGGCGGCTCCCGTGGTTGCTTCCTCGACGCGAGATCCTCACGCACATACGCCGATGTGCGAGCGCTCTGCCGTTGCTGCTCCAATATCAAGCACTGAAAAGTGCCCTCACCGTGCGTACGAAACGTTACAATACTACCTACAAGCGAGATTCACTCACACGGCAGTGTGAGCACTCACGCGAAACGTCTCCAAGAAAGGTGGCGCTGGCAAGCGCCTTACGAACAAGCAAGACGTTTCACGGCACTGGCTAGTGCGTCTGTAGTATCTTATCGTAGTCCAGGTGAGATGAGCCCAAGTCAACGGTGTCCAATGAGAAAAGCCAGGTCCAAGAGAGTAGCCAGAGTCCGAGAGAAGTCAAAGTGGGGTGCAGCAGGTAGGTTGAAATGAAACACGTCGAAATCAGAACAGTACCAATTTATTCACCAAAAACATCCTAGTTATAAATACAACAATATGCGTGTGCGCCTCCCCGCTACAGGCGGTGCAAGCGACGATCGTAGCGGAGGTCGGCCACGTATAGGAGTGACCCCCAACCCTCCGCTCACTACTTCGCGTCAGCGCACCCTCAAGAACACACACAGCTCAAACGTAATATTAATGCAAGTACAAATTAAGGTTTAATCACTTTGCACAATATTTATATCAAAACAAGAAATATGTTATCAATATATAGTAATTCAATACAGCCTCATATTGATAACAACATAATAGTACATACATGAATGTGCCCTCACCTCAGCCAATTCCATATACATAACACGTATTTTCTTTATTATTGGCTAAGGTGAGTACCAACAAGCATTATATTCAAATCTAAAGTACATAATCATTATTACAGCAATGCTACTAGGCTGGAAAGACGAGGCATTTCACAAGGGATCTAGGCAGGCACCCATGCCTGCCCACAAGCTGTGTGTACCCGCCACGGCTGTGGTCGTCTCACTGGACTCGGGTGCACACGCTGCGGCAGTAAACAATTTCAATGCCTTGTGTCTCCTTGCCCAATAGGTATTTATTTACCATCTCACAAAATACATGTAGGTACAAATTAACAAATACGAAGTCTTCTTGGGCGTGCCGCCGTGCGGTACACAAATGCTTTTGCTTAAAGTTACATGTCGTTTATTTTCACTTTTTTTTTTATACTTAATGAAAAAAAAAGACAGTCAGTTTTCTCAGCCGCCTGTTGGTAGAGCAGAACTTTCAAGCCCCGAGCGTCAATCACAACGGAAATGTCAACAGAGACTTGTGCAAGAAATCTTAGCAATATAATTAGTATAGCCCCAATAAAAATGTTCCCATATAACAACTTCAGACTCCGACTGTCAGGTGCAGCTCTCACTCTCACCCTCAACAAATTTCACATGTTTTAAAAATGTATGCTTAAAAGTTTATGCGATACGCATGGTCGGCATGTTAATCCAAGGATCTTCTTGGTGGGTTTGACTCCAGAAGAACCAAAATATGTTTTAGTCTAAGTAAAATAGGTCTTAAAACCCTAACAGGCTTCTTAACGGGTCACTGCAGACTTAGGGAACACCTGAGGAAGCTGGGACTCGGAGATGATGGAACCTGTAGATTCTGCGAAGAAGGAGTGGAAACGCCTCACCACCTACTTACAGACTGCGATGCAGTGGTTTATGCGAGAGCAAGAAGTTTTGGTAAACACAGGATAGAGGTGGAGGACCTCGCCACCTTGGATCCCCTCCTAATGCTGGACTTCCTGAAGCGTCTGGGATTAGTGGGGAAGCTCTAATTGGGTAACACCATGAGCAAGTAGGGGAAGCACTATCGACCACTACAGGTCGGAGCGCAAAACATCCCCTGAGAGAAAAAAAAAAAAAAGGTCGGCATGTTTCGTTGCGAACCACCAAGTAGGTACTATGGAAATTGGTTACGTTACCTCGCGTGCCTCAGATGTGTACATACCCATGTGTGTTTGATACTCTCACACACTTCGATGTATTTGACATTGACACAGACGCATATTATATTCTCATGTTTATCTGTGGTCAAATTGAGAATAGATCAATATTGTATGTCTTTAATAATAATTACTTACCTAATAATGGAAGAAAAACTTTGTACAACATTTCAAATTTGACGTAGGTATTATACATGTCATTTTTTAAAATAAAATTGTGAAATAGCGCTCGCTCAGTCTTTGGCAATGTGGAACAATTTTTATTTATAACAAAGTTTCTATGTGCAAAAATGCTTGTAAACTTTTCAGTATCAAATAGTGTTGTCGTGTTTAATTTACACATTAAAACCATATTATCCAATTTTTTACCAAGCACTGTAACAAAGTTCGTAAATTGGGTGATCAACATTTAATAAATCCGCAAAATTCCAAATTATAGGAATCATTATGAAAATTTTCAACATGTGGCCCTCTACAGGATTCGAGCCCGCATCTCTAGCCGTCTCAAGCAGAGACACTAGCCACTAAGCCTAGAAACCCGACGATTTTACCTTCATAATAGGTACCTACGTGTATATCAACAATGTGGGCACTAGTGATTACTTATGTAATTAATTAATGCTGAGATGTTTGATTTTGAAAAACTACTTCAGACAGACCGTTGATATATTATATGAGCCCTCGCATAAGGCAATAGCACTGCTATCAGCTAGAGTTAGATAAAAACAGCTTGTTAGCCGTTATTGAAATGAAGCAACGGGTTTGTCTAGTCGGAACTGCTCACTTCTCGATGTGGTAATGACTCGCAAATTCAGGTTCTGGGTTCGTATCCCGGTGATTAATATTGAGCCAGGCTGCACGCACAACTGGACACATAATTACAAATGGTTCTTCATAGCCCGGCGAGACGTTTCGTAATTAATAATATTTCTTGTCTTAATTACTGCCCTAGCCAACCTATATGCATGTTGCCCTGTAGTACTAAACTGCACTTGACAGCCTGCACATTCCAGTCACCGCCTCAAGTCATGCGTTAGTTTAGTTCCTGTGTATGGTGTTATCAATAGCAAAGGTCGCGCAAACTGATCATTGCTCAATACAATTCGATTTGTTACAATTTGTTCATTCATAACACATCCCTTCTACCACACTAATATTAAGTGGTTGTTAGTCTTGTGGCTAAGACGCCGGCTTTCGTACAGGAGGTGGTGGATTCGATCCCAGGTGCCGACCATCTTCCTCTTTCACGACACAAGCACTACATAAGTAGCTTACTGTGAAAGAGTCAAAGAGTGTATTTGTGTTCACTTTGAGTGAGCGCTATTTCGCAATTATTTTCTTTCAAAAACAATGACATGAATACGTCAAATTTGAAATGTTGATAATATGTACCTTCAAAGTTTTTTCTAATGTTTTAAACTATGACACTATTGATGAAAGGGAATTTGAGTAGAAATCGCAACCCGGTGCTAAAAATGGGGGATAAAAGTGTGAAAGTTGTTGACTCACTTAAATATCTTAATTGTCAACTCAATCTGAAGATTTTCTTAATTTACACTTAAATAAATAATTTGTTGCAAGGATCTATTTTTTTCTTCTTGTCGTATCAGATGAAGTCCTTCCGCCTTTGTTCTGAAACTTTGCACTTTTTTCCTACTTTTTTCTTTTACAATATGAATCTATTCTCAACTAGCTTATACCCGTCTTGCTTTACGTTTTTGATTCCGATTGTCAGGCTTGATCGGTAGGTAATTAAACAGGTTCTAGTCTAGCTTCCCATTGCTTAACAGGCCTCTATAACTGACATAAGCACAGAAAAAGAAGAATGACACTTTTACAATTTCTGTTTTACCGACCTCATAATATTATACGAACCTACCGACATAATTTGCAAGTTTTCATAGAGAGAGAGAGAGAGAGAGAGAGAGAGAGAGAGAGAGAGCTCTGTGGTTTGAATCTTAGCTACATTCCCTAATGTGTGATAATTAATTAGGCATTCCACCCATAGAGGGTGATTTGTGCTATCTGTCAAACTTCAAAATGGAGGAATCATTTTGCAAATTTTTTCATTAAATCTTTATTTATTGAGAATAATAAGATTTGAATAACATTTATATGTATAACAAATCAATCTACAATTATTTTATTACATTTTCATACCGTAATACCAAGATTCCATTCAACGTTTACATGAGTAATTTTGTTTCCAAAAGATGACTTACTGTCTTTTTGAGAAATTTGTATGAAGATCCTAAAAAAATAGAGTTTTTTAAATAGCTCTAAATATATTAAAGTTAATGCAGCAAATTGTATTTAAGAACCTTCTCAAGCAAATTGCACCGATCTGCGCAGATTCATATCTGACGTAGCATTTGTATTTTGAGCGTGATGTTCACATATACGATAGAAAGCAAACAAACATTTCTGAATTATTATGTAGATTTAACCACAGATAAACAAAAGAATATATGTGATTGTGTCGATGTCAAATACATCGAAGTGTAGGGAGTATCAAATACATAACATTTTTTTTATTGATTTAATGTATTTTTTATTTGTTTTAATATTAATTGAAGGTTTGTGCGGAAATACGAAGGTACAAATAGTAAGATTCCTACTCTACATATTTTGTTACGGTTACGGTCATCCGACGATTCGGTTTATTACAGCATAAACCTATCGATATTCAACGGTCATATAATTATTTACAATCATTTTTGTTAGGTACGGAAAGCCAACAATTCTATATTATGCTTACAGAGAAATAGTTATTATATTCATTGTATCAATTTTATACTTAGGCCTAATAATAATTTTGCAAAGCGCCTTTGAGGTGATGGTATTATCACGAAACGGCGCGTTATAAAAATAGTCCTTATTATTATTACAAGATACTATAGCTATCCCGACAGACGTTGTCCTGTGGTCCTAACCAGAGGCGGCCCGTTCATTGTGCACTGCGTCTCCAGGAACAAAAATAAACTAACTAAATAATAACATTAAAATATTAATTCTAAAACGTCCATATTTCATTCGTATTCAAAGCTCGGACGGAATCAACGCGATAATATAATTATATGCGCGCACTTTGGTTGACTTTGTATGAAAAATTTCTAAAACGCCCGAAACGAGTATGTGAAACGGGCTACTGTAAAAAGCCATGGCTAGACTATGGGCCATGCTGGCCAAATAGAGGCAGAGCCTCTGGCCAAATAGAGGCTCTGGCCCATCATGGGCAAATTGTGTGGCCGCACCACCAATGACCAATATCGCCAAATATTTGACATTGGCCGTTACTTGTTTACTTGTCGATCGAGTCCGCAAGTATTCACCGATATTGGACAAAATGTTGACAGCAGCTGCCATGTCTTCCATGTTGTTATTTTCAAAGTGTTTTGTACATTTTTTTTATAATCCTGATAAAATAATAAAAATTGACAATGATAATATCATATTATGGCATTAATTGCAGCATCCTATACAGTGATACATGCGACATCTGTTTTTCTGTTATTAAAAATAATGAAAAAACGCAAACGGCAAAGACGGTGGTTGATGCTTTCTTTAAACCACTGGAGTATGTACGTAATGTACCCATGATTCTTGTTTTTTTTTATCAATATCTTTTATTTTCATTTATGTTATAATCCAAATAAACCTTTAAGAGCTAGGTAAATATATACTTATTGCAAAACAATAAATATCAATAAAAATTGAAGGTTAGGGTAAATAAAATTATGAATGTTTTTATTGTGTATATTTGTGAATTAGAAATTATAATATTCTCTTGAAATTCCCCACTCAGATAGGAGTATACAGTGAATAATTGGAGATTAGAATGTAAAATGATGAATAAAAGCAAGAATTAATCAATAAATCAGAGATAGAAACATTGTGTCGCAGTCTAGCCTCATGCCAGCTGTCAGAGTTGGGCCAATAGTGTAGCCAGGTGTAGAAGTATATTTGCCAAATGTTGCTACTTGCCAATGCTTGGCCAGAGCCACTATTTGGCCATCGTGGACCAGCATGGGCCAAAGTGTAGCCGTAGCTTAAGAGTGGCAATTACGTATGCGAGAATGAGAGGGTGCAGGTGCAGAAGACAATTTAATATTGTTGTTAATTTTTTTCAAAGATAGCGTCGCATGACATTCGTTCCATACTAACTTTAATATCATATTTTATATTATTTCTTATCAATTTTCAACTTTTTATTAGTTATTCTGTTATCCGGAGCGGATAAGAATCCAATAAATCACACATCTGAAGAATCCGTTGAGCCAATCTCGAGTTATAAGTATAGTGTTCGCATTAACCCGACTTTAATTTATATTAGAGAAGATATGTAGGTATATCTTTTATAGGTAAATTTTTGTTCGGTATACGTTTCTTTCACAATGTCAATAAAGTATGATTTATAGTTTATATACATTCGTCTATAATTCTAAGAACATGCCTTATCTGGTTACTTGAGATGAGATTTTTTAATGTTGACATTTTATTTATTTATTTTATTTCCCATACCAATAACATGAGTACAATAATAAGTACCTACAAGTACCTACTTAGAATCTATATATATATTTATTTATTTTGGGATTTATTATCTCACTAGGCAGACGCCTGTGCCGAGATAATACTTTTGTTTTTTGAGATAATATGTAATTTTAAAAGGTAAAGTAAGGTTTCTCTTGAAAGGATTTATATTTGCAGTTGCAAGACAACTTATAGTTGAACTACATAAGAAATGAAAAAAATATAAAAAACTAAGAAAACTGGCATGGAAGGCCAGATGGGAAGCGACTACCACCACAGAAATCCGTCAATTGCCGTGTATAACAATAAAACCCCCCGGCTTCGATCAGCCGCACAGAGTGTGGTCTGCGCTCAACCGGGTCCGTACAGGACACGGGAGATGTGCGGACTTCTTCCACAAATGCGGTTGGCTGGACTCCCCTGAGTGCGACTGCGGGGCGGAGAGACAGACAGTGCCTACGATACAGTAACTTCGTGCCTTCGAGCATATGATGGAGACCCAGAAGACTTTTTCACCTTCAATGACCCAGCGACCGAATATATTGTAGGAAACCTTTTAAGCATTTGACAAGCAAGCCTGTTGCTTGCGCTCATCCAAACATTTTTATTATTTTACTAAATGACTATTATTTTGAAAAACTTATGATGTGATGTACTGTATAGTGAATACCATACGATAAATAAATATAATAATGTTGAAAATAAAACTCACCTATTTTGTAATCCTGTAGGAGTAATACTCTTTTGTGTTTATTCTGAAACAAAATGAAAGAAACATTAAAAAAAATCACTTACATACCTAATATTAACACTAGATAAAGATAGAGACATCCCTCCTAGGCTAATAATGAGACTCGACTCCATAAAATTCGCTGGAACTACGTTCCTACCTTAACCCAATCTATTCAAATCATAAACAGAGCGTGCAACAGTTTCAATAGAAACTATATGGATGTTCCAGAATTAGATCCCTTTTCTGGTTCTCTCAAGAAGTTCAGAAAAAGTTTGGTGGCAAGGTCCATTCAGGGAGAATCCCAGGGTGAGAGATGATCGCTTGTCATGGTGTACCGGCGTGTTATCGACCTATTCGCTGACCTACGGACGAGACAGACTGTTTAGTACAGATTATCCGACGAACCCTTACAGACATAGACTAAAAAATAATCTCCTAGCCCTCCTTACTTTCCCTCCTTCCTTCTACCTTCATTCCCCACCTTCCCTTCCTCTGTAATTGAAAAGTGAAAAATGAAGACTGTGTGATAAAAAAAAAATGTGTAATTAAAGTGAAAAATTGGGATACACATAAATGGCAATATAAAAATGTAAATGATATATTAAATTTTGTAAATTATATAAAGCTGTCTGTATCCAATAAAGGAAAAAAAATCGTAATGTTATAATTCGAGAATGTTATCAAATCACCTAATCTAATCTATCCGAATTGGCCGACTTCATGAGAACGACCAGCTACATCCTCATTTTCCAAACAAAAACACCCATCACAATAGTGTAAATAAATTAATTTGTTGGTATACAAAGTATAAGTTGAAATAAATTTTGCGAAAAGGAGTACATGTTTAGACATGGTTACGGTTTTTTTTTTTTATTTATGATATAATAAATAAATACAGATCACCGAAGGAAGGAAAATAGTAAAGGAAGAGTTATCTAACAACTAATGACTCTAAAAATTCATTACTGATGTTCGATTTTTAAATGGAACAAACCACCACGGGCTTACGACCGTCTTCTACGATTGTTTCGAAGGCTAGCTTAGTGTGATCACTTTACGTTAACAACGTTCGCCATTAGGTGGTAATATTTGAGTCTCCGACTCCGAAACTCCTAATCATGAGAGCTCTCGACATGTTCAACATATCAAAAAATCTCACGTAGGTATGCAACAAATAGATATTTAATACTAATTAATGAAATATAGAGATAAAAGTTGGAAATTATTGAGAACAAGAGATCAACCAAATTTAAAGACTGCGACTGCTGTCATGTATTTGGCGCCAGGATATGACTATATCCATTTTTGTTAAATACTAACATTTATTGCCTATTGGCTCTGTTGGTACACAAGTAGTAAAGGAAGACCTTACAAACGAAATAGATTCGTGACAATTTTTTGAATCTTCTCAAAACTTTGTTTTATCGAGTTAAACCGTTTTATTTATTTATTTATTTATACAGATTCACGGCAGAATGCCTTGTACAGTATAAGTTACATAATACAATACAATAAAACTTACAATAATTACCCGACGACCATAGATTTGTTCGGTGGTTTTAGCTATATTTTACGATTCATAATAAACTTTATTGATGTTACATTATATGAAAATCTATATAAACCGAAACGATTCAATTGTACCTAAATATCCGTCCTTACATTTCTGCATATTCGTATTTAATTACCAAGATAAATACCCTACGGTACATCGTCAATAAAATCGATAATATTCTAGAAATTTTCCTGCACCCGTGTTGTTTAATATTCTTGTATAGATATTATTCTGTGGTTAGTTGGTAGAAATTGCTATATGGCAATAAGCTCGCTCTCTGTACAAACTTACAAGTGCTCAATAAAGAGCATTTTAATATTCTATGCATGCAATAGTGTCACTTGTAATTAAAACGTCTCTGGTTCTTTAGATCGGCACACAACACAGAGGACCTTATTCAGGTAATGTACATCTAATCTGGTGTAATGGCGCATTTACAATCCTATTTGGACTTCATTTTACTGCCATCAGCAAGGAATGCAGTGTTTATTGGAAGAGAATGAACTAAATCAACTATTGAAACATCAACTAATAAACGTCTAACTATTAAAGGAAAGATTCGCAAAGTTTTTTATTAAATAGTTAACAATCTTCAAGTCAAACTATCCACATCAACAGGGTAATTCACGAAAAAGTTAGAACTAGTTAAATATTTGAAACTTAAGGATGCTTTGCACAAAAATACCCGTTTTTGTCAGTTTTACTCAATAGATTTTACTTGTTGTTTCTTCTTTCACAAAGAAACAGAAATTTAAATTTTATTGTGTAATGAACTTTATTTAAATAGTTTAGCTAAACTATCAAGTCTTTGATCCATAACTAAAAATACAGAATAATACTATTACTGTTAGTATGTATCTAAGTTGCAAAAAAATGAGTGAAGAAAGAACAATAATACTAATAATAATAATTGGAATGTGACTGATTTACCTAAATATGATATTTTTTAGCATAATAATACCCCTTTAAGAAAATAATTAGTTCGCACTCAAAACTAAAAAAAAATACACTTTATTTTAAAAACTATAATGTTTAGTTCTTCTGAAGAAGTCAAATAGCCAATGCCTCTTATAATGTAGAGAGAATAAAATAATAACACACTCCGTAGATAAAGTTTATTGTCAGCCTCACGGCAGTCACTTTAGTGTGTATACCTCGATGGGCTCTGCCCAGTGCACACCCCGGGGACATCTGCCACTTCCCCATCAAGCACAGCCACACGTCAGTCTGTGACTCCGATCTCCGATCAGATGAAGATCTCTTGCTCCATTACGCCGCCTCGTGGCTGGTAGCTTGCACCCCGCGGCGCACGGAACTAGCAATCAGCCAAAGATCGTTCCATAGTGCAGCACCAGCCCTTGAACCTGGATGATTGTATCTTGGAAATGGTGTTTAATTAAATAATTGAACGATCATCACGTCGATCTCTTCTGGAATATGGAAGCAGACTTACACCACGCGAGTAGAACTAACTGCAGAGCATGGTAATCACAAGCGAGAACACTTTGTTCCTAGATCCTCTTGGCAATTCGCTTGACATTTTCTATCTAGCTAGACCAGGCCCGGGCAAACTGCGGCCCACCGTCATTTTTTATGCAACATCTGAACCAGTAAGTAAGTTTACGTATTTTTTTTAATATTTTCAATAGATTAAAATTTTAAGAATTTAAGTGCATTTTTAGGATTTAATGTAATTTAATAATTGCTATGGTTGCTGAAAGTGAAGAAGAATTGCAAGAGGCCTTAACAACTTTGCAAATCATTCTTCAAAATAATTACAACATGAAGATAAACAAAGACAAAACAAAGCTGCTGACTGTAGGCCGAACGCAACATCAGATGAGAGTAATGATGTCAGGAGTTCCACTAAAAACACCAAGGAGTTTGTCTACCTCGGGAGCAAGATAACATGGGACGGTCGGTCTAATAGCGAGGTCGACAGCCGTATACATTAGGCTAGACTTGCCTTTAATAAAAGGTCGAAAATAATGGAGTCGAATATTGTTGACCTGAAACTGAGAATACTCCTCATCAAGACCTATGTATGGAGTATCTTGATTTACGGCTGTGAGCATGGTGCATATCTGAAAGTGATAAACGGAGACTAGAGGCTTTTGAGATGTGGTTCTACAGAAGACTATTGGGAATTTCCTGGAGAGACCACATTACAAACGAGGAGGTTCTCCAAAGAATCTAAGGAGGAAAGCACCTGCTCAGGGCCTTGTCCGAAAGGCGTGCAAGATGGATCGGCCATATAATAAGACAAGAAGGCCTCTTGCATGCCATAATGGAGGGTATGACCGAGGGGACAAACTCCAGGGGACGCCCACGCCGAGAGACCCTGTTGGTGGACGTGCGATGTCAGTCATATGTGGATCTTAAAAGAGCCGCACAAGATAGGGAAGAATGGAGGAGAAGATTTAAGGGAATTGCGGCAAACCAATCTTAGGATTGAAACCAGAGAAGATAATAATTTAGGCGCAAATGTATTTTCCACATACCTTCGTCATCACAGACTTCAAAATGATCTTTGTTGAAATACGTCTTTACAACTTTTCGCCACCGTATACTGGAGGTGACATCTAAAGAGAGATAATGTAATGTTCTTTTTTGGTTCAATGATTTCAAATTTGAAAATGATTAGATAACAACAAACTATATTGAGTTGATGAGTGCCAAGGGAAAAAAAAACTATATTGTGGTAATTGGATTCAATTTAAAAAAAATGTAATAAAATTTAAAGTGCCTTTAATAATATGATCTACATAATCAAGTTCATTCCGTAGATTCGCCGAATGTTGGACAGATTATAAAGAGTGGTAGAGTTGGAGCTCGTGGTCCTCGGGTTCACTGCCAGTCTTGCAGCCCGGCCTCGCCTCGCAGCTGACACCCGCTACACTGGCCTGCTGTTGGTATACCTGCTGGCTCATTATGGATTAGAAGCACCTCTTCGTCATAACAGACTCCTGCCGTGGCGAATAGATGGAGCTGTCCATTGTATGATCTATCACAGACAATGAGTTCCAACTTGATATTGTGAGGTACATCTTCATTACCATTTCATCTATTTGGAATTAATATTTTTGAGACTAAAATTTATTTAGTTTCTTTTTTAGGTCGTTTTCTTCGTATTGCTGTTCGTGTTGGACTTTATTTTGACAGTGGTTAATTGTTGTTTTTGGTACTGTGAATGACTTTTTTTATAGTTTTAGGGTAACCGGATTTTGTCTTGACATTGTCTTCTGTCACTGTCTGCAAAAAATGTACTTAAACGATTTGCAAATACTTGAGTAATTGTTTATTTTTTTATTTATTGTACTTTGTATATTTTCAATAATTAATTAAGACGAAATACTAATTGGGCTCTTTACACCCTTTTAGTATTGAAAAGTGTATTAAAGTGTATGTATTATTATTGTTTTCTTTTTTTTTATTGTAATTGTGATATGAACCCGAGTGTCTCGAATGAGACCCATGGAGGATAAGAAATAAATAAATAAAATAAAAACATGAATATAAAATATTAATATGCTATTCGTATCAATATGTTAGAATGATTAATCAATTTTTCAATTTTTTTTTATAACATTGACCTAAAACAACTCATCCATTCAGGCAAAATGTAATGATACACCTGACCTTAGACCAGAACTCCCCTTTGCCTTCCATTTCTCTCATCCTGGGCCTCCATCCCTTTATATCATCTGAGCCTGCATAATGTTGCATACGCTTTTCGGTTGTTAGTCTTTAACTTCTCACCTACTCGCTGTAAATGTTTGTATAAAAATATTTTACAGGTGTTTTTTTATTGTCCATACTTTTTATGTAATAGTTTTTCGAACATTTTCATCTTCGTCTGGATCTACCTAATTATTATTTTGTAAGCTAATTTTAGAGAACAAAATATTTTCTGAATTCTTCTGTGACTTATTTATTTATTGTTATAAGATTCAAATTAAAAAATAGACAAAAATAGTATTGTCGTCAGTCATAAACAAAATCAATTATTTTTTCAAGGATATTGAAAGAGAGACACTGATGCCTTATTTATATTTTAGTTTATTTCTTATGGCTGTCATGTCACCCAACAGGATTTTGCCGCTATTTAATTATTGTTTGGTTTAGTATGTTTTCCATTTCATGGACAAATAGAAGAAATCACCGTATTCTCACAACTTTTATTAGAAGTACTGAGGTGGTTATCGTTGATTATTTCCTGAAGATCGAACAAAGTCTTGGGAATGAGTATCGATGTCAACAATGTGTGATGAACGTGTGCCGCTAAACCTATATTTGTGCAATTTTCATATGCGCCTGGCCACATCCCAGTATCAGTAGCCCTAGTATAAGTTTTCGATGATCGAATATCGAAACGATCATCGAAAGAGTCTCGAAAAATTTTCATACTAAAATGATCGTTTGATTTTAAAACACTATTAGCACGCTAATAAGCGTTTATTAGCGTGCAATTAGCTTTCGATAAAACTCGTACTAGCCCCACAGAGATGAGTGCAATGCTCTAAGTGCGAGTTAATTCTTGCATTGTTTGTCTTTGTTGCGCCGACTCTTGCGCAGTCTCCCATCTCATCAGGAATTATTGCCCAGGAGAAATCTGCGGATTGCTTCATTCTGATAATTAGACCATCAACTACACGAGGAGGTGTTAAATCAGCCTGTGTACTGCACTGCAATTAACTTGCAGACATTAGATACGTCGCATTACAATAAAATGCAATGTCTTTATTAGAATAAGATGAACAATAGAGTCTCAGAAGATGAACAATGCATGTTTTGTTGACGGGACATGCGTACATTCTGCA
Source organism: Mystacides longicornis (assembly GCA_963576905.1). Lineage (NCBI taxonomy): Eukaryota > Metazoa > Arthropoda > Insecta > Trichoptera > Leptoceridae > Mystacides > Mystacides longicornis. The sequence continues at coordinate 347,783 of OY756427.1, read as the reverse complement.
ATTGGTTATTAGTATGTTTGTTTGCTAACTTCTAAACTACGACCAATGGATTTAACAATGAAAGACAACAACGTCTCATTACAAGCTAAAAAACTAGTGCATAACACATTAACCTATCTATGAACACGAACGAAAATGAGAAATTATGTAGTATGGGAGCTCTACGAAGAATATGTGGAAAGACACTGTGGGATATAGAAAGAATCGTGAATATTAGGAAAAAATGTGGTATTTATTTATTTATTTTCTGTCAAAATGAAGCATTGCTCACCATTACAGAGTAATCCTTTGCGGTGAACAATGCACATACAATACAAAAGAACAACAATAAAAGGCCACGTCGGAAGCAAAAGAAATAGGAGAGGATGTATAAAAATGGTATGTTTTTAGAAAAAGCGAAAGAAATGTGCTTGGATAGAAAAGAGTAAAGGTCCGTTCTCTCTGCCTACCCCTTAATGGACACGACGTGATGGGTAAACAAAATGACGGATTTGGCCAAATCAGGAGGCTTTATGCAATAATCATCTGCAACGCGACGGAGTGGACTTGGTCGAATAAGCCAAGATAAATAAACTGCGAAATGTAAGAATTGGAAAGCTAAGGTTGGTTCAAAATTCTAGAAATTAAATCCGCAATATTTTAAATCTGATATTCATAATGGCATCTTCACTCGCATATAATCGTACCGCCAAGAACAGCTTCTGATAATAATAATTGGATGATAAATAAGCGCATAGGTTCCTGCGCATGGCAGGTGCGCAACGCAACCAGCGCATATCGATTCGATTACCATTCTGATTATCTGACTCCCGTTCCAATCAGCCGATGATATCTCTTGTCTTGATACAGTCCAGGTGTGCAGGCTGACCAGAATTATGCACTCTCCAGTTTCCGTCAGATTATTGGATTGCTGCAGAAACAAATTATTATCACTTGATCCAGAAAATCTCTCGTTACGTGTTTGCAAGAAATTTATGCCACTGACCACGTCCAAATGACCATTGCTCATTTCACAATCAAAGACCTTTCAGGTCGGATGACCAAAGTGTTTTGTATTTTAATTTATTAAGTTTAAGGTTTCTTCAAATTATTAATCTCACGTAAGAATATGAAAAGCGTCGGCGTTTCGTGTCGAGATGCATGTGTGTTGCGCATTCTCCTATTGTATGGGTGTGAGTCCTGGCACCTGACCAAAGCACAGGTACAAAAAATCTATGCATTTTTTAAAAAGTGCCTTAGGATAATTTTGGGTTTAAGGTGGTACCACCGCATCACGAACGACGTTATACGCCCGGCGACGGACGGTCTCCGCTACAATTGTGGAGAGGAGATGAACTTGGCTGGGACATGTGTTAAGGATGCCGAATGACAGTTGGCCGAGGAGAGCGCTGTTCTTCCTCTCATCAGGGTCTCGAAGACGATGAAGACCCTCTCATACCGCGTTAAGTTCCTTTGAAGCAAAGCTGAGGGATTTGGATATGGTGTGGGAGGAGGTCATTAAAGCCGCGCGAAATCGGGAGCGGTGAAGGGTTCTTGTTGTCTCCCTATGCCCTGAATTGGGCCAGACTGGGGTATTGATTGATTAATTGAAAGAATGTGATTTTGCATCGCAAATTCCTTTAAGAACAATAAGTACGCCATAATCTTCCTCATTCTTATAGGGAACAGGCAAGCGTCAAATTGTGTTATTTTGGGTGAATGACTGATTTTGAAGATCTTTCTGAACTGCATTCGTGAAATGTGGCTATTAAGAGCGACACACAATTAGCGGAGTTATGAGTCAGACCGACCCTGACCCTAGCGGAGGCTCCTAAGGCCTCAAGCACGAGTGATCCTCACCTTGTTAGTTCCACTAATTGACACACAGCGCCACCGCGTGACAACGGGTTTATGGATCAGACTTCATCAGGTCTATTGTGTGCTCCAGTTTGATTTGCTGGGAAAGACTCGTAACTTAAATAAGCACGAGATATACCTAGAATCATCTACATAGGGCAGAGAAGATGGTTCACATGAACTAGGTATTTGATTACATCAGTTAGTATTTGATTTAAAGTGGTGAATTTCTACAAATTTGAGCCAATAAGGGCTTGAGACCAACTTCTGCTGCTGTTCCATGTTGGATAATAATCTATGAAAGTATGTTTAGACTTATTCAAGAAAAAGTTTATATTTAAGAGTTTTTCGATTTTATGATTCCACGAATTCCATACGAAAATGAAATTTGTGTTTTTTATTTTTTTAATAATTTAGCTGGTTTAGGATGCTTTCTGAGTATTTGTTCCCTGGTAGGTACGTCCTTCAAATTTTCTCGACCATAACGTGTTAATTTTCGTATTTTTTTTTGTACTTGATTGGTTCACATTTAAATGTACGTGATCTTTGTTGTTCTTCAAGTTGTTGAGTGAATTGTTTTTTTTTTTATGTTTTAATCAATTAACTCGCACGCGTATCTGATTTTGAGTTATGTTTTATATTTTGGTGACCTCAACCAGTGCATAGATATAAACTGCAATGCCGGCTGATGAAAAAAAATCCAAAAAAAAAAACAAATACCAAACTCAAAATAGTTAATATTTTATGGAAACGTAAGATGCGGAAAAATATGAAGATTAATCTTAATTATTATACTAGGAGGTTGACCACCTCACGTCCTTAAACCGCAATGAGCCTCGGACGCCTTCGAGCGCAATGGAGAGCTCTTGATGCCTCCCTATGCTCCTGAGTGGGGCTTAGGGCCCCCGCATTGTGGGTTGGTTTGGGGGGGATCCGCGGTGGGCTTGATGTGTGTGGGGCCGGCTTTTCGGTGTGATTGCTTCGATCGAGCTAGGGGGGGTCGTTTTCGTGCGATTCTGGTTTGCTGTGGATTGGTCTTCTCCGGGCTGGCTTGCGTTGTGCGGGGAGCCAAAAGGGAGTATGTATGTATGTATTATAATAGGAATTTGTCTCATTTACCTAAAAATTATTTATTTTAAGCGTTATAGCCTTAATTTTTATTTAAGCCAGTAAATGAAAAAGTTATGTTCGAACTAATCTTTTTCGTGAATACCCATGCTGTAAGTGTACAGAATACTTAATAAGTTCACTGGTAGGTACCTACTTAGAGGCAGTAGCAGTATATACGGCAGGTACCTGTTGTCTTAATAAAGATTGTTTCATAACTACTGATCGGTCTGATATATTCAATAGGCTCCTCTCCACGTACATAATTGATTTCCCAAAATATGCGTGCTCCGTGGCGGCGGGGTAGGCAGCCGCAATGCGTACCTTCGGACCACTTAATTTATGGCTTTTAATAACTGTAATCCACCGCGGTGTATTTAGTCATGGCTTTTCTACATTTAATTAGATCTTGCTGAGATGCATGCCCGTGTGCGACCTTATGACCATCCACCGGATCATACGGTACCTGGGACGGTGGGATGCGCTAAAAGTTCACATAAATGATTAACAAGAATCCAAAATCAAAGTCTTCTCTAATAAGAAGCTTGATGGTATGGTGTTACATAAATCTACTTATAATGGTATAATATGGCTTTGATAATGTTTGTATATTTATGCTTTATTGTATATAATTATAAAAAGGCTCTTAAGCCGTACATTGAATGAATAAATAAATATATAAATAAATAATATAAAAGAAAGTCGGGTTAGTGCGAACACTTATAACTCGAGATCGGCTGAACAGATTCTTCCGATGTATGATTTATTGGATTCTTCTCCGCTCCGAATAACAGAATAACGCTTAAAAAGTAGAAAAATGAATAATAAATAATATGAAACACCATATTAAAGTTAGTGTGGAACGGATTTCCTGCGACCCCATAGCAAAAGAATATGATGGTAATTCCCTCTCATTCTTCCAAACCTAATTGCCGTTCTTACAGTAGCCCATCTCACTTAGTCCAATTTTCATACAAAGTCAACAAAATTATCGTGAGCTTTCATAATATGCAGCATAGGCACTTTGTAGGCGAGGTAGAATGTGTATTCTCGCGTTGTTCGGCGATCTATATTATTGCATAACCGATCTGCATTGCTCACCGCAAAGGATTACTCTGTAATGGTGAGCAATGCTTAATTTTGACAGAAAATAAATAAATAATCTACATAATAATTCAGAAATGTTTGTTTTTTTATTTGCCTTTGACAATACTTTTACCGTATATGTGAACATCACGCTCAAAATACAAATGCTACGTCAGATATTAATATGCCCAGAGCCGTACAAAATGCTGGAGAAGGTTCTTAAATACAATTTGCTGCATTAACTTTAATATATTTAGAGCTATTTAAAAAACTCTATTTTTTTAGGATCTTCATACAAATTTCTCAAAAAGACAGTAAGTCATCTTTTGGAAACAAAATTACTCATGTAAACGTTGAATGGAATCTTGGTATTACGGTATGAAAATGTAATGAAATAATTGTAGATTGATTTGTTATACATATAAATGTTATTCAAATCTTATTATTCTCAATAAATAAAGATTTAATGAAAAAATATTCAAAATGGTTCCAACATTTTGAAGTTTGACAGGCACTAATCACCCTCTATGGGTGGAATGCCTAATTAATTATCACACATTAGATTAGAGGGTGTAGGGAATGTAGCTAAGATTCAAACCACAGAGCTCTCTATGAAAACTTGCAAATTATGTCGGTAGGTTCGTATAATATTATGAGGTCGGTGAAACAAACATTTTAAAAGTGTCATTCTTCTTTTCCTGTGCTTATGTCAGCTATAGAGGTCTGTTAAGCAATGGGAAGCTAGAATAGAACCTGTTTAATTACCTACCGATCAAGCCTGACAATCGAAATCAAAAACGTAAAGCAAGACGGGTATAAGCTAGTAATAAATAAGATATCGAACTGTAAAGCAAGACGGGTATAAGCTAGTAATAAATAAGATATCGAACTGTTGGTTCTGTAATATGTTAAGATCTTGTCCTGAAATAGGACACTAGAATCCAGAAATAGTAGGTACGTTGTTTCCAAAAGAGGAAGGAAGGGGGGGGGGCTGTACATGCCCATAAGTGACTGGGATGAATGTTTACCTTTAATTATAGATACCTACCTATTATAACATTTTTCTACCGGTCAGCGATCTATACGGTGAGATGAGCGCCACAGGCAGAGGCGGACAATCTTTGGTGCGTGCATTGAACGGTACAACCACATCGTCCCTTTTATTTTTTTACAAGCATCAAAACCTTGTTGGACGACGGGTATGGAAAAGGGCTATGAATCGTTGATTTAAAGAAATCAGTTATATCCTCCCTTAAGGAGATCCAGTTTTTTATTTATATTATTTTAACACCAGTTTTGCTTTGTTAAGAATTGCGGACAATTTGACATTGAATCTCGTAGCAACAAGTCAGTATAATATTTCCCGCGGACAACAAACTGTTATTGATTGTTATTATTACAAGTAATATTAACTTACAAACGAATTCGTGTGGTGGTTGGCAGTCAAGTGGTTCGGGTTCCGGTGCCGACCATATCCACGTTCGCAACACCAGGGGGGTGAGTACGTAAGGGCTATAGCACAACTAACTACTGCCTAGTGTAGTTAGCGCGAGTACGTAACGTTACAAATGTAGTTAGTTGTGCGTTTCAGCGTGGTTATTATGTAGTTAAGCCTTGGTTATGAGTAGTTAGATTGATGTGTGGTTAGTCGTGCTATAGCAAAAGTTACGTACTCACTACCCAGCTTTGCTTAATGTGAAAGATGTTGAAAGCGTATTTGGGTTTACTTTGGATGAGTCCAGATTCATTTGTATAAATAAAAAATATGTGTGACAAACATTTCCCGTAAATAAATTGATTGTTTCAATGAAAACCCGAGTCATGAACGAACTTAATTAAACAGATATGAAAATGTACGATTTGGAGATACTCACATTTTTCATCTAAAGATCTGAGAAACTATATGATTTAAAACTATTATATTTTTTTTTTATTATATAAAAACCGCCACCATAGAACTCTCACAGAGATAGATTTATAGGTGTTATGATACAGGAAAAACGTAGATTTCTATAATTTTCCGGAGCATGATGATCTGACATGTTGATATAATCGATGCTAATTAAATTTTTAAGGCTGAAAGGAAAGGCGTATTGGATTGAGAATGACGCGAATAGACCACATCGTTCCCGTCTTCAAGGAAAACCAAGAAGAAATAGAGTGGTTTTATGAGATTTTAAGGGTAGAAATGAGTGGAGGCCCGTTCGTTCTACCTATCTCTAAAAGAACACGGCGTGATGGGTAAAAAATAATGATGATTGGGAATGGAAATGCGCAGAATGTAGCTCGAGTCAACGATTGCGTACCCCTGCCGTGCAGGTACACAAATACCTTTAATTCGAACATAATAATAACAATAAGGTACGGGCCGTAATAGAGGCCGAGGTGAATAATTAACCAAACTAAAGATCTATCTAATTATTTTAACAAGTTAATCTGAGTGATCCACCGGTGCGGACAATAATCATCTCGCGGGTGTATCCACTGATCTATATTATAATGAGATCTAATGATTGATCTAGCATCCGACAGTATTCGGCTGTAATTACGTCTCAATTTAGGAACCAAATGAGATTTTAGACAAAGTTAACATTTTATTTTATTTCTCGTTACAACCAATCACGATCCATTTGAAGGTTCTGCGTTCCCATGCAGCGCTGCCTCATGAGGTCACACAGGTGGTAGCCATAGCTGGCCGCACCAAATACACAGAGTTTTCAACATTCATTCAATAAAAAATCAGTAGATTGGTTTCCCTACGCCGATACGGACAGTAAAGCTTTCTCATGGAGGTTAACATTATCTTAATATGTAAACTGGTAAATATACTTGCAGATCAATAAAATATATTTCATAGCAACTTTCAGTGTTCGCAGATTCATTTAAAAATAACAGCAACTTTCAGTGTTCGCAGATTCATTTAAAAATAACAGCAACTTTCAGTGTTCGCAGATTCATTTAAAAATAACAGCAACTTTCAGTGTTCGCAGATTCATTTAAAAATAACAGCAACTTTCAGTGTTCACAGATTCATTTAAAAATATTTAAGCAGTATTTTGCATCTTCGACACTATCACAAACACTTCTAGTTGGATTATTCCAAAAAATCAACGACAGACGAATCTGGAATGGGGCTTTTTCAGCTGGCAAGAGAAATTTATAAAAATATTGACGCGACCGCCCGTTTTTATGACCATGTAATAAAGGAATGTGGTATGGAAGTTGCTGTTGTTAGAAATATGAATGTGAATAACTTAAGATGGTTTGGCATGAAAAAAAGAATGTATGCAATGACAAAGAAAATTTATAAGGCTGAAAGGAAAGGTGTAAGAAAGCGTGTCAGACCGAGAATGACGTGGATCGAACGCGTCGATTCCGTCCTACAGATGGATCATGGATGAAGAAATTAGACAGGTTATATTACAAATATAAGGTCAAAAGAAGTGTTTATTGAAAGAAAAGAGTGGAGGTCACGATTTGCTGTCAAAACCATAAATTGTACATACATACAATGTCAGCTGTCATAAAAGTTAGGTGAGATATGACGTAGGTACTACTTCACTAATATGTAGCAGATATGCATGTATGTACAGACAGGCAGTGCACTGTTATGTGTAAAGACAACAAAAGTTATGAATAATTATGAATATTATGTAAATGTAATTGGTGCGCGGGCCGCGGTGCACGCTCCAGCGAGGGATTACCTCACCAAGCGTGCCTGCGCGGAGGAACAGCGAGGAAACGACAGTGCGCATCCATCTCCCGGGTATCAGCGCTCTCTGGAAGGCGCCACTGCTATGCTAATCCACTAATTAAAACGAGAGTACAGTGCTTGTAGAACCTGAATTCTAACTTGGTTTAGTTTTCTACCCAAGTTATGCAATTCTTGTAAGAAGTGAATCTGCTGATGCATCTCCGAGTTGCACGCGATCTGTCAGTGTAAGTGCATTCACCATCGCAACCATTCAACAGCGGCGACATTGCCCAGGCTCTAGGCAACTGTTTCCACCCGATTGCACTCTAATAATCATACCTTATGATGGCTGAATGGTAAACAAACGTGGTTCTTAGTGGTTGAAAGAATGCAAAAACTTGCATTCTTCAAAGGAATTTTCCAAGGATTCAAGATAAATAAGCATCTTTCTCCACAAAACAAGTGAATGACTTAGAAACTGGTTGGTGTGGGTTTATTTCGATATAATAATTAAGTTAAGAGTTGAATGCAATCGTATTATTGAATAGAAGCTTCATTCTTAATTCCACTACTAACCACAATCGAAAAACTAAAATAACAGTACAAACGGTAGCTTTAATATAACAAAAAAGCTATTTAGAATAATAACATCACACCCCGAAAGCATAGCCCCCAGCACCAGCACTCCACACAGACACGCACGCACTCAGAGTGATGGTACATGGACACATATTAATAATATGTTGGTCTACCAGAAGAATTCACCCGACCAACATGAGAATATTGTACCTATACCATAGTAAATACAAGGTAACTAGATACCAGTGGCGAAACGTCCATACAAGGAAGTTCCTCACAGTCTAATCAAATAACTAAATTATAGGTTTCTTGTGTTTGTTTTCAATAACTCTTTTCATCACTGCTTTACCATAAAAAAAAATCTGTTTTCACCACTGGTATCTGACGTTGGTTTTTTGAAAATTGAACTAAAAAATACGCGTAATATATTATTAGGTATGTGAAAGGGCATTTTTTAAATTAATCTGGGGTCACATAATGAGTCTGGCTAACATGGTAAAAAAAATTAAGATTCAAAATAATACATAACGATTTTAATAAAATGAATTAATCAAATGAATCCAAATCCAAACTCCCTTAAGACCCCACTCAGGGGCACAGGGAGGCAACAAGAGCTCTCCATTGCGCTCGATCTTGCAAATCAATGAATATCTGATGTATTTTAAGAAAAAAACGTTTGCTTTCATCAGTTGTGTCACAACTTTAATTGTAGACACACATTTTACATGCATGGTCACAAGGTAATTGAAGTTCGAAGCTACTTTGCTAACAAAAATAGTACACTCTGCAGCTGCAAATAGTACCATTATAGAGTGGAAATGGCTATGGTTGTAATATTTGTTCAGAATGTCGAAGGAAATCAAACTGGTGAGAGAGTTCTTCTTCCTTCTATCACGTACATCCTCCTTGTCATTGTCATACTGTATGATCCCTTTCCCAAACTTAGTTAATTGCATCACTATAGTGCTGCTGCATCGACTACAGCAGCATTGTCTTCCCGTGCTTTTCACGTGGTGTGATTTGGAGTAGCGAACTTTATTTTAATAAAAGAAAAAATATTTACAAGTACAAGTTGTTACATTATTGTGAGGTTTTACAACTACGTATTAATTTTCTGTTAATTAGACATTTGTTCGCGCCCGAGGGTCCCCTTAGAACTTGACAGCCAAATTATCCTAATTTGACACCCGTTCACTAAATAGTGGGTGATATTTAATTGAAAATATACAGGTGAATACACGCCATCGTTTTATATGAGTTCCTTTTAACAAAATACAACAGCGATTCTGTAAAAATGTTTTGTTCAAATACGTTGGATTGATTGTTCAAATCTTTGGAACTTTTGATAAGATTCGAAAAATTCTTTCCGCAATTTTGAAATTCCAGTTTTAGGACTCTAAAAGTCGCTTAGTTGATTCGAAATGACGCGGATTCATAGAAGAATACTACAAATCGCCTGGACACATACGTACAACCATAAGCAATCAATCTTGCTACGGCCAGAATAGACCCCCTAGCTAGACAAATTCAAATAAATTGGCGTTCGACTCCAAACGAATATTTCGTCAATGTGTGGAGTGCGAAAAAATGAACTGTCCACTGGAACATAATATACACAATTATTTAAACCAAACAAAGACACTTATATAAAAATATAAAAAGTGGACAGTTAATTTTCTTCCTACTCTACATTCTCAAAATCTTCGTTTGTAGTCGAACGCCAATTTCAAATTGTTTACGTTTAGGGGGACTGAGCTGGAATCATTGCCTTTTTTGTGTTTATTTATTTACATTCTTTGAGACACCAACAGAACACTGATTTAAACATGTAATATAAACAAAAGGACACAACACATACAAAATTCACCAGTGTTCCAATAAGAGGTGTCCGCCACTTCCATTGTTTACATCGCAAGCTATCATATCTGGACAATATTATATTAGAGGTGAAAAATATACAATTCTTCAAGTCATCCCCAAGAGGACGATTGAGGGAAGGAGGGTTGTTAGCACAGAGAGGCCTCATGACTGAGAAATAACCGAGGTTTGGCGGGCATTAGATTAGCTGGAAAACTTTTTGACCTCGCAAGAGGAAGCATGGCATTTGCTCAAGTGATCTCCGTAAAGAAGAAGAAAAAGTATTTGAAGAAGGATTTGAGCTGTTAAACAACAGTTTATTTATATAAAAATCGTTTTAGTAGGGGTCAATGAGTATAATGAGGAGACAGCTGATACAAAAAAATCAGTTTGGTTTGTCAGGTTTTTTTGTATTTAAAATGTTATAAAACCAACAATTTGGTACTATTTTTAAATTAACTGGTGTTAGATTTTATGAGGCTAATTTTAACCACTGCAGGCTTACGAACGTCTTCTACAGCTGTTTCGAAGGTTGGATTAGTGTGATCACTTTAAGTTGGTTACCAGAATATTATGATATAGCACCTTTAACATTACATTTAGGTAGATATGTGAAGTTTGTATGGAAAGAATTAGCCACAAGTCACGCCCGAAGAAGTTTGCAAGAAATGCTTCAAGAAATATTAAATTAACGGTGCGGGCCCAGTTGGGAGCTATGCGATATGCTTTAATTATTATTATATTATCTTTATCTTTTATATCATTTTGTATTATTTAGCATAAAACTAACTGTGCCTGACGCGGTAAAGTAAAACGAAAATAAGAGACACGTTCTTAGATCTGCCAGGAATATGGGATATTTTATTAACGTGTGGGCGTGGCTTTGATATTTCCGATATGATTCCCAATGAGCAAATACGGAGATTTTGCAACATTCAAGATTTGGAAGGTGGAGTAAAGAGAAGAGATACCTACCACATTTGTAACAGAAAAACCATCAGAGGAACGTAGACCATCAAAATGATGATAGAAAAGCTAGTCATCCGTACCCCAAGAATCAGATTTATTCCTGTAAAATAACGGATCGTAGATCTAAGTAAAGAGGAGAAGAAGAATACTGGAAACAACACTAACTTTAAAGCGATCACACTACGTCGGCTTTGTAACATCACCAGCGCAGAACAGTTATAAGCCCGCAATGGTTCAATCTCACTAAACGTCTTTGTGATTAACCCCTTTCTTTCCTCGGCAGCTTCCTTTGTTACTGTCTTTACCTTGCTTCTGTTGCTCGGAACGCTTCCTGTGATTACAATTCTTTCCAGGATATCTCCAGTTTTCCAGCCATAATAATATTAATTCATTAGAGTACCAGGCACATAATAAAACTAATTTAATTCCCAATCCATGGGCCCTTAAGTGCGCTTAGTGAGGTCAAAATAATTACAGCAATTAAGTACAATGTATTTCAATATTTGGGCATGAAAAAGTTACATTTCAGGTACATAAAACTGCACTTGAAGATAACAGAAAGTGAAGATGACATTTTTTTCTAAAAATGACAAGGTAGATCAATGTTGATAGGTGTAAAGTGCCAATCAGCATATCGTCCAGTACAATATAAAAAAGAATAAAACAAATAAAAAATACGAACAAAATCAGCACAGAAGTCAAAGTGTATTATGCTAATCAGCAAGGGGAGACACTCCCGTGGGAGAACATCAACGTGGACCTAGTCCTAAATGAAGCCCAGTCAACATTCCAAAACATTACCACGACCCACTCAACTACTTTACTCCACAAAGCATAAAATAGTAATTAAATACAATAATAGAGGGATGGTCTAATCCAACATTTCATCAATGGAATAAAAAGATGCACAGATTGGTTTCCAAAGGTAAATATGAAGAGCTCGCGCTCGCCATACGTCACAAAGAACACACCATCAATTATTCAGACGTTACTTCGTGTAATTAATGAATTAATTGTTAATATCTTTCTAATCGCAGATCACTCTGCAGGGAGGGAATATCGTGATTGATACAGTCCACACACGTGGGCATCAGCTACAATTTGATTACAAACATATTTAATTTATCAGAAGTAGGTGCTCGTTGTGCTCGGTTATTTGAACCCATTAAAATTAATTACAAAACTCTGATTTATTATTCAGTTATTCACAAAGTTGCTCTCACTGAAGCAGCGGAGGCCGCGTTGTCCAGTGGACGGCTGAGAGTGATAGTAGAACCTGCGAAGGAGTTTTGTTGCCTTACCGTGTTCCATAGTGATTGATGCGAAAGGTGTCCTTCAGTAGGGCTTTCTCTGGTTACAACTTATGAAGACAAAAAACACGATTGATTTCACTTCGTTTTTATACACTCGAAGAAGCCGAATTTCTCGACAACGAGTACATAAAAATATCGGTGGCGATACTACCCTGAGTAGATCTCCTCCTGAAGATTTCTCCACGCCATCCTGCCTTTCGCCATGCTCTGCCAAATATTCACCCCAGCAGACTGAGGTCTTTCTCCGCTCTGTCCAGCCATCTCCGCCTGGGCCTTCTTCCAATGCTCCTTTCACGAATAATATTATAAACATCCGTGGCGCTAAAACTCAGTGTGGATCAAGATCCTCCAGAAGATTTGTCCATACTACCCTGTCCTCAGTCAATCGTGCCACCTCCAGCAGTTTGTGGTGTCTCTTCACTCCGTCCAACCGTCTCATCTTGGGCGTTTCAAAGCTCCTCCTTCCAGCAGATCTTCCACAGAAAATTTCTTTGAGAACCGACGGTTCGCTCGATCTTTGAAACATGGCTCAGCAAGCAGAGTCGACTAATATTAATGTATTTTGCGGATAGACCAAATGCGCCAGAGTTCTCCATCTCTGAATGGTCCGTAAATTTTCGGCGATATTGTCGGAAATATCCAACATTTTATGAAAGTAAAAAAAACAATGTGGTTCTGTCGCCGATTTTGTACGGTCGTCTTTTCGATTCCTGGAGCAGACCATCATCTCTTTCATGACACAAACTTTGCTTAGAGTGAAAGCGTACAAGCGGGAAAGAGAAATAATAATCCAACAATATTTTATCGAACACTGGCGCATATTACCAATGTGACTTGAACGGCTTCCTTTCCATAGACACATTTTCAAGAGGAGATGTCGCTTCTAGCATGCAGCACGAAGATATAATTCTATAACTTTTCCTCAAACTTTGGTTAATCTCTCCACCATAACGGCTGATAACGCATTCAATATAAATGAAACGGTTCATGTGCAGCACACTGTTATTCCCAAACATGACGCGGTGTGATCTGATGATGGGTTCAGTTTGGTAACGAGACAGCTAACAGTTATGAGGAGCGGATTATTCTCCTCCAGTGGCCGCTCGCCCAAATATAATTCAAGAGTGTGGAGTACCGTACGCCTTGGTGCGGTGGTCTATTGGCTACTTCTCTGCCCCGGTTCACATCCCGCCCGTTGCAATTAACCAACCACAAATTAATTGCGGCACGTGACTAATCAACTCTGAGTATGGGATTCGTGTTCAATATCTCCTGATATGCTCTATCTATCTAACCCAAACAAACTATCGAAAGCAGGTACTTATATAGATCTATAGATCGAGATTGTGCAATCAGCTCCCACTGCAATGTCGCATCTGTTCTTCCATTTACTCATTCCGTAGGATTATTGCCGGTCCTTAGTCTTCTAAAAGTTTCCCAACATGTTATTTTACTAGGCCTAAATCTTTAATTCTTCAATATAAATGCTAGATGAGAAGCGTCACCATCTTCCTCTCAACATCCTATCTAAATACACGAAAAAATACAACACATAAACCAGCAAAGTTTGCAAATATTACTTTTATTTAATTTTTGGTGGGTTTTTTTTACTTGATATACATTACATACTGTATAGAAAAAGAAAAACACTTAAGCTAGACGGGGTGGCCCGAAAACCCACCAAGGCGCATACCTCGACGCTTGCCATGACGGACTCCCGATACCCGGCAGCAGTATCCTCATTATAATGTATATAACATGGACACCAGTATGGGGATTGGGAAAGGTAAGGAAAGAGGGAAAGGGAAGATGACAATGGATCGGAGGGCCCCCGCCTAATGCCCGATGAGACCCAGAACCTATCAAGGATTCAATTATAGACCTCTTAAACATAGAAAGGGATACATGAAAGATGTCTATACCAACAAAAATGCGTTATAATTATTCGATGAACGATGAATGAAAGAACTTTGCAGGTAATTTGCTGCACCTCGGCTGTTTAAAAGTAAGTGTCGTCCTGGTCAATCTGATTGGGCAGTTGAATTTTATTTTACCTTCTATTAGATAGTTACTCTCGATAAGGTTATGGGTTATTTTATATAAGAAAGACATATCGCGTAACGTGCGCCTGCTCTCTAAGGTCATCATTATATGGTGACGTGCAGAGAAATGCGAGTTGTCAAATGATAAGAAGCATCTAAAATCTAAATGTTTTAAAAATTTATTATGCAACTCTGTAACCTGTCAATATACGTGATGTATTGGGGACTTCAGACCACCGTAGCAAACTCAAGACAACTTCGCACATACGTAAAGTAAAGTAGTTTTAGTGTTTCTATTGACTCAAATGGCTTAGATACTCTCATAACAAATCCCAGTTGTTAAAACACCTTGTTCGTGATCGCATCAATGTGAGCTCTAAGTGTCATTTTGCTGTCCAGCAGTACTCCGAGATCCCTGACAACGAGACATCTCCTCAAGGAAATTTCATTAATTTAGTAGTCGTAATGGAGGGGCTCCTTTCGTCTTGTGAAGGATATCGCGCTGTATTTATCAACATTAAGGAACAGTTGGTTTCCAGCGCAGTATTAGGAGAGCCTATCCAGGTCGACCTGAAGAGATATCGCGTCCTCAAAATTGCATATCCTTTGGTAGACCTTTATGTCATCCGCATATATAAGAAAATGAGAAGATCCAAAGCACCGCTGGATATCATAAATGTACATGATGAAGAGAATTGGGCCCAGATGAGAACCCTGTGGAACACCGGACACGCAACGTCTGAATTGAGATGTTTCGTTGTTAATAGCAACAGCCTGATGCCTTCCCCTGATATAGGAAATTATCCAGCGCAAGAGGTTACCAGTACCACGCAAACCATACTTCCCCAGCTTATGTATTAATATTTGATGGTTTATTTTATCAAATGCTTTGGAGAAGTCGGTGTACCATGTTGATTTGGCAACACAAAGTATTGCCGGGGTTCGTTGTTCTACGACATTTTTTCCATTATCTTGCTAAAAAGAGACAACATGGAAATCGGTCGGTAATTTTCTACGTCCCGTTTATTACCCGATTTGTGAATGGGAATAGCGTACGATTTCTTCCAAGCAGCTGGAAATATAGCCCCTTGGAATGAGATTTTAAATAAAACCGAAAGCGGTGATGCCAACTCTGTAGCACACTCGACAATGAATGTTGGAGGGATTCCGTCAGGTCCCGGACCCTTATTTAGATCCAGCCCCTTTAATTTTTTACAAATATCGGCTGCTTCGAAACTTATTATACTAATGTCTATTTCTCCCAGGCACTCCACGTCTGGTAACGGAGGAGCATCGTCAACAAATGAAGACTGGAAGAAACTACTAAATAGTTCACAAACCATTCTCATATTGCTTGTGCTTTGATCCCTATAGAACATGCTATGGGGAAAATATGAATGAGGTTTTTTTAATGTAAATAGTTATGAGTACTCTTACGGCTTGATCTAATTTTTGTTTCGATGTTTGATATGAATATTCTATAATATTCCGCCTGCATCAACTTCTGCCTAGACCTAAAAAGAGAATACTCATCATAATTACCAATCAGGCCGGTGCTTTTCCATCTTTTATGGGCTCTTAACTTCTCCTTAATTACCCTAATCGAGTCGCTAGTATACCATTTGGGAAACCGGAAATTAGAAAAGGTTTTACATGGCACAAATATTTCAATGCATATTTGCAACAAGTCCTAAAACCTATCAAGTGCCCCCTCAACGTCCAAGCCCAAAAACTCTCTCTTCCAGTCAATACTGGACAAATATTCCCTTATGGACGAACAGTCGGCTCTGTGGAACTGTCTTACCTGTCTAGATGATTTCTTAATATGAGAGTCACTTACGTCGGTAATCCGCAACGAGAGAGCCCGGTGATGCGAATCCTCGTCAATCAACGGGTCATCGCAACGAACAAGCTCGCAGTCCGGGACACCACCTATCACAAGATCTAGCACACGATCGTTGACAGTAGCTATTCCATTGTACTGTCTAAACTCTGTAAAAGGCGGAAATTCATTGAGAGGTACACAACTATTGTTATTGTCATAGTTTGTCACCACGTATGAGCGAGTACTTTCCGAATAACTCCAGTCAATAGTCGGAAGAAGTGGTCATCTGGGTTGTTCGAAATTAATTTTGAGGTATTTTCAAAAAATATGTTCTGATTGTTCAGATGATCGGTATTCTGTGATATATAGGCACAACATATATGAAGGGAGCTAAAATAAAGATTTTATATATTATGGTGCGCATAGCCGTGCAAAATCTCTTAGAGTGTTCTTAAACACAGTTTACTGCATTAACTTAATATATTTAAAGCTTTTTTTAAAAACCAACTTTTAAAAAGGGTTTTTTGTTCTGAGGGTGTCTATTTTCTAGCGAGTTGGGAAGCTAGTGGAGAATCTATAGTGAGATTTGCACAGGACAAGCATACAATAATAGGAGCGAGTATGGTTAAAATAACAGACTAGACACAAAACATTTTCTTCTTCTTCTTTCCTCCACTGTAGCAATCCACTCTCGAGAGAGTGATCTACAAAATATTTTATCAGCGATATTTTTTTGCATCCAGGATATTATAATGGGGAGTTGAATGAGATTTTGGATAGACAACGACAACACAATCGTACCTATTGTCGGAAGGAACTCAGATAGTTAAAAGATGCTTGAAAGACCCCTAAATAGTAAGTGGGACTCCTAATCAGCCGAAAATGAAAATTTTGCGCAACTTCACACAGCTGAAAACAAGACTTAAAGGGCGCTTTCAGAAGTCAGAAAAGAGCTAGATGTTCAAAGTATCTCTAATCTAATATGTGTATTATTTGGGAAAGACAGGAGCGTCTCCAGTTAGCAGCCCCGCCCGCACAGAGCTGGCACCCGCACTGTTTGCGCCAGCACTTGTTTGCACTATCTTTGTTAAATAAATGACTAATTACACTTGTGACATTCACCTGTGATCTGTGATGTTTGGACCTCTTCCTGGCATTCTCCAAATGTGCGGACTTTGATGAGCAAATTCAAAAACTATCATGTTGTTTTATACCACTATCTTATTTGGAAATTGGACACCCGTTAGTCGTATGTCAGTTTATATATTTTTATGCTTGAGCTTGATACATTTTATTTAATTGTGATGTTCAAAATGAATTCACCAATTCCCTGATTTAAATTTTTTTTTTATAATTTGAATATTGAATGAGAAATCAGACAAAATAAAAACGCTACATACAAAAATTAAACCAGAGGTTTAACCAATCATGACCAAAATATGGAAAGCGTCGGCGTTTAGTGTCGAGACGAAATGTAAACTTTTTGATGCGTGTGTGTTGCCCATTCTCCTGTGTCGGTGTGAGTCCTGGCACCTGACCAAAGCCCAGGCACAAAAAGTCTCAGGTTTCGAAATGAAGTGCCTCAGAAGAATTTTGGATGTAAGATGGTACCACCGCATCACGAACGACGCTATACGTCGCCGCACCCAGCGTGAGCCCATCACTTCTACCATTATGTGGAGGAGATGGACTTGGCTGGGACATGTCTTAAGGATGCCGAATGACAGTTAGCCGAGGAGAGCGCTGTTCTTCCTCCCATCAGGGTCCCGGAGACGAGGAAGACCCTCTCATACTGTGTTCCGCTCCTTCGAAACAGAGCTGAGGAATCTTAGAAAGACAGAAAATTCCGCGGGCTATAACATGGGGAAACGTCCTCGCCAGCACATCACCTAGGTTTCTTCAAAGTTTCTACCAGTTGTGTTCGATTTGTAATATTCGACCCAATCGTTATTGGAAAATATAATGACTGACCTGATGCACTTTGATACGGGGGTGAAATGCTATAAGCGAAGTTTGGGAAGCTTTGAGAGAGATCCAGATTAGTGCAGGTAGATAGAGAGTAGTGTTTACCCGGAGCGGAGGTGACACGTTGCCTCCGCAAGTTCACCTCACACCGAGATATTTGTGCGCAAACACGAGGCGTCATTGTTTGGTCAAACCGTCCACAAACATGGCATGTGCGGTTATCCAAACATGAGGCGTGTGGCCCGCCACAGGCTAAGTCGCCCCATACAACCTTCGTTTATCCCAGAGTAGGCATTATTTAAACCCCCAAACTCTATGACTGTCAGAGAGCCAGGGGTTAGGTCCCCCCATAGCGTGTCAAGACCCTCCTCTAGGGCTTCTCCTACTCATGGGAACGGCTCCCAGCAGACCTTAGTGTCAACCATCTCGAGGTGACAGCCCTGCAATTGCACATTTCCTACATATTATTATGGCCCTGCACACCAATATACCTTGAAATTTTGGCAAATTAGCTACATAGGTACTTAAAAATATCAATGAAAGTTCACCAACACACCAGAGTGGGCTGAATTTTTTTTCACACACAACACCGGGTAGGATTTTGAGAATGATCAAACAATAGAATGTTGGCGTGTTGTGATAAGATGAGGGCTGTATTCCACGGTAACTTAAGGTGACGAAATCACTCTCGAGGTCTTTTAAACTAAAAAATAAGTTTAGGTGTCTTTGGGAAGAGAAGACTTTGGCTTCAATTTGTAGAGATGATGAAACCATTTCCGATACAAAAATTTTAATAAGTTGCTGCAGTCTTTCATAAAAGTTCCGCCAAATGACTGTCTCAATTTTGGAATGTTTCGACAGTTTCAACTAATTTATGTGAGGAAGAAAGGTAGAGACATGTTTACCGTTTTAGTAAAAATAAGCCTGATGTGCCTATAGAGTAAGAGAGAGGGAATGAAACCTCTTAAAAAATCGTGATGGCGTTTGGTCTGATTCCACGGAAAATATGAAGCATTTTCTTAGAAGCACTCAGAGCTGCAGATAAGAGCGTGGTCCATAGTTTCTCACGGGTCCTCTGCCAGCTTCCCAGGGCACGCTATCACCCAAATATTTTTATTCATTTTCAATAATACCTTGTTGTGGTGTTTGAACAAAAGAATGCACCAGTTATCGACTGATAAATCACTGTACCGCTGCACTCACATCCGCCCACCATGGCCCGCCCCGCCTCATAAACAACAGAAACATATTTGCAAAAGCTAACTTGTGCATTAAGATACAATATTATAATCCATGTACTCGTATGTTTAATACAGACCAATAATAGTTGTGTCTCCACCAGCATAGTTCGTTGAAATCAACTTCGCACTTAGACGATAGAAACGTGGACATGGACGAAAAAAGAAGAATGTAGTATAAATGCAGTAGAGATGAAATCTCTACGAAGAATATGTGAAAAGACTATTGTGGGATATGGAAAGGTATGAGAATATTAGGAAGGAATGTGGTATGGAAGTTTGTGTTGTGTTGTTACAAAGATGAAAGTTAATACGTTGAGATAGTTTGTACATGTGGAAAGAATGCATGGAAACAGAATGACAACGAAAATTTACAAGGCTGAAATGAAAGGAGAGGTGTAAGAAAGCGTGACGTGGATCGAATTTTTTTCGCACTCTACATTGACAGAATCTTCGTTTCTATAGTCGAACGCCAATTTCAAATTGTCTCGGGGGCAGAGCAGAATAATAAACTCTGTGAGGGTAGAAATTTTTCATAACTCTTTGATTCATAAGAATATCCTACCTCTTTTTTCCAAATTCAATCAAAAACCGAAACACTAACATTCTGAATGTACGAGTATTTGTTTAAAGTAACTACCTCAAAAGAATGAGATTTAAGAAAGATATACCTATGATGCAAATTGAAAATAGTGCGGCGTAGGTATATATTATAAACCAGGCGCTTTCAGATAGTATCTAAAAAGAGTAGAATGCACGCGCACGCGCAGCTTGTAAATCACTCGCTGACAGCCACTACCAAGAGCCGCAATAAAAGAACACAACTTCTGATTCGGTACAATGCAATAAAATTGTTACAACATCCCGGAGCAGATTCCACGGCCAACCCGAGAAACTTTGGTGTAGTTATTGCTTCTAACCATATCTGCATGCAGCATGGTTAGAAGCAATAACTACACCAAAGTTTCACAGTTAGTTAATGTCCTGAAGCTATTTAGGTACTGAGCAGTTGCTAGTAAAATATGCATGGTAGCTAAATGTTCTCACCAATTTCCAAAAGATGCCTCTGCATTGAATTAATAAAAATAATAGCATTACTACCTACATACGGCTTATCAATACCTACGTGAAGGAAAAACTTTGTGACCATTTTTTCGAAAATTGCGCGGCCGGAGTTTTGTCTATTTGATACTAACACACACTACGATGTATTTGACATTGACACAGACGCAAACGTTATTTTGTTTATCTGTGATCAAATTGAGAATAGATTTATATTGTTTGCCTTTTATAATGACAGAAAACATATCCATGGCATTGTTTTTGAAAGAAAATTGTCATAGCCTTCGAAATAGAAGTAAAACACTGTCGCCAGCCTTTCAGAGTTCAAATTTGTAGAAATGTACCTACCATTTAAAAAATCTAACAGATTCTGTTAATTTAATGTTGGCATCTAACTATTTGGTTCTTGAATAATTGTTAATTGTTTTGTATTGAGAGTTGTAGTCTTTCGGGCTGAATGGAAGACCGGTTAGACAGAACTAGGTCCCGTCATTTTTTGTGCAAATGTCAGCAGTTGATAGGCGAGACCATAATAAACGCCATCACACAAATGTATCATAAATCTTAACTACAACGCTTAAAAATATCGAGTGTCAATCTGGTCTCTGGCTTTGAGGAGTCTAACACTGAAAGATTTTAGCCATGGACGTCACAGTGAACTCCAAAGTTCAATTACCTTGACTTCAATGTTTACTACAAACTGTTTTATATGTATTATTCTTTATTCTTTCTTTTCATCCTTAGGCCATGAATTTGGCACTTGGAATCGTCAAGTATACAAAATAACAATATAAATATTATAATAAGTATGCAGAACAAAAATAATATACATAATTTCTTACTGGCAGAAATAAAAGAAAAGAAAGTACAATTTAAAGATTGAAGATCAATAATATCAAAGCTATTTTGAGTGTAAAGGGCTCAAAATAGCTTCACGTCAACCTGTTTAAAAATGGGCACCAAGCAACAAAATGAACAAAACACAATTTAACCTAAATCTCAAATAATAGAGTCAACGGTCCCATTTAGCATATCGTCAATATTGTAAAATACTTGTTCAACAAGATACTTCTTCACCTCTCTCTGAAACTCCAATAAATTAAGTGCTCTAAAACTATGAGGCAACTTGTTAAATAAACGTATACTACTACAGATGTAACTTTTTGATGTATACTCGGTACTCCCAATCGTGGCAATGAGGGATGTATAATTGATAGAAACTCTTTTAATGGATTTATATGTTTTTGTCTTACGATTTTTATCATTGATGATGTTGTTAAAATAGTGTTTGTTTTACTTTCCAAATATTTTAATGAGGTAGACTCCATTTGATATCTCAATAAGAAACACTTATACGTACACACCACTGTGTAAATGTAGGGGTGGCTACCATCCCTGTAGGTACGGATAATTTACTAAGTAATATGCGTGCCAATTTGTTTCACAACCTTGAAGGGAGTGGAGTAGACCCATTTTTTTAACATTGAACTTGTGAGGAAAAGCGAGATTGGTAAAGATGAATTACATCAATTATTTGCAGATGGCCTGGGAATATTCACATTTTTTATTTGTTTCAAAATGAAAAAGAAAATGAAAGGGCACTATTATGGTAGAATATTTAATTTAAAAATAGTAGTTTGAATTCAACGAGAGAAATGTTTGGGAAATCTACGAAAAATACCTGTCTATTTTAATTTCAGTAATGTACCTACATATAGACAAAAATGTCAAGAGATAAAGTGAAAAAAATAATCAACAGTTTCTCAAACAGTTAAAAGTTATATTACATCTATTGATTTAGTTTTTTTTTCTATATTTGATCTAGAAAAATCACTAGAAATTGTATCGTCGCATGTTCGACAGAAATATTTGGAGTGTTTCTAATCAATAGTGAGTGGATGGTGTTATTTACAGATATGTGACATAAATAAATAGAGAAATTCGACCACGACTTGCAGTGAGTTGCGCGTGTGATACAGTAAATGCATCGATACATAGTAGCGATTTGTTAAAAATTATGTAAAGCTGACTTCGAAACAAAACAACTTGTCTCCACAAATACATAAGCAGCGCCAGCGCAGCGGATCGATTGATGTTTGCGAAAATAAGTCCTCGGTAGCCTAGTGAATTAAAAGGTCTCCGATTGGACGGGACCGTTTGGCTAGGAAAATTCCCTCAGGATAAGTTCCGCCGCCTATACTACAACTTTGTATAGAAAAAAGTAGATATTTAGAACTATTTCATAATGCGTTGTATATTTATAAAAGTTACAACGAAATTACACGTGACAGGAGAGAAACAAACGTTTTTTAGAAGTAGAAAGCGCTTTTAAACTTAGTCATTGCAGCCTGTCTGATGCCCACTGCGCACTTGTTCAAGATCTGATGGTTTCTGCTGGTCAAGTATCTCTGCCTACCTCTTAAGAGCGGTGCGGCATGATGGAAGAATACAATATATTACTTCATTTAGCTGTTAGCTCAACAGTGGTCTGACACTTGTCAGTCTTGTGAGTTCCGTCACTTTAATTAAATGTAGGTACATAGTTGAGAGATCCGACACGAAACTAATCCAATCTCCGTCCCAATTCATTGCTTCAGACCCAATGATCTAGTTTTCATATATAAATATACATTTACTTTCAACAATTGGCAACATTTTGTAAATAAGTTGACCAAAACATGTTCGAACTAACAACTGTCCCACAATCTGATAACAGTTTTCGTGCAAGACAACAGAACTGTTATTCAATAACGTAAACAGCCAATGTAGTGCAAAGCGTCTGGCCTCAAAATATCCACCAAAATAACAATTAATTAAATCTAAAACTCACAGAGATTCTTATGTTAAATTAATATTCCATTACATTTTCAATTTTTTTAATTCGAACTGCAAAATTCCAACGTCTGGAATGGCTACTATATCGACATATTTCACATAAAGAAAACATTGTGTTGTGGATGTGGAAATGGTCGGCACCGGAATTTGAACCCTGGACCTCGAGTAGGCTGTCTGTACGAACAGCCGTCGACTGAACCGTTGGGCTACCAACACCAACCACTTCTTGTGATATGTAAGTAATAGATCAGAAGTCCATACATAAAACTGGTGCTATCGAGAAGAAATCTGAATTTTTTCGCAGTTCTCTTCTACGTGTTAAGCAGTGGTTCTTGGCCTGGGCTCTATCGAACACCAGGGGTCCGGTGAGTCAGTTGTGCGAACGGAGGAGTACGCAAATTCGCACACAGTCTATATGGAGAGGGAGTCCAGAAGGCTATTTTTTATAATTATGCTCAAAAAACATATTAAACAAATAAAAAAAAAACATTACGTACACTTCTGTAATGTTATGTATTTGATACACACACACTCCAAAGAATTCCTGGGTGGTGCAGAGGCGTGACCGGATGCGAAGATTGGGATTGGAAGAGGTGGTGCAGGAGAGACGGACTTATAGCCTAAGAACGAGGAGGGCTGACCCCAACAGTCTACTTAGACGCTAAGTTGGGAGCAAGCTAGGGAGAAGAAGAAGAGAAGAAGAAGACACTCCAATGTATTTGAAATTGACAAACAAATATATTCTTTTGTTTATCTGTGGTCAAATTGAGAATAGATTAGTGTTGTCTTTATATATAAAATACTTTGTACATATTATAAACATTCAAATTTGATGTGTGCATGTCATTGTTTTGGAAAGAAAATTGTGAAATAGCGCTTGCTAAGTCTTTGAAAATTGAAACGCGGGAAAAAGTATTTTCTTCTCCTCCTGCTCTCCTCACTGATTCTCTCTATCTGAAGCTCTCTCTCTCAGGGATGTTTTAGGGCGCGTTTAACTGAAACAGGAGCTGGGCTGGTGCAGGAAAATTGAAGAGAAGACCAGAACTGCCGGCTGCTCTTGGTTGGAGCAAAACTCAATGATATCTCGGGGTCGATGGATCAATAGAATTGACCGATCAAGACACAAGTTTCACTTTTTATTCTGAGAAGGTTCAAGTGTAGAATTGTTCCAAAGCAAACACAAATTCACCTTACTTAGAAATTTATTGTTCCACAAAAAAATTAGAATGCAATATTAACATTGTACAACAGTTATCTTGCCTTTTGACAAGTAAAATCTTAATCACACTATGACAGTATAATGTTTTAGAAATAAAATTAAAATTTTCACATTCAAGTTTTATCACGACTTGTAACCGTCGGTCGACTTTTGAATTTTACTTTTCTGAGACAATATTTATCTATTTTTACTTATAATTTTAGACAACACATTGAACTGATCGCTATCTTTAATTAATTAACCGGGTGGAAGTTATTTAGATGTTTAATTACGGTGCTGGTTAAAAGTTAAAACTGAACGGCCATTATGGCGTCCCTCTAGATCAAAATTTTCACATCTCGATGTCACGGAACAAGAATCAAGAGTGACGCCCCGAATTCGCGCCAAAGCGAAAACGGTGCATAGAACAACTGTCAATTCCATATATCGCGTGTCGCCATTCTATTGGCTGAATTTTTTAAAACATTTTTTTTTTTTTTTTAATAAATTACTGCTTTAGTGTTGCGGCCATTCCTCTTATCTTTTATTCTTTATTTTGACACGTTACAAAATGGATCCTTAATAATGTTCAAAATTATAATTTAATTTAAATTAGTTATTGTCGAATTTCGAGCACTGGTCGACCACTTGTTAATTAAACACTATAATATGGTGATTGCAGTTTTACATAGCTGTATAAAAAATGTTGTATAATGTTCCTAGATAAAAAGTTGTAATGTATCTTGTGGGTATCCCAGGCTGGAGCGGAAGCAGGAAGATGGGCTGGCTCACACGGAAGAACCTTTCATTGTTCTCTGAGTGCAGCAGCGGGCCCACTGACACACATGCGGTGCAGAGGAACTAGGTATATAATAGGGAGGTACACCACGCCAGTAGCTACCTTGCAACGCGCATCTCGTGTCATTGAGGCCTTTCTGTCTTAACAGGGGCGCATTGAGATGGTGATTACTAAATCTAAAGATATAAAAGAAAGTCGGGTTAGTTCGAACACTTACAACTCGAGATTGGCTGAACAGATTTTTATCATTTTTAGTTTATTGGATTCTTCTCCGCTCCGGATAACAAAATAACTAGTAAAACATCGAAAAATGGATAGAAAATAATAAAAACATAATATTAAAGTTAGTATGGAATTAATTTCGATGCCTACAACAACGCCACCTGTTAAAAATTCTTTAGAAACACGATTTTTATTTACCTGACAAACCATTGATATTAAAATATTGGGACGCAGATTTTTTTTTCAGGTTTTTTCTAATTTGTTTAAATAGAAGCGCATTTTTATAAAATCTATTTTATATCGATCGTCCGATCGGTGCTTTGTTTAAAATATTCGCCCGTCGCTTGTATTGCTCTGTTGTACGATAATTAATACGACACCTACTTGCCAATAGTTCGTACTTACTAACATTCATATTTATTTGTTTGCGTTGTCGAGGAAAGTGGACGTGCGATCATACGATGGCAGTTAGGACACACAATTTTTCATCGTGCGATCACAAATTTGTTTATGCGTACATGCGATCATCGTAATCGGACGATCATGCGACAAGCTAGGACGGGGCCTAAACAATAATTTTGCTGTTATAGATTTTTTTATAGATGGTGTTGGCGCGTCGCAGGAAATCTGTTCCATACTAACTTAAATATTACATTTTATATTATTTGCTATCCATTTTTCGACGTTTCATTAGTTATTCTGTTAATAAATCAAGCATCATAAAAATCTGTTCAGCCGATCTCGAATTATTAGTGTTCGACTAAAACGACTTTCTTTTACATTATAGATAGAGATGTAAGCTGCTATGATAGCCGATGTCACTTAACATGTTGCAATGTGAGAGATGCACACAGCCGACCTATTGTTAGAGACGTGATAGCTGCAGGTTGCAAAGCATGGAGAGTGGTGTATGTATGTGGGGCGTTTCCCACAATAATAGCGCTGTGTTCCACTTGTCAAGGTCTCGGGAGTATGCGAGGGAGGAGGGGCCTTACCCAACACCGGACCAGTCTCCACAATATAAAGGTGCATTTATACCAAACGAACGAACACCCAGAGCTTGAAATTAGAGTATATTTTCATAAGCATTGATATGGTCAGTGGTCACCAAGGAAATACTAACCAGAAAGAACTATCATCTTTTTTATGGCCTGATGGCTTAATTGGTACACAACGTTCTAAGTTTGTCTAGATTCTTGTGTCCAGTCCTGAAAAAAATGGGCACAAGAATCTAGACAAACTTAGAACGTTGTGTACCAATCAAGCCAATCTTATATAAAAATGGAGAGCTATTTCCCGATGTCATCGCATCACGCCTAAACGCCTGGACCGATTTCGCTAATTCTTTTTTTTCGTGTAGGCTTTTATCAGGAGAATGTTCTTTTGGAAGAAAAAAATTACGAAAAATGCATGGAAAATTAGAAAAATAAAGAAAACTCTACGTAGACAACCTTATTAGTACTTTTTACCTTATAATTTTTATTCTAATTTTAAAATTATCAATTGACAGAATGCGGATGGAATATACATGGTTTAAAACAGACGCATCATTCGGAATCACATTGGTCAGATGATAATTAATTCATCACTATACAAACTCGAATTCAATATTCATATTTAGGAACACAGGACAACGTCTGTCGGGAAAGCTAGTAGGCAATAAAAATGAGACATAATATACAAAAATGGATATAGTCAAATTATCCTGGCGCCAACTATAAGACAGCAGTTGCTGTATATGTATGTAGAGTTGGTTGCTCTAGTTGTTCTAAAAAAATTTAACAGATGGCTCTATACCTCATTAACATCAGCTACTTGTTATAAAATAAAATAAAAACTTGTTATATACACATATTATGAAGGAATTAGCGTCGGTGTCGGTACAATTATCCCAGTTGTTAGCGTCTCGGCACGGAACGACGAATGAGGCAGGTTCGAATCCTGCCCGAGGCATGGGATTTTTCCACATGTTGAAATTTCTCATAATATTCGGGAATTTGAACATTACCACCTAATGGAGAACGTTGTTAACGTAACAATGATCAAACTAAGCCAGCCTTAGAAATAACAGTAGAGCCGGTCGTAAGCCCGTAATGATTTGTTCAACCATTTAAAGATCGAACAGTATTAGTCAGTCATTAGTTGTTGATATATCGTTAAGAACTATCATCGCCTACTAATAAGTTCTTGTTTCCAGTATCGACGTATGACGATTCACACATCACAGTTCCTTTATGTCGTGGAGTCCGGTATAGGCGCTACACCCCCAGCATCGTGTATAACATAACTTCCGATCTTATGGATATTGTCATTGTTCTCCTGTAACACACGCACGCACACACTTCACTAACTCTATGTACCTACTATGTGCATACATTGGAGCGTCATTTATAAAAAAAGTTATTATATCAACTAGTAGTCGACCAGTGCTGGAAATTCGACCATAACTAATTTAGATTAAAAGTTTGAACATTAGACTGAGCGAGTGCTATTTTACATTTTTTTTTTACAAAACAATGACATGGATACGTCATATTTTAAATTTCGGATTATGCATAAGTTTTTTCTATTATTATTAAGAAGAAAACAATATTAATATATTCTCAATTTGACGCAATGAGTTTGAATATCCCGCTATTTTCAGCTCCACCTTCCATTTAAATATACCGCCTTCAAAAAGCTTTCTGCGCCCATTATGAGTCGCTTTACATTTTATATTTTTTTCTATGAAGTTGATCTTCTATATATAAGTATGTAGTCTGTGGAAGTGTGTGTGAATATCAAATACGTTTCATTACACTAGTGTGCGTAATGTTTGTTTTTTTTTATTGATTTAATGTATTTCTATGCATTATTCAAAAAAATATAAGCATTCGCCGCTCCTTCTCTATATAAACTATAAATGTGCGAAATTTCATGCTCCACCGTTCGCGCAATTTTCGTAAAAATGGTCACAAGTTTTTGCTCTACGCATTAATGTATAGATCACTATAATAATGAAGAAACTGCATGATATTTCCTTCTCTTCCTTCCTTCCTGTCATCTTTACTCTACACTTGTACTTACCTACTGTATTTATTCATCTTCCTACATACATTATCCTACCTAATAATCTACCTTAACTTAAGACAGATAAACGCGTGTTTGTAGACATTCAAAATACTTTCATAGGCACTAAAATAGATTTTTCCCACCACGGCGTGTCCCCTAAGGGATATATAGATATAGAGAACGCACCTCCACTTTTTTTCTTTCCATGCACATTTCGCTTATTCCACCGACATTGCGTTTCCCATAAAACCTTTCCTTCTGACCTGTCATTCTCAGTGGATCAAACGCCTTCTTACATCTTTACTTTCAGCCTTACAATTTCTTTTCGTAATCTTATCAGCACCCATTCTTTCAACATGAAAAAAACCATCTCAACTTATTGACATTATTTATCTATGTAACAACTCTAAAATCCTACATCAATCAATAATGAGTGGAAAGCTAATAAATAATAATAAACTTAAAAATCCATGACACATTCATGACATGTATACCTGCAAAAACTCTACTCGTTGTAATTTTTATACTAAGTTATGTATATAATATTATTCTAAAAATGTTTCATCAAAAATCGTAATTGAAGGGGTAAAATAGATAATAGCCCTGCTGTAACGCGACTCCGCAATTTTGATGAATATTTTAGGAGAAAAAATATACCTACTTATTGAATAATAAAAAAAATGCAAAATTCTTTTAGATCCCTTTTGTAGTTCTGTTAAGAGGTTCAGGAAAAGGTTGGTGGCAAGGTCCATTCAGGGAGCATCCCAAGGTGAACCTCGTGAGAGATGATCGCTGTCATGGTGTACCGGCGTGTTATCGACCTATTCGCTGACCTACGGACGAGACAGACTGTTTAGTACAGACTATCCGACACTTGACCCCTTAGGACAAACTGACTGACGAACCCTTACAGACATTGACTACACAAAATAATCTCCTAGCCCTCCTTCCTTCCCCCTTCATTCCCCACCCTTCCTTCCCCATTAATATGAAAGTGGAACCACACATCAGAGTAAAGACAATGTAATAATAATTAGTGTGAATTAATGTGAATAATTGGGATACACATAAATGGCATTATAAAAATGTAAATGATATATTGAATGTTGTAAACTTAAAAAAGCTGTCTGTATCCAATAATAAAAAAAAAATAAAAAGATTAATACAGTACTCAATAACTAAAAACACAAGCTACATTAATTTCAATATTAATGTATCGCTCAATGAAACAAAAGAAACTGAGCAACGTGGGGTAGCATAGGTAGGTAGGTACTTACGAAATTTTCGTAAAGTTTATTAGTTGGGGTTGGGGGAGTATTCTCTGTGTTTTTTACGCCAAGTGTATTAAACTTTTTCGAGTACACTCTCTTCGAAATTAATAAAAAAAAAACTGACTTGTGTACGTTTTTTTTCTGAGGTTTTCGAAATTTTCTTATGGCTTTTTTATTTAAAACACCCTTTATTTATTATTAAAAATGTATTTTTTTAGTTTCTAAACCTAAGTACTTTTTTCAGAAATTTCCGTAGTAGAAAACTGAAAAAAATAACTCGAAAATCACGGACATAAGACTCCTGGTTTGTGGGAACAAAATTATTGCAAATTAACTCTAGTATACCCATTTTCAAGGAATTGGTCTAATTACCAGTCACCCTGTATATTAGTTCTTATGAAATTGCTTTGAAACACTTTCATTATAAACAAAATCGTTTAGTCTTAATTTTTCAAAGGTTTGGGGTTTCCTGCTTAAAAAGGTTTTTATGCTGCTTACATTGTTCAATCGTTGATGTCTAATGCTTGAGTCGCAATCAATTAACTCTCTTATCTATTGCAACACGCGTTGCAATCTTCTCGCAAGGAAATTAAACTCTCGTCACAAACATGCGAAGTGACAAATATATCGTGTCTCAATTTGATAGAATTTTATACATACCTACTACTGGTCGGCCAGTGCTCGAAATTCGATCATAAATAGTTTAGACTTTAAGTTTGAACATTAAAGATTCCTTTGTCAAAGACTGAGCGAGCCCTATTTCACAATTTTATCTATATAATATTTGCCTTGAACACTGACTCACTGACTGACTGACTGACTGACTGCCTGACTGACTGACTGACTGCCTGACTGACTGACTGACTGATGTCATTAACGCCGCTAGATGGCGCGCCACTCGCAACTAAAGATTTTGTTCTACTAACATACGGCTGACAGCTGACAGTAGTGACAGTAACATAATAATATTATTATTCCTGGTGGCTGAGCACTTTTTAAAGGTCTTGACGTAGAGAAAAACAATTTTTCGGGTTAGGTATTTAAAAACTTACATGCGAAGTCAGTCATATGAAAGAAAATGTACCAAAATAGGAAACTTACGCACAGCCGGACTTCAAAGTGAAGAAACGCGTTACTAATGCAATCTGTGCAATAAAAAGTTTGCAGACTCAAGATTCACACGAGAACTCATAGCGGAGAAAAGACCTACGAATGCAACAATTACGATAAAAAGTTTAATCAATCAAATTATAACTCATGATTAATGCCATTTGAATGCAAAGTTTGTTATAAAAAGTTAATGTTTTAATTTTCGTGGAGTTCTATTATCAAGTGCTTTAAGTTACATATAAATTCGGCAATAAGAAAGCAAATTTTGCATGAAAAAGTTTAACAAATCATAACTTACGCGCAGTGGGACTTCATAGCGAAGAAAAGCCATACGAATGCAATGTGTGCAATAAAAAGTTTGCAGACTCAAGAGTCACACGAGAACTCATAGCGAAGAAAAGACCTACGAATGCAACAATTGCGATAAAAAGTTTAATCAATCAAATAATAACTCATGATTAAAGCCATTTGAATGCAAAGTTTGTTATAAAAAGTTAAAGTTTTAATTTTCGTGTAGTTCTTTTATCAAGTGCTTTAATGTTACATATAAATTAGGCAATAAGAAAGCAAATTTTGCATGAAAAAGTTTACCAAATCATAACTTACGCGCAGTGGGACTTCATAGCGAAGAAAAGCCATACGAATGCAATGTGTGCAATAAAAAGTGTGCAGACTAAAGAGTCACACGAGAACTCATTGCGGAGAAAGGACCTACGAATGCAACAATTGCGATAAAAAGTTTAATCAATCAAATAAGAACTCATGATTAAAGCCATTTGAATGCAAAGTTTGTTATAAAAAGTTAAAGTTTTAATTTTCGTGTAGTTCTTTTATCAAGTGCTTTAATGTTACCTACATATAAATTCGGCAATAAGAAAGCAAATTTTGCATGAAAAAGTTTACCAAATCATAACTTACGTACAGTGGGACTTCATAGCGAAGAAAAGCCATACGAATGCAATGTTTGCATGAAAAAGTTTACCAAATCAGAAAACTAACGTACACACGCGACTTAATAGCGGAAAAAGCCTTACGCATTTAATGTTTAAAATAAAAAGTTTAATCAATCATATACTAAAACACTCACATCCTAAAGCCATTTTAATGCAAAGTTTGTTGTAAAAAGATAACGTTCTTTTATGAGTTTTCATAAAGAGTTTAATTAATCAAGTGCACATATGAATTCGGCTATGAGAAAGCAAGTTTTGCATGAAAAAGTTTACCAAATCATAACTTAGGTACGCACAACGGGACTTCATAGCGAAAAAAAGCCTTACTAATGCAATGTGTGCAATAAAAAGTTTGCAGAGTCAAACGCGAACTCATAATGGAGAAAAGCCATACGAATGCAACAATTGCGATAAAAAGTTCAATCAATCAAATAATAACTCATGATAAAAGCAATTTGAATGCAAAGTTTGTTATAAAAAGTTCAAGTTTTTTTTTTTAATTTTCATAGAGTTCTATTATCAAGTGCTAATAGCGGAGAAAAAGCCATACGAATGCAATGTTTGCAATAAAAAGTTTGCACACTAAAGTATTTTTTTTTAAGATTCTCATGTGAATTAATAGCGTAGAGTAGCCATACAAATGCAAAGTTTGCATGAAAAAGTTTACTAAATCAGAAAACTAACGCACACACGCGATCAAATAGTGAAATACCCACATGCTAAAAGCTATTTGAATGGAAAGTTTGTAATTAAAAGTTTGTTGTTTTTGAGTTTTCATAAATAGTTAAAACAACCAAGTAGGTATTTTGAAGTCTCACATGTGAATTCAGCTATGAGAAAGCAATGTTTGCAGGAAAAGGCCATAGGTGGGCGCCACGGGCGCCTTTAAAAAACTAGTTTAAAAATAATGACATAGATACGTCAAATTTGAAACGTTGATAATATGTTCTAAGTTTTTTTTTCAATGATTATTTAACACAAAAAAATATCAACCTATTCTCAATTTGACCACAGATAAACAAAAGATCTGTGGCTAATAATGTCAAATACATCGGAGTGTGTGTGAGTATGAAATACATAACATTACAGTAGTGTGCGTAGTGTTTTTTTATTGATTTGTTTGAAAAAAATCAATCAGCATTTTTTGTCACCCCTTCTCTATATAATTAACCATATATGTGTGTGAAATTTCATACTCCTCGGTCCACGAAATTTTCGGAAAAATAGTCACATGGTTTTTCCTTAACATATTAATATGTAGACTTTTATTTTATTAATCAAGTTAAGTGTCAAGACATTTTTTTAATAATAATTACAGATTAAAATACCTATAGATATGTATTAAAAATTATAGACCAAAACACTCGGTGAGTATCAAAGCGACATCCACATTTAAGAAGTGTGTATTTTATAATCAAATAACATTCCAAAAACAAAAGAAGATCTCACTATCGAAGGGATCATGAGGAACAGGAAAAAAAAGGGGGGGGGGGCAAGTGGAAGAAACCGAAAGGGTAGGTACTTAGACGAAGAATATGCAACAACTAATGACTAACAATTCATTAATAATGTTCGATTTTTAAATGGAACAAACCACTACGGGCTTACGACCTCTACCTACTCTTATTTCGAAGGCTGGCTTAGTGCGATCACTTAACGTTACCAACGTTCGCCATTAGGTGGTAGTGTTTACGTCTCCGAAACTTCTTATCATGAGAATTCTCAACATGTCGAAAAATCTCATGTATGCAACAAGTATAAATTTAATTATAAATGATATATAGAGATAAAAGTTGGAAATTATTGAGAGCAACCAAATTTAATGACTGCAACTGCTGCCATATATGTATTTGGCGAAGGATGTGAATAAAAGTAGTTCAATTTAGAGGCCCGCTACAGAGCTTATAGCGAATGTTTCCCTGAAAATACGTCTGAAGAATATAAACCATTATTTATGATAACTCATTGAAACATTCGGAGAATGAACGAAATATTAATATAAGAAAAAATAGAAATTGAATGTAACAATGTGCAGGCACGAAATTTCAAAAGTATATGTAAATTCGGTAAAAAAAACTCAATTGGGAATTAATTAATTAGTTTTCGACGAAATATTGTGCAGAGCAAATTTTAGAATTAATCATATTTTAATAAAAAAATTAATATATTTCAAAGGTTGTACAATTTAGAAAGAAAAACATAAAGAACGAACCCTTTAATGATCGATAAGGGGGTGGGGGGAGGGGGGGGGGCTTGTCTAGCTCTATTGTAAATGTAACTTCTATGTACTTACTTATGTAATAATTTAAGATGTGGGATAATCTGGGTATTATTTTTAATAGAAAAATATTTTTAACGCTTTCATTTTAAGAATATTCGTGTATATTTTTACAAAGTTGTATATTGCAGTAATGATATAATTTCCTCCCCTTTATTTATTTTACCTTCTGAATAAATTGTACAGTTTCGCGTAGGTACCTACAGTTAGGAATTCCCATCAATAGCGGATTGCCGATTAATACGAAAAAAATATTCCCACCTTGTCTCGAATTAGTTTACCTACTAAAAATTGTTGTATACATGGATTTTTTTTACATACATGTCGAGTATTATTCTCATGATTAGGACTTTCGGAGACTTAAATATCACCACCTAATGGCGAACGTTGTTAACGTAAAGTGATCACACTAATGGTTTGTTTTCCTACGGATACGCCGCTACTTTTAAAAGCGGTGAATATGTCAGTTGAGAACGTTGTCAATATTGTTTCCGTAGTAACAAAAAACATTGTCATATAATTTTGAAAGACGCCGTCTTGTCAGATGACGGCCCGTTCTTTAGGAACCCACTGCATAAGCCAGCCTTCGAAATAACAGTAGAAGACGGTCGTAAGTGGTTTGTTCGTACCATTAAAAAATCGAACAGTATTACTGAATTATATTGTCAGTCATTAGTTTAGCAATGTTTTTCTACACACTTGATACAATTAAAAAGAAAAAAAAAATTAAAAAAAAATGTTTAAATAAAAAGCACATTTGACAATTTCCACAGTTATATTTTTTCTGAGATATTTCGCCCACAACCTACACGAAACTATTTTCAAGCAGCATGTAAGGTAACAAAAGTCGGTTTTAATTTCGACTACTAACCTCTGAAAAGAAAATGCAGGCAGAACAAATTGATTAATCATCCGTAGGTATGTACGAAAATTTTGTCATTCTACGTTAATAATTATTCAGATTGTTTCTCTTTATATTTTTCGGTTTTCTTTTTGTATCTACCTATTTGGTTTTTCTTTTCTATGAACGTTCATTTTAATTTTTAACTGTTTACATAAATCCCCCATTGACAGACACGACCTAGTGGGAATATTCATCTCTAGCACTTTATTGAATATTGTATGTTGGTACACAACCCAATAACTATACGAATAAATATATAATTAAAATATTATATTAATGTAAATAGGTAGCCAAGGGAAATTACATTTTCGTAGGTTTTTGTTCTTGTTGGTCCTATTATACCTACTTAGGGTGCTTCTTAAAATTTGAATTTTAAAATGTCAACTGGTCACCCTGTCATTCAGTTCTACTATGTAAAAAATGGAACACACCGATTTTTTCAGAATTTTAAAACATAGTTTAGGGGTTGCTGCCGGCTGTTGAAAGTTTGTATAGAAAATGTATGGAGACGGAATCTAAATTGGAAAATTTCCTTACAGTTATTGTTATAATAGCTATGTATCTATTATATCAATATTTTTTTTTATTTTAATATTTCTGTAGGATTTAATTCTTTAATAAAAAAAAAAAATAAAAAAAATTTTTTTTTTAAATTTTTTATATCGACTTATGACATTTTCTTCGAGAGGTAGCGCCCCCTAAAAGTTGATTAAAAATTCTAAAAAAAAATCTGTAGCAATAAATTATAGCATAGAATAAAATACAGGGATGACCCCTAAAAAATTAGAAAGAATTTTTTTTTTCGACCATATAAGAAACACCCTAAGTCCTACATGATAATATACAAAATAGCAAATTTCAAAAATATCAAATTCAGAGTAGCGACTCACCTGTATTGCCCGGCGCCTCTACGACTCTGGGGGGTTGTTTCTGCCGCCCGGAAAAACACTTTTCCAATACAATTTAAGCAACTGCACTTAAGGGCACTCCTACAACTGTCGAATCGACTCAATCATTAATAGTTAATATCGCGTCTAATGTCTCATAATAAATAAGGTTAGATCATATTTTCGGAATGTCAGATGTAGGAATTGGCGCGTGGTATCGGCCTGTGGCCTGGTGCCGGCTGACATGGACGCGACGTGCCGCACGAGAGTCTACGGGTGGACTCCCTTGCAGGCCGCAGCCTCTAGTGGTGAGTGCCGCTTGGGGCCCGCCTCACAGAGGGCCCACTAACGTAAGACCCCACCGCGGTGCGGATTTTCAATCACTGTCTACATCTACATGCAAATAGAATCAACTAGGTACCTACTTGATGCAATCATTCAATTAATTGATGTTCGAATTTAAAGAAATTGCGCCATTGCCCACTATTTTTATACACTTTTTTTGTAATATGTACAATGTGCATAAATAATTAAATTAATAAATATATTTTTTTACAAATCTGCAACGAGAGTTTATCATTTTTATAAGATTCTCATATTTTAATGACATAACATACTCCGATTGTGACCCCGCTTAAAAGGACGGGCATTGGGAAGTAAAAAGAGATCCCTCACACGGTTTCAACGGAACACACTTTAAGAGGGCCTTCCTCGTCTTCGGAACCCTGATAGAAGGAAGAACAGCGCTCACCTCGGCCAACTGTCGCGGAAGCCTAGGAGTGACAGACATCAATAGTAAACTAGAGGAAAGGCAGTTGAGATGGTATGGACACATAGAACGACGACCACAGGAGCATATCGTACAACAGACAATAAACCTGAATGTTCCACGTTCTGTGACTAGAGGGAGGCCAAAGAATTCCTGGGTGACGCAAAGGCGCGAGCAGATGCAAAGATGTGGGGTGGGGGAAGTAGCGCAGCAGAGGAGAGTCTACAGCCTGAGGAGAGAAGAGCTGACCCTAGCAGTCTTCATAGACGTTAAGCTGGGAGCAAGCCAGGGAGAGAGAGAGAGAGAGAGAGATGGTTTTTTACTAAAATTGAACTATCTACGACCGACGTTTAGCTAGTCGATATTGAATATCCGTGCCATGGTGATGGGCTTGCATGATGGCCCATGAGTGGTGGTGAGAGTAAAGTACAGTTTGTACGGTAAACACTACGCGCTGACGTCACGTCCACGTCTCCCTCCCCTGCCTGCCCGACATACTGTTACAGCAGGTGCCGTTCATCCTACACCCTCCTCCTCGCCCGCCTCGTCCTCCCCTCGACTGTCTTTAGAACCTCGACCTTGCACTGCCCACTGCTCTTTCAGGGAATTATATCACAAGTGTGAACACAGCCTGTCCTATAATATCTTTTGTTTCAAATACACTCTTTGACTCTTTCACAGTAAACTACTTAAAGCTTGTGTCGTGAAAGAGGAAGATGGTCGGCATCTGGGATCGAACCCACGACCTCCTGTAGGAAAATCGGCGTCGTATCCGCCAGGTCACCATAACTTTGAAATACTTTGTATACCTACATTTTACAAAACCAATCCAACTAAGGTAAATAAATGTTTTTCATATTATTTACATTATTCGCATGAGATTAAGTGGATAGTCATATCCTGGCGCCAAATACATGACAGCAGTCGCAGTCTTTACATTTGGTTGCTCTCTTGTCCTCAATAATTTCCAACTTTTATCTCTATGTTTCATTAATTATTATTAAATATCTAGGTACTTGTTATACACATGGGATTTTTCGACATGTTGAACATGTCGAGAATTCTCATGATCAGGAGTTTCGGAGACTTAAACATTACCACCTAATGGCGAACGTTGTTAACGTAAAGTGATCACACTAAACCAGCCTTCGAAATGACAGTAGAAGACGGTCGTTAGCCCGTAGTGGTTTGTTCCATATATAAATGGAACATCAGTAATGAATTGTTAGAGTCATTAGTTGTTACATATTCGTTAAGAAATATGTCATTGTGATACTGGATGAGAGTTCCTACGTGCAACTACTGCTACGGGAAGAAGTGTCAAATTGTCCGCAGTTGTCAACGTGATAAAGTAAAATTGGAACCCTTTTAAGAACGATATAACTGATAGAATAGAAAAGAATTGGCTGATATTAAATGCTCCCATTATTTCAGAAATACTTATCAAATTTTGTATAATCTACATATTAATACGCGAAGGAAAAACTTTGTGACTTTTTTTACGGAAAATGGGTGGACGGAAGAGTATGAAATTTCGCACACTTATAGTTTATATAGAGGAGGGGTGGTGAATGCTAATATTTTCATACAATTATACATAAAAATAGAATAAATCAATAAAAAAAAACATTACAAACACTATTGTAATGTTATGTATTTCATACTTACACACACTTCCACAGAGTAATTATAAAGAAGATCAACTTCATATAGAAAAAAAAATGTAAAGCGCCTCATAATGGGCGCAGAAAGCTTTTTGAAGGCGGTATATTTAAATGAAGGTGGAGCTGAAAATAGCGGGATATTTAAACTCATTGCGTCAAATTGAGAATGGATTAATATTGTTTTTTTTTATAATAATATTAGATTTGAAGTAAATATGCATGTCACTGTTTTGGAAAGAAAACTGTAAAATAGCTCTCGCTCAGTCTTATTAAATGTTCAAAATTTAATCTAAATTAGTTATGGTCGAATTTCGAGCACTGGTCGACTAGTGGTCGTTAATTAGCATATAACCCATGGAACTCCGACCAATGCATCTGTTTTTAACCATATATTTCCATTCACATTTTGCTTTTCGCGCCAACTATCAAACAACACCGACAGTTTCTGTCAAACACCAATTTAATTTCAAAATATATTGAAAAAAGCTCTATGAAGTTTATCTACTTTAAATTTCTTAATTTTTCTAACCTTCGGCGGTAGCTATGCGAAATTTTTGAGATTTTTGCCTCTGGACTTGAGCACCGAGAACACGGCAGAATGCTGAACGAATTTTGTATTCGTAAACACTTGGAATTAATTCAGATAATTAAATGCGATATCGAGGCTGTCATCGTGCTGCAAGTTGATAGTGAGACCATTTAAGAATCCAATTAATTACTTGCAAGCTGTACGCAGCTACCTACGCAATATAATGTAGCATGGGATGTTTAATTAAAGTGCGATGGCGCGTGCTATCATCACAAAGTAAGTACTTGGATGGAGCAGACGCTTTTTTATAACAATGAAAGAGGAAGATGGTCGGCAGCGGGATTCGATCCCACGATCTATATTACGGAATAGTATCAGGCTAGGCTCTAAGCACTGTTGTTGTGTTGAGCCTGCAGCGCCAGAGTACGTCCATATCACGCACTTTCAAATTCGCCGTCAAACTTGCATGATGGCGAATCAGTTGCAAATCCGTTGTCAAAACCATGGCGTTACTATTCTAGGCTTCTAGATTGTGTCAAAAAACTGATTATTAAGACGAAAAAAAAATATCTCATAAATTTTCTTAAAGAATACATGGCTGGTTTTGAAGATTATCGTAATTATTATACACAAATGCATGAATAATTTTATTTATAATTCCAATCCTCGTACGTCGTACACATCCTTTTTCTGAAAGTAGATTCTGTCATGAGAAATGCTATTTGGCCCATGAAAGACCAATAGTAAGATTTCTTTCTCCAGTGATATCATATTGTTAAATGTCTTGAATTTTTGGTACGATCTCAAGCTTTAGACTAATTTTCTATTAAAATAATTGACTTTTTTATAGTCCGGAGTAGTTTGCAACACAGCTATAGCTTGTCACATAACGCAAAGAGGTTCTTTATTGTGGGTTATCTTTACTAATAATAATTGGTGATAAAAATATATTGATTCATTAACCTCTGCGACTGTTATAGTGCCTCCATAACTCTATATTATGATTTAACGGATCTTCCATCACACCATAATGCTTCGCACTCCACCTACAATTCATCAAAATCATCCATCTCTCCTCTATTTGTCAGACTGTACCAAACTAAACAGTATTTCTACAAATAACGCGTCTCGTGCGTGAGCTGTACTTCTGCAATCCTAAGAATCACTCGCCAGAAGTTAAGATTATCTACAAAGCTTTTGTGCAATGGTGATCTGATACAATTAATGCAGAACTAATCATGTTTTTTCTTCTTGAAAAAGACTTTGTCCTGCTTTTTCTCGCGTATATGAATCCTGGTATGCGGATGTCAAACTGTGCGTCCATCTCTTTGGTGGACGTCCAATGAATCTGCCGGTTGATGGTATTTATTCAGCTGCTCTTTTTACCGGATCCGTTCTATTGATGCGGTCTCTCCATCAGTCAGTAACACCTTCTATTTATACCCTATCGCAAAACATCCTCGGCATCGTTGTAGATTCCACGAATTTTGGTGTTTCTTACTCTGTATCGAATGGTGCAAGGGGGTGGAGAGTTTCCATTTCCGTGGTTCTCAGGAGAGACTTCGTTCTCATGATATGGCTCTGGTTTCCACAACGATGTCAAGATCGGTGTTACTCAGGTTTTATAAATCTTCATTTTGCTTTCTTTCAATGTGTTTCTAAATAGAGTAGTGTCAAGCTACAATGGCTTCTTCCCTAACTTCTTCGTAAAGATCGCCACTGCTTTTAGAGATACAAATTAGTCCAGCATTGACAGGCTCATCGGAGTGGGCATTGGCTGATCAGGTAACGGAGCACATCAATCTCCACGAGCGGACGTTCAGCAGCCGCGCGTAATCTGCCAGCAAGACAGTGACATGGTGACATGTTGATTGTTGCGAGTAATCTGCTGGCTTCGGGCGCGCGTCCATACCACTTATTATGTGGATGTTGCGATGCCTCCGAGTGTTGTCAGCGGGACCGTCACACTACTGAGACACCTGTAGGTAAACGTGACATCTGAAATTCAATCAAACGCACACAGCCACACATGGTTGTAATTAATAAAGTAACTATTCTATGCACTAGGTTTTCTTATTAAGGTTGTCTGCTAGGCATGCGAAAGGACTGAAGAAACGGGTTGCAAACTAGAAGAACAAGTGAGTTGACTTGCAAAGAGAGAAATGTTGATATGATCGATGGAAGCCGTCATAATTAAAAAGAGTGAAGACCACATAGAAATAGTACGGAAAAACAAAAGACAATCTCTATTTTCATTCAGTTCTCGTATCTAAAAGTGTCTGTAAAAAGGCTACAGTTTAGTGCAATACACAGAGGATGAAAATCTATAATTATTATTGAAATAAATGTTTCATTTTGTAAGGTGTATGTACTAACTTCTTTTTCCTCTTGCTTAAAGACCATGGCCAGTTTTTACTACACGGTTTCCGCTTAATGGGACTTTGTTTTGGTGTTCTTCCTCATGCACGCTGACCCTCGGGAATTTCTCTAGAAACAATCTTAGGGATCTTTCGTAAACTATAATCAAAATAATTACCTCCGTCTTGAATTATTTATTTATTTATAATCATACACGGCCATAGGTCATTAAAATATATCTACAAAACATGTAAAATTATAATCTATGTTATGTCAACGGAAGAAACACAACGAGGCACGTCCACATACCATCGCACCACTCACACACACAACTGTACCAACTGTACGGTAAGGAGGCTGGGTACTGGGTAGGCACACGCACAATAATTTATTATTATTTGTGCGTAATGGGTGAACTATTGGCAATAAATACACCACAGACAATATAAAAAATATTTAAAACATTAGGTAGAAGAAATCGTTGTCAGGATGGTTTCGTCCGCTTGAGATAAAATATAATTAGCAGTTTCAATTTATGTTAAAAACAACAATACTAAATTGATACGTTAAATTTTAAAACAACATTGGTAATAAATAATTAAAAAAAAGGTTGTTTGTATAAAAACATTGGAGCCATTAAAAATAAAATAAAAAAACAATAAATTAAAAATACTTTTTCCTTACATTAAAATTTTAAAAGACAGAATTCAGTAAAATCTAGCGATCTGATCTTATAATATAATGTTAGTAATAATTATTAAGATAAAACAAAAAACCTGTTGAAAAC
Source organism: Mystacides longicornis (assembly GCA_963576905.1). Lineage (NCBI taxonomy): Eukaryota > Metazoa > Arthropoda > Insecta > Trichoptera > Leptoceridae > Mystacides > Mystacides longicornis. Next base: position 305,598 of record OY756427.1, on the reverse strand, counting down.
AGAGTTTCACATTTCAAGACAGACAAACTAGCAATAGAAAAAAAGAGATATCAGCAATTAAGACAGAACCAAAACAATTTAAAGGAGAATTTCACACTTAAAGCCACGTCCATACAATTCTTGAAAAAAAAATATGATAATCGTACTTAATTGTTCAAATATAAAATGAACTAGGTACCTAAATCCTTTCCTTTACTCATAGAGTAACGTTTCCTCGGTAGAAGGAGCGAAATAATTATGCTTGTGCGGAAAAGAGTGAAGGTCCGTTCTCTCTACCTACCCCTTAAAAGACACGGCATGATGGGCTAAAAAAATTGTTGATATTTTGTTTTTATAATGGTATTTACCATTTTGTGGGGTTTAGATCTGACTCAAAAAAAAATTAACACATTATTTTAGAGACGAAGTGATTGATGAGAAGTGATGAACCCACAATTAAATAGGAATTAGCAGGGCAGGGATTAGGTACTCTCCTAACAGCTCCCGTGACTGTGATTTGGGCGGGCCTCCACCACACGTGCTTAATCGATGCCCTCCGTCTTGTTCACACCTCTCGTTACACTGGGCGCCCTCTTGACCTCCCCACAACACGACCAAACGAAGAGGGCCCCCCCAAACATTACATCAGACATGAATAAAAATTCTGACAACAGTTTTGCCTAGTAGGTTTTCCAGTGATGAAAAGAAGAAAAGATCAAACTTCAAAGTCAGTAAGTAATCTTCCAAGTAGGCTCTATAGATAAATTTGAAAATGTTCTAATCATCTTTTTTACGAACCTCTGCTCACTCGAAGTTATACACTTTGACGTATTTCACACTAAGCAAAGGCTTGTGTCGTGAAGCGGAAACGGTCAGCAAAACCTCCAATACGCTGTACGTACGATTGATACTACTGGACTACCAACCATTACAATTTTACTCTATTGACAGTCTTCAGAGAGACTATAGTTTAATAGAGAAAACTCTGATTAAGTTTCTTTGGGTGTGGTTTTACTGGTCACTCTTTCTCAAATCAAATCAAAATGGTCACTCTCTCTCTAGGAATATGATAAATCTTTTAATTTTTCGTTAAGTTTCTTCATCTAAATCATGTGATCTGACCCCGTAGACAATTTGAATTTTGCCAACGAATTTTTCATCAATGCAGAGTACGAAAAAAATTAACTGCCCACTGGAAAATAATAATATAAACAATTATTTAAACCAAACAAAGACCCATCTTTGTTTGGTTTAAATAATTTTGTGACCATTTTCACGAGAATTGCGCGGACGGAGGAGTATGAAATTCCGCACACTTAGAGTTTATATAAAGAAGGAGTGGCATGTGCTAATATTTTCTTTAAAATTATGCATTATAATAGATTAAATCAAATAATTAATTAATCAATCAATTACCACTGTAATGTTGTGTATTTGAAACTCACACACACTTCAATGTAGTTGACATTGACACAGACGCATATATTATTTCGTTTATCTGTGGTCAAATTGAGAATAGATTTATATTGTTTGTCTTTAATAATTAATAGAAAAAACTTTGTACCTACATATCAAAATTTCAAATTTGACGTATATACCTATATATGTCCCAATGAGATATTATACTGGAGATGCAATTCTATACAATTTTTAGTTTGAAAATAGCACCACGAGTAAAATTTGAAGTTTAACTTTGATAAAAATATGCAATCAAGCATTACTGACGAATATATTTGTCTTTGTCACTCATAATACGGCAAACGGCTAAAGTACTTACTAAGTGCTGTCACCTTCTATCGGTACACATTAATAGAAAATTCTTTTTATGCGTGGGATTTGAATGTTTTATATTTTGACTATCAAACAAGCGTGTAAAATGGTATTTATATCGATTATTGTATAGGTTTATTGAGAAAAACATAGCGATTGTCTAGTATACCAAATTGACTTCTAATTATTTTAACTTTCCTATTTTATTTTCTTTTCTTACTATTTTACCCACTCTATTTATAAATCAATGATTCGTCGGTGGCATGATATCGTCCTTGCCTGGATGCAATACCATAGAAAAAAAGGGATTTATTATCTTTATTGTCAACTATACCCATCACACCGTTTCCCGAAGGGGTTTATATATCCTTTTTGTCATTCTCTCCTCGTTCATTCTCTCTACGTGCCCAAACCACCTTAATAAGTATACACATAAGAGTGGACAGTTAATTATCTTCCTACATACTCTACACTGACGAAAAATTCGTTGGCAAAATTTAAATTGGCCTTCGAATACAAAGGAAGATTTCGTTAATTTTGAGTGCGAAAAAAATGAACTGGAACATATGTAATAATATAAACAATTATTTAAATCAAATAAAGAAACAACAGCCGGTTTCATAAAAAGCTTCAAAAGAACACTTTAGTTAAAGTTCCTTTAGCTAAAAGTCGGTTTAAAATGTCGTTTTTTTGTTATGAAACCTGTTATTTTTAAAGGGAGTTTAAAGTCTCCTTTATTTTTTATGAATCCGGCCGTATACACATAAAAAGTGGACAGTTAATTTTCTTCCTACTCTACACTGACGAAAAGTTCGTTCGAAATATTCAAATTGTCCAGGGCCCCTGTTCCTTTCAGCTATAATCTCCATAGACATTGAACACCGACTGCAAACTGTCGCTCCCCCACTTTGGCGGTGTGCCTGGCATTCTTCTATATATATCGTCATCCTCCATCTTGGCCATAGATACTGTTACTTTTTTTGTTTTTCCATAGAGTATTTTTCATATAAGAGAATCAACGCGGAGAGGTGGTTGTTATCCCAGTGGTATATTAGTCGACGGCTTTCGTACATTCAGCGTAGGTCCGAATCCTGGTGCCGACCATTTTCCACATTCACACCACAAGTTTTGCTTTAAGTATATGAAAGATGCCCGAAGTGTATTTGTGTTCGCTTTGAGATTCGTTTAAAAAAGGCAAAAGGTAGGTAGGTAGTCAAATTTGTCAAATATCTTTGAAATTCCAAAGCATAGGAAACTTCGACTTGTTCAATAAGTCGGAATATCCCTACAGGAATGTTAAAATATTAGAAAAAAAGAACTATAAGTTTAATTTAAACCAAAGCCATGCATTCGTCACGTGCGTTAATCCGTAAATCAGTTGTTGGCAATCGCCCTCGTGAGCGCAACAAGTTGTACTCAGCAGCCATTAGGCCCTCCACGCACCAGAGGTAGGTACTGTACAGGCCTTGTGTCCAGTGGCGCACGCAATCAGGCAGCCGCTCGTGGCCCTAAGTGTTGTACCGCCGCAATTAAGATAACACCTAATTGGTTGACACCAAGAGGCGCTGTGCTATCTGGGCAGGGGGACCGGAAGTTATTTGGGCAGCACTCCTCACTTGGACCCTTCCTGAAGGTTAAACCGGTCTGGACCCCAATTGATTTTAATCAATTTGCTCGCCCAATGACCTAACCAGTAATCTATCTATGTATTATGAAATATACAAACTAATTTACTAAATTTGTAATGATTTACAGTCTCTCTCTCTCACTTTCACTGTAGGTACCTTCATATTATTATACTCATTCCTCTTCTGAATGCCACGGTTTTGTCGGATTGTGTAATGTTTTACTTTATCTATAAATAACTTTACTTTTTATATATCTTTTAAAGATAGGTAGCTTCTACAACCAAAAAACTATTTCAATCATAAATGCAAGTATTATTTATAATTTCATTTACAATGTAGATATAGGTACATTCCATTTAATGATAAATAAATGTTTTGAACCATATTTTTTTAAATAATTACATAAATACCAATGGAAATCTATAGTGTTGCTCACGACAGTATATTTGATACATATTCATAATACAAAGCTGCCTATTTTTTTTCTCAAAAAGCAAGACATGGGTATATTTATTTGAATCAACATTTAAAATCATAAAAAAAGTCTAAATATTGATAATTTCAAAGTTATAGTTTTTTCGACTTACTTAAAAACTTTGATATAAGTACTTATTTATTAAAAAAAAAAGAATAACATAATATGTCTTGTTTGATAATCAATACCTACCTAATTGTTTTTCAAATAAACAACAAGAAAGTTTTGAAACTTGATAGAATTTTCTACATCCAACTGTTAGTAGGTATAGGAAGAAATACCTAATTTTCCGCAGTTCTAAACGCGGTAAAGCAAAATTGGGACTCTTTAAAAAGGAGGATATAGCTGATAGGTTTATTGCACTTAACAAAGTAGTGGAGTCAGGAGCCACAATGATCATAGTCCCAGGATTCTGAACCGATAGGAAAACTCCTAAGTGTCTTTCAGGATGAAATACTCGCTCTGGATAGATGCCTCCTGCTCAACCTAGACAGAAGATATAAAAAGGCAATATAGCCATATTTTCTGACAGCCAAGCAGCCATTAAAGCATTGAGTTCCAACATTATCAACTCTAAAATGGTATGGGAATGCCTATCAGAACTGAATGAATTAGGCAAGAATAATAATGTCACTCTCTTCTGGGTCCCGGGACATGTCGGAGTGAAGGGAGCAGATAGGCTAGCGAAAAGAGGTGCAGGAATACACTTGGTTTGACCGGAACTTTTTTGCGGCCTAAGCAACAGATTCTTCGAAGAAGAGATAAAAAAGAAGGGAAGGGAGGAAAGAAGAACAGTGCATGGAACAACCTTCCCGGACTTAGACAATCCAAGTAACTTCTTGGTGGGTTTAATTACAGATGAACATGTTTGAGCCTAAGTAAAATATGTCTTAAAACCCTAACAGGCTTCTTAACGGGTCACTGTAGACTTAGGGAACACCTGACGAAGATGGAACTCGAAGATGATGAAGCCTGTAGGTTCTGCGAAGAAGAGGTAGGAACATCTCGCCACATCCTTACAGGTTACGATGCAGTAGCTTATGCGAGAGAAAGGTATTTTGATAAATACAGGATAGAGGTGGAGAAGTTCGCCGCCTTGGATTCCTCCTGATTCTGGACTTCTTGAAGCGTCTGGGATTAGTGAGGAAGCTCTAACTGGGAGACACCATGAGGAAGCAGGAAAAGAACCACTAAGGTCGGAGCGCAAAAACCCCAGAGAAAAAAAGAGGATAATTATTTGTACCACATAATACAGAACAATAGTGTTATCTATGTGCTTAATAATTTCTTTCGACTTAGATAAATATAAGTATATCAGCTAAATCGAGAGGTTTTGCACTAGACAAAGAAAACATGGTATGTGATCAATTACCTTTTGGAATCAGTTATTGTTTTTAAGTCCCCCGCTGTCTCCAAGAGTTTTTAGAAGAGAAGAGACGTGCCGTGTACAGTGTAACCTGTCACACGACGATCCTGTTTTTCAGTTACATAACGGCTTACGTAAGACGAGCGGGCAGTGCGTAAATAGATATAAGAGGTCCGCACAGCACATTGCGTTACCTCATACACCACTATAGTTACTGTGTATTCCTGTTCTAGCTTGTACCGTTTTGTTACATCCATCCATCTTCCGATGGTTCTCAAACTGCGCTTCAACACTATACGATTTAAAAAAATCTAAACTTTTTTAGAGAAATTGAGTGAGACTAGAGAAATTGTGCTCGAAAACATAAAATCTATCGTACTAACAGCACATTGCCACGTCGCCAGATTTAGCGTCAAATTTATTATCTTTACTATAGACCTACTCAGAAAAGTAAAAATTAAAATGCTTCTTTCTACGTTATTATAATATTATATACTAGCTGACCCGCCCGTCGAACCTAACCCAGAATTAAAAAAATTTACTTATTACACGAATTAAATACAGTTTATGACATAAAAACTGAATTAAATTTAACTTATATTCATTATGTATTAGGTAATAATTATTGTTGATTCCGATGCGGGATGAAATTCGGCGGTGAGTTAGTAATAAAAAAAAAATCCTTTATAGTTGCATAACTAAAAAAAAAAAAAAGAGGTGGCGGTGTAGTAGGAAATAAATCACATGTGAAGCGTGTTACATTATTAAATATGTTGTTGGATGAATAGACTCCATTATACCCAAATTTTACAGAATTATTATGATAAGACATAAGCGCGTTCTATTTCAGTTCATTCCAGTGTTGCTAACCCAAAAATTCGTTCCGAGAACTAGGTATAGCTGGAAAAGTGACAGCTGACTAAAAAAGGTCATTTAATAAGAAAAATGATTTTCATATTATGAGGAACTTCAATGTTCCAAATTAGGTAGATTTCTGACAATGTCTAAAATCGGGAGATAGGTGGAGACACCAAAAAGTGGAGGACCAGATAATTGCTCAAGTCCTTGTTTATTTTAATCTCCTACGTTGATATTGACTGCTGATATTTTGAGAATTTCTTCCCATAGCAACAGTCGTATATAGGAACGTCTGATCACATATTTAGTCGATATACGAGTAGGTATATCATAATTGTTATAACAACGAATACCGACTAATAGATAAATACTCTGAGTATTAAAAATATTTTCCGCCGTTAGGTTATTTTGATAGTTTGTATGAAGAATATTTCGTGTGGATTTAGAGTGTTTCAATTTTTAACGAAAATAACGAACTACGGACGAACTTACCGATTATAATACAGGGGTCTTTGAGTTTGAAATGGGATTTTACGATTAGGGGTTTGAGAAGCACTGCGCTCTGGAAGAAGACAGCATGGGCAGCGTATTTATTATTGAGAGGCCCTGATAGTACCCTCCTACCTGCTCTCCCTTATTCCGGACAGATCAATAGAATAGAATAATATCACTGATGGTAGATGAGACTAGCCGGTTGACCGCTCCTTTCTTGGCTGAGGCATCCCGTATTTTTTCATCTCCTATAAATAGAGCTACAACCTTCCACACTCCACAAGACATCCATCTTCGAGACAAATACGCGGATGACAATATTTTCCCATCGCTCTGACATTCTGCGGATATTCTTCAGTCAGTCCCTTTACTATATATTTTTGGTGCTATTATTTCTACATCCAGTTTCCAAAAGGTTTCCATTCCATACCTTAAGTCAATGCATACACCTGTACACCTGTATCAACGCGCGCCTAATCAAAATACCTGTAATCTCTCAAACAAATTAATTGTCAATTCCCGTTTCATCTGCCTATGACCTGTGAGATATGAATTGCATGGTTGATTCTTTTATATTATTGTATGCATATTCTACTAGCTATAGTGAAAATTTTCGATGTTGAAGCTGTGGTGAAAAAAAGTTGATCAGTGAATACAGAACACAAATACAATAAAGACTTTTTTGAGAAAATATTACTTTTTCTGATTGTTTGGTAAAGCTATGAGGAATTCGCTTTTTATTTTTTTATTTATCAACCTTCCAATCATTATTGAGTGGTTTAGGAGGAATTCGCGTGTACAAGCCTCATGCTAGATGTTTAGGTTCTTGTAGAATATATTAAATACGTACCTACCGTAGTTATAGCTGCGTCTTTTACGAAATAAAACACATAACACAACATAACGAAAATCTTAAAAATATTTAAAAAAAAAAAACATAATAAAATAGATACCTACTTCTATACATAGGTCTGCGATAAAGAAGAAATATACCTTAGAAAAAAAACTCGTAGATAATCTCTGACCCGATCGGCAACCCGGGACCTCTATTGATCACAAGTTGGCGCCTTTGCCATTAGACTACCGAGATCGGTGATACCCCAAGAATCTATAATATAAAAGAAAGTCGGGTTAGTGTTAGATTAACACTTTTAACTCGAGATCGGGTGAACAGATTTTGCGATATTGGATTCTTCTCCGCTCCGGATAACAGAATAAAAAGTTGAAAATGCAAAAGGAATAACATAAAATATGATCTTAAAGTAATGAACGGATTTCATGCGACGCCAACGCCATCTATGAAAAATCTATAACAACAAAATTATTGTTTACCTGACAACCAATGACATTATAAAATTGGTAGGTACATACGCAGATTTTGGATTTTTTTTCGAGCTTTCAGAAATATTTTTTTAACATTCAAAGTAATATTAAACGTATTTTTGTATAAATTACAAATTTGAATTCAATATTCAAGGTAAGGACTACAGGACAGCGTCTGTCAGGACAGCTAGTAAGAATTGAAAAAAGCTGCTGGCCTATAGGGTAGCCCAGAGCTCATAGTAGGGGAGACCGGGGCGACAATTAACAAAAAATATTTTTTTAGTTGTATCTTACAAATTATTCAACATTTAGACTTGATTTTTGAGATACATATGCTTTAATCATTCAGATATTATGTTCTTATCTCAAAACAACCATAATAGAAACGATGACATAGATAGAACGCTTTTTCTTAAAAATGGCAGTTGTTAATTATTACCTCACGTTTGGGGCTAGAATTAACAGGTGTGGGGCAGGTATTAACACAAGGGGTAAAAATCAACAATTATGTTATGCTCACTGATATAAAGAAAAATAAATACGTGTACCTATGACATATTTTTTTTATTAATGAAAATAATAAATAGTTAGTCTTAAACAGGTCACAATTTTGTATTTAAACTAAACTAGTCATATTACTTAAACAACATCATACAATTGGGTAGAAAATGTAACATTTTTTATCTTAAAAGCTAGGTAACGAGTCTTTTATGAACATCTTCTTTAAACTAAGCATCGTCTTTAGACTTAAACAACGTACATAAAATGTAGTTTAATACAAAATCAACAAAACTATCAAAGATAAGGAGCTTTTGGCAGAGGTCTTATGATTTCATCTGCAAAATCCGTAGCGCCTTTCTGCATGCCTGAAGGCTACTGGTTCATTTGCGATATTACTTCAGTCACGCTTATATCTAAATTAGGCACATCATCTAAAACTTCAGGATGTTCCAAAATTAGGGACATGTCATCAATAACATCATTGTCAATAGGAGGTTCGGACACTACTGACTGATTTTGATCGTTGTGGTCTGGGCGGTCCGTGACAAAAGACCTCTATTGATGTTTTCCGTTTATAAGTTCTCATTCTGCCCTAAAAAACGTATAAATTAATTATTCCAAATACAAGACCCTATATGTGGGGTAGGTTTTAACACGTTAATACAAGCCCCCTCGATTTGTTAATTATAGCCCCAAAGGTACATTTTTATAATTAAATTACGTAATAAAATGTAAGACAACAATTATTTCAAATTTGAAACGTAGAACTGTATAGTATAAAATATGCTACTAGGAAAACAAAAAAAATCATCATAATACTTTATATTTATTGTGCTAATGAAAAAATCGTGAAGTATAAAATGTTCGTTTCCTGCTTATAAATATCGACCGGCAAGAAACTAACTGAAATGACGCGCGGAGCGCATCTGACTATTAGTGTAGCACGCGGCGCGATCTAATTGACAAGTGAACACACCACTGACTGGTGTCGTAGGTATAGTTTTTGAGAAATTTGCTTGTTAATACTTACCTCTGTTAATTGTAGCCCCGGTCTCCCCTACATATATTATAACAGCCTTTTCGTGTAAAACATATCTTTGCATAAAAATTCATAATTTTACGATTAAAATTAATTTATCCTTGGAATTATTATAGAAACTTTAAAATGATATCGACTATTGGAGCTTTTTATTATCTACTTTAGAACTACATATTCAATATTAATCGGTACTTTAAGGGGGACCCACTGAAGTTGCGGACCTCAAATTTTACGTGCTTGTGTAGGAGCATAAGACCAACCCGTATATACCAAATTTTATGAAAATCTAAGATTTTTTTTTCCTTTTTTTAGCCCTTTTTTAGAACAAGTGTAATTTTTTTTGGAAACTTTAAGAGGGTTCCCCTGAAGGTACAGATCTCAACATTTTACTGACTCATCTACATCGAGGGGCTAACCGTTCTACCAAATTTCAATCAAATCGGACAAGAATTACTATGAGTTATGGGTGCGCACAAATTTTTAGTGTACGCGTACGGGGAATGTTTAATGTGATTACGCCCTCGAAAACGTCGAGAAAATTAATTTCAGCGAAATCTATTTTTTTTTGAAATTCGATCACAGGACAAATGTATATTCCATATAGGTACTATGTAATTTCATAATTTGCAGAGTTAGGTATAAGTGGTGGTCAGGCTCAAACGCACCGCAGTACTGTGGAGCAAGTTAGTCGAGCGGATGGGCCCGGGTGGATTACACAAATATGAAATAACTAGTAGCCAGTTACACTAGTTAGACTAGAGTCCAGTCTTATTTATGCACGTGGGTAGGCGCCTAGCTGTAGATGCAGTCTGATGCGGGGACTAGGCCTGCTGCCGGCCACTACTGGACGTGATATAGGACTACTAGGAGATCATATCAGCCACTGCAGATGCCCTCATATTTGTAGGAATGGTTTGCACAGATTACACACCGCTAGATAGAAGCAACAACACTTAAGATGATATTCACTTGTCTTTAGACAATTATTCTGCAGAGATAATGGACCTCTTTTCTACTCTATCTAGACACATTTTCTTGGCTTCTTCTAACGACAACACCCTCTCCTATTTCATTTGCTTCTAAGCTGAAATTCTTCGAGAACGGAATCCATGTGTTCGCTCCACGTCTGTTGGTTTGTACCTTTATCTTTGGTATGGTAACATTATTGTCTATGTTAACTCTTTCTGTTCGTTCTCTGTACAGTGAAATACGTATGATTTTGTGGTCCGATAGTAAACGAAGAATTAATAAAGAAAGTGCATTTTATTGAATGAATCACCATTCATCAAGATTTACAAAACAACTTCATTCTCGGTCGACGACGTCTTCTTGTTCATTTTATTTCAGCCTTTCAATAGAGTACAAAAGCGAGCTGTCAGAACCCTATTGGATATGAGCCCTAGAGACTCGTGTAGAGACGTTTTTAAAGAACAGCGCATTTTAACTTTGCGTAGTTTATTTATGTTCGAATTTCTAAAGTACGCACATTAAAATCTATCAAATACTCCTCAAAACTTAAAATTCCATCACCACAACAAAAGTCTACTGAGGCCTATTGAACATAGACTAACAAAACTTTCAAGGAGCTTCGTTTGTACGAGCGTGAAGCTTTATAATAATTATAATCATCTCCCCCACGAACTTAATTTATTACCTGACCCTGTATGTTTCCAAAGAGAGGTTAAAAGGTTTCATGTCGATAATGCTTTTTATTCAACTAATTACATGTAGATTGTTATTAATTCTTACCTTCTATGTAGACATACATAATGTAGTATATGTTTCTTTTCTCTCGGCTCTGTTTTTGTCGCTACTGCATCTGGTGGCTTTGTACATTACGAGATGCCAATGGGACCATTATTTACACCCCTTTGGCATCGTATTTATTTTCTCAATTATAGACGTTTTTCTTATATCATAATATTATGTATAATGAAATCTATTTGTATTGTATGTACTGAATTGTACATATTTTTAATGAACCCGAGTGCTTCGTGGGGGGCCTATGAGGGGGTGTAATTAAAGATCCGAAGATTTGATTTGAAGATTCACAATTACGTTATCTATTGGCATCCATTCCTTTCATGTCCAACTGCATTACAACGGTAACATCCACTATCATTTCTCTTCATTCTCTGCGGAGTCATTACACATTTTCTTCGTAGAGCTTTCAGCTTTCTTGAGTGCGGCATACAGTATATCTTTAGCAATTGCGAAGCAACTACAATTGGTGTCGACCATCTTCCTCTTTCACGACACAAATTTTAGGTAGTTTACTGTGAAAGAGTCAAAGAGTGTATTTGTGTTCACTTTGAGTGAGCACAAATTAATACACTTGGGGGGAATTTTCAACAAGTCAAAATGGATACATTTTCAATTTAAACGTTGAAAAAAAACACGAGAGGAATTGTAAGCATACAAAACATCAAGTTGATCTAAGCTCTGTCAATTTATTAATTCACTATAAGTTAGTATATACATTTTATACATATGAGGCGGCAACATAAGCGATTTAATTGAATAAGTTAAAACACTAGCCACTCGGCCTATCTCAAACATTGAAAGTTGTAACGGTGCCGGTGGTGTGAAAACAGTTCTTCTCATTATCTACCTGTAATAATATTATGTTGTTCGGTCCACGGCAGCCTCTGGGATTTGGCATAATCTTTACGGCCGCCCGGCAATTACCAAAGACAATGAAATTATATTTGATGGCTAGCTCCACTCACTGACCGGGCACTTTAGATAACCCTCACCTTAGGACGGGTACCTACCTAACCTCTGCATGTGGTGATTCAATTAATGCCAGGAAAGTCTCTCGGCACTAGTTGCTTTTCTCCACATTTTAGATACGACATGTTGAATCTATTTCCACAGTTTGTGATGAAGAGAAAATTTGAAATAACATTCTTCATTACATACTAGGTTATTCACGGATTTATTTAAGGATCATTGAAATATTTTTAGGTAAATGAGACAAATTCCTATTATTATTAAGATTATTCATGGCATTTTTCCTCATCTTATTGTCTTACCTTACCAGTCGTCGTCCTCACTGCTGAGGGTCGTGGCCATCATGCCCTCTGTTGTGGACCATTGCTCGCCAGGATGTTCTGTCGGCTGCCAGATGGACGGCTCTATGGAGTGTCGTGGTGGGAATATTTTACTTTATTTGGTCGCTCCATCGCATCGGCGATCTGCCTCTTGCTCTTGTACCAGGCGCTCTTCCGACCATGATTAGCTTCTCAAGGCTGTCTTCCCCTCTACGAGCTATGTGTCCAAAAAACTTAAGTATGCGTTCGAGACAAAGAGACGACAATCTCACCGTGATGCGAAGTTCTTGAAGAATTGAGATGTTAGTTCTTCTTGCTGTCCATGGGATTTTCAGCATTCTTCTCCAGCACCGCATTTCGAACGCGTCTATTCTGTCTCTATCTCTAGCTTGTAAAGTCCACCATTCCACTTTCTTATTGTAGATATTAATTATATTATGCCCGATTCTATTTCAATTTTGGTGTGCACTAACTAAAATAAGAACGTTCCAATTTTAGTTAGTGCACATTGCTATTCTATCTACACTACTATTATAAAGAGGAAAGTTTTGATTGTTTTTTTAATTGTTTGACGGGAATAGGCTCCGAAACTACTGAACCGGTTTGAAAAATTCTTTCACTGTTGGGAAGCTACACTCTCCCCGCTGAACATAGGCTATATTTTATTTTTTTATACAAAGTTAACTTTTCTATACAAAGGTGTCAGTATAGCCGGCGGAACTTATTGCCTGAGGCAATTTTTTCCAGTCAACCGGTCCCGTCCAATCTGAGACCGGCCAACCCCGGGATGAAATTTCATGTGAAAAAACACTTAGAAAAACTCTATCCCGACCGGGAATAGAACCCGGGACCTCGGATCTCCAATCCACGCCAGTACAACTAGGCTACCGAGGTCGGTGATGACATGGATAACTACATCAAATTTGAAATGTTGATGTGTTCAATGTTTTTTTCTATGATTATTTAATTTAAAAAATATATTAATATATTCTTAATTTGACCACAGATAAACAAAATATCTGTCAAATAATGCCAAATTCATCGAAGAGTGTGTGAGTATGAAATACATAACGTTCTCTATATTAACAGCTACATATAAGTGTGCAAAATTTCATACTCCTCCGTCCGCTCAATTTTCGTAAAATTAATCCCAAAGTTTTTCCTTCACGTATTAATATATAGATAATTGTGATGTGCGATGACTTGGTCTTTGAGTAAAGTGATGTCAACACATATTTAGTGCAATTATTATCAACGTCGTATGGGGGGGGGGGGGATTTAGAGTTATAGAAACTACTAATTGTTTGGACAATGCAGGCCTCTTAGACCTCGGGTATTCCAAGAAGCTGCCTCACATGACAGCATTATTTAGTCCCACTCAGCCTAACTGCTCACTTAAGTGACCGTCTCTTTAAATAACAGTTTTGTACAACAACTAACTGTCCAAACTCAATACGTTTTCGGTTTTCCTCCAGCGGTAAAGACAATAGGCGCAGCCCGCCTATCAAAGAAGAACCGCTTCACATTAATTATCGCAAAACCGCTCAAGAATACATAAATATTTGGAACCTTGTGTTCGACATGCCTACCCGATAGGCATTAAACATAGATACAGTGTAAAATAATAATTATTATATAAATATGGCATTACGTCACGTAAAGGACGATTTGTGCCAACTGGCAGCAAAGTAAGACTTACTCACAGACGGAAAATAGACATGGAGAGAAAAAAAAAAAAAATACTAAACAAAAAAAATAGCTATCTATAATAAAATCATATTTTTCTCTATGTACACCAAAATATGTTTGTATATGCTCTTCGAAGGAGTTGACAAGAGATGGGTCATATTGATAGGGAGTTGAATATTCATTCTATTGTACAATTCGTATCTGTCTCTTAAAGGACAGTCAAAGAACACATGGTCCAAGTTCTCCAGATCCAGCTCGCACTCGCAATATGGACTGTCGACTAGATTAATTTTGAACAAATGACTGTTCAGTCTATGGTGACCAAAACGCATTCGGCAAATGTTAACGATTTGAGGTCGGGTCAACTTCAAATTATGATACCAGGGTTTTTTGGAGATACTATTTTTGATAGCTTTGTATAGAGATCCCTTGGTAAGGCTCTCTCTATCCCAGAAGATTTCCCATCTTTTAAAGGCTGCCTCCTCCATAATGCGCCTCCGGTCACTTATAGGAAGAACAAATCCCCCAAGAATGGTCCCGGAAATAGATGCTGATCTCGCTAGAGAATCAACTTGTTCATTATATTGTATACCCTTGTGTGAAGGGATCCACGTGATGACTGTCTCCTGGTGGTTATTCATTTGATAAAATAGTTCCTTCTTAATTTGTAATAATATCTCATTATCCATACGAAATGGGTCTGAGAAAGAGAGTGATTGGACCAATGAGAGGGAATCTGTGAATATAACCGTTTTATCGAATTTAAGATCACTGACGATGTCAAGAGCCTTCAGCAACGCAACACACTCCGCCGTGAAAATCGATGCTTCTGGAGGTAACTTGATTAGAACTTTTATGTCGAGAGAGGGGATAAGGACTGCTGCACCCACGCATTCCTCGGAAGTAGTTTTGGAGCCATCAGTGTAAACTTGAATATGCTTTGGCCATTTAGACTCAATTTGAAACTGAAATTCACTGTTTATTTGTTGGGCAGACATCAAACAAGATTTGTCTAAACCCATGTGTGGAACGGTATCAGGTCTAAAGATTAAAGCTTCGAATGGGAGGTTGTATATAGGGGAGGGAAATGGGTATGTTTGTACATGGAAGTTGATGCTCGAAAAACTTTCACACAGATTAGGTGGTTGTCGTTTCAACCAAAATCTATCATTTCTTACGATGTTATTGAGTACAGCAATTCTGCTGGTTAAAGGATGTCCTTCGTACATTATCTTTTTCGAGTAATAACAATCCGACAAATATCGACGTCGAATTCTCAACGGCATATCAGCACATTCGACCTGAAGGGCGTTGTTTGGAGTAGATTGCATAGCTCCTAGAATCAACCTCAGGGACTTTGTCTGAATCCTGTCCAATTTAGACTCCAAAGTTTTTGGGAGAGGGTCAAATAGGAAACTCGCGTAATCCAAATGACTTCGGATTAAGGCATTATAAAGTAGCTTTAATGTGGAAGGGTGTGATCCCCAGGATATGTTGCACAGAGCTCTCAACATATTGATACCTATTTCACATTTTTGAGATATATGATTAATTTGGGAATGCCATGATAGCTTCCTGTTTATGAAAAGGCCTAAAAATTTAACTTCCTCCACTTGAGGAATTGGAACACCTTCAGATTTTAGTACGATTGAAGGGTTGTTATGTTTTCTAGAGAATACTATTGTAAGGAGTTAAAATTTGGGAAAAGTTTTCAATTGTAATAAAATAATAAATTCATATAATCTTCATCAGAGTATTAGTAGGTAGGTGCATTGCCGGGTTAGGTACCAAATACAGATCACGCGTGACCTCATTATGAGAGTACCATTTGATCATTCACATATCATGCACCTATCACGCAAGTATTTCTTTGACCCTTGGAAGAAATCATGCATGAGCCATGCGCTCGTCGCGTGTCCATCTCCAACCCAACTAGCAAAGTAATCCTATAACGAAAGATTATAAGTCTTTCAATACTTATAAACCTCTTATAATGGCATTGTTGTAGACTGTATTACTTATAATAGCATTTTACAAGCCTTAATATTCTCAAGAGCATTCGTTTTTATATCTCAGTCTTATAGTTTGCTACAAAACTATCGCACAGGACAGTTATAGGATACTCTTACTTATAATGGCATTCTACAAGCGTTGATAATCTCAAGAGCATTTGATTTTGTATTTCAGACTTATAGATAGCTACAAGACTATTTTATAGGTAAGTTATAGGAGGACTAATCTTATAAGAGCATGCACTAAGACTTAATAGTCCTGAGAAAAATGCTGATCCTAAAGTAGCATTTTGTAAGATAAAAGAATCCTATAAAATACTTCGCCGAGATCATTATAAGTAATCGTCATAAAGTCTTGTTCAAGACTCATATGAAACAAATAGTACTTCAAAAGAACACTATAAGTGCAAATAGTCTTTAAACTAGATTCTTTAACATACCTACTTGGCTGAGATCATTATAAGTTCTCGCTGCTATAGCCTAGTGTAAGACTCTTACAAAACCAACAGTACTTAATTAATACGTTATAAGAGCAAATGTACACAAAACTACTAACTCAGTCACTTTATAGGTAAACGCCAGTCATTTTGTCGAGGTGGTTCAAATGTTTTTATTCTTCGTGAAAATGTTGTTTTCACATTAAATAATTAGCGAATTACTCCCGCGTTTATTCCTAGAGGGGATTTTGATTGCAAATACTACATTTTGTATAGGTTGTAAAGCCAAAAATTCGAAAATATCAATTTGAATATAGTACCTATAGTATTATTACATCATACACATTTTCCTATTATAATTCTTATCAATCTAATCAAAATTGTTCTCGATTATGACATCGAAAACTATTTTTTTTTGTTTTATTGAGAAAAGTTTTTATAGAAAATATAACACTCATGTGGTTTTCACATTAAATAATTCGTGAATTCCTCCGGCGTTACTTTCTTAAGGAAATTTTGATTGCAAATACTACATTTGTGTAGACTGTAATATCAAGAATTCGAGAATATCAATTTGAATTTACTTATATATGTAGTACATATACATTTTCTTATTGTACCTAATTCTAATAAATTCTATTCAAAATAATTGTTCCTAGTAATATAACTTTTAGGTAGGTACCTATATTTTTTTTGCATACATTGCCTATTATGTGCACCTTTATGTCTACCCAATAATTATTAATGTATTTAGAGACGAGGCAATATTAAAAAGCCCAAATGCCTTTCTGAACTGGTTGATAACAGTGAACTTTTATTTACAAATATTACATTCATATGGGTTTTCTCGATTATGAATTCGCAGACCACTATTTTATTGTTTTATGGAGAAAAGTTTTCATAGCAAATATAACGCTCATGTTGTTTTCACATTAAATAATTAGCGAATTACTCCCGCGTTTATTCCTAGAGGGGATTTTGATTGCAAATACTATATTTTGTATAGGTTGTAAAGCCAAAAATTCGAAAATATCAATTTGAATATAGTACCTATAGTATTATTACATCATACACATTTTCCTATTATAATTCTTATCAATCTAATCAAAATTGTTCTCGATTATGACATCGCAAACTATTTTTTTTTGTTTTATTGAGAAAAGTTTTTATAGAAAATATAACACTCATGTGGTTTTCACATTAAATAATTCGTGAATTCCTCCCGCGTTACTTTCTTAAGGAAATTTTGATTGCAAATACTACATTTGTGTAGACTGTAATATCAAGAATTCGAGAATATCAATTTGATTTTACTTATATATGTAGTACATATACATTTTCTTATTGTAATTCTAATAAATTCTATTCAAAATAATTGTTCCTAGTAATATAACTTTTAGGTACCTATATTTTTTTTTGCATACATTGCCTATTATGTGCACCTTTATGTCTACCCAATAATTATTAATGTATTTAGAGACGAGGCAATATTAAAAAGCCCAAATGCCTTTCTGAACTGGTTGATAACAGTGAACTTTTATTTACAAATATTACATTCATATGGGTTTTCTCGATTATGAATTCGCAGACCACTATTTTATTGTTATATGGAGAAAAGTTTTCATAGCAAATATAACGCTCATGTTGTTTTCACATTAAATAATTAGCGAATTACTCCCGCGTTTATTCCTAGAGGGGATTTTGATTGCAAATACTACATTTTGTATAGGTTGTAAAGCCAAAAATTCGAAAATATCAATTTGAATATAGTACCTATAGTATTATTACATCATACACATTTTCCTATTATAATTCTTATCAATCTAATCAAAATTGTTCTCGATTATGACATCGCAAACTATTTTTTTTTGTTTTATTGAGAAAAGTTTTTATAGAAAATATAACACTCACGTGGTTTTCACATTAAATAATTCGTGAATTCCTCCCGCGTTACTTTCTTAAGGAAATTTTGATTGCAAATACTACATTTGTGTAGACTGTAATATGTAAAAAATTCAAACCTGGTTCGTATTTCCAGAGATTTTATTGTTTTTAATATAAAAACAGCCTCCACTGTCATCAACTGACTTGCATATTTCGTACAATTTGTCAGTTATCTAAATTTATCGAAAATAAGTCGAAATATTTAACTGAAGACATCAAGAAATAAGTAAAAAAAACTTCTAACAATAATGAGGTTCAAATTGATCTACCCTAATTTGTTAAAATGGAGGCAATGTGTTATCTTGATTGAAACTGTTATAAGTAACAATGTACCTATAATGGTTCTGTAAAGTACTCAATGCAGAGTATTTTTAAAAATGGCGAATTTTCATATAAAACTGATGAAATAAAAATTCTACAACAACTGTAAATTGAGCTTTTTTCCGAAGCGCGTGAATAAAATAATAAAATTGCGGTACATATTTACAGTAAAAATGACTTCCCACGTTCCCAACAGTGGATAGATGAGTGTCCTTTATCAATTATATTTTGCTGTTTATTAATAAATGTATTATAATAATAATAGAACATGTACTTACATTTTTAGTATTTAAAACAAGAACAAAAAACTTCCACGACGCACAAAAAGCATAACAAAACTTACTTTATACAGTACTTTACCAGTAAACATTAAACAAGATTGGTCTGGTAAGATACTTATGGCAGATACTTACAGGAGTATTTATGCTTGTGAATGCATAGCTGAAGATCATTATAGAACCAATTGCGCTTCGTCAAGTGTATTATTTGATTATTTACATTCTGTAAGCTCGTTATAAGATCGATATAGAAATTAATGCTCCTGTAAGTGCGTCCAAATCTTGTGATTGAAGAATGCTATAAGTCTCTTATAAGAACAGATTATAGGATCGTTATAGAAATAAATGCTCCTATAACTGCGCCCAAATCCAGGGTTAAAGTATGCTATAGGTATCTTATAAGTCTACAAAATTTTACTCTTGGGAGTGCTACAAGTACAGATTTTGCTAGTTGGGAAGTACCTTTAGAAAATAAAGATACATCTAAGTAGCTATAGTTAATCAAAGATGGCGGCGGCCGCCTTAACCAATAACAGTGAGGTATGCTGTCGCTGGGGAGGGGATGGCGAGGTAGGTTAGCTACAAGCTTTCCTCTCTGCGGCACTTGCAAATTTGCCTACTTCGAAGACAGTCGATAAAACTAGCGGTCCCCGCGCCTCCAGCGCGAGGACCCGCCAATTTATAATTTTCTATAATAATAAATTTAAAGTCACAAAGATAATTAAGATTACAAAATAAATGTACAGATTTATTTATGTTATAATATAAAATTTAAATAAGAAAGTGTTTTGTGCTAACACCATCGCAATTTGTAAAAAATAAATGTAAATTGTTTTTAAAAGATAAAAAGTGAATAAAACAAACTCTCAATTAAAAATACCTTCTGATTCTTCTCATGAATCCTTTCTCCCATATGAGACTCAAGAGTCCTGTCTCTATAATGCCGAGAGCTAGCCACAAGTAGAAGGTAGAAGAGGATGAAATCTAAGAAGGAGGGACAACCACCAACTGAGAGGAGAACAACACCTCTTCCTCATTCTTTTTCAACACCTTACATTGGCGCCCAACGTGGGGCTCGAGAAGATCTATAATTAAATAGTCAAAAGAATTTTTTTTAGCTGGCCAATTCAATTTATGTGACAAAATTAGAGATTTGTATTTTTAAAGTCTAAATACTTAAATTAAAAATAATTTTAATTTTCATTCATACTTCACCATTTTTAAATAAATATAGAGATTATTTGCCCGATAGTCTCATTATTATTATTGTTATTAGTTGGTTCATGTTATTCCGATATACCTACCTAGTATAGTGCAGAGCCGTATGGGTACTTGCATACACATACGTTTGTGTATGGGTGTTAAATAATTTTATATTAGCAAATTTTAAAATAATAAAAGTATAGAGCAATATTTGTTTAGTCTGTCCGTTCGCATTGAGTTTAGTATCAATTCCGAAATTCGATTAATTATTTTTATAGTTATTAAAGAGATGAACAATAGGTGTCATTAAGCATGAATTAAAAACAGCATTTAATATTTATTTTAGAGTAGCAGACACGACTTAGTGTAGAAATTACCTGACTTAAGATATCGCCTGTTATTTTACCAGGGCATTGTTCTTTTTTTTTCTTTTCGTTTAATTTTGTGTGGGGTTACATATTTGAATCGCGTGTTAAATTTTTGTGCCCGATCCGTTTTCACAATAGCCTTATCAGGATAATAGTAAATTGTTAAAGTTATGTAGAGTTCTGTTTGTTTTAAATTTGAGCTTGATCTTAGTAAAATCACTACCTGCTCATATGTAAAAAAATCACAGTGGTTTTTCTTTCCGTCACATTGCGACGGCGTAGCCAGTAGATTGCTATATAAATAGGTGGGTATGTATATCCAAATAGCGAAGATTATTCCGCGCGCTCAGGTACCTACGTACCTGAGTGACCCAATTAAATTTTATAAAATTATTATTATTATTTGCGTTCATCGGAATAGAATCATAAAATTTTTCCTAGCTCTGTCGAGATTAGATATTTTTTTTTCCTGGATAATTTTTTAGAGTTGTAATTATTAATTATGAAAGATGCGTTTCGTTTCGTGATTATTTTGATATCGTTCTTTGTGTGGTAACCAGCGATGACGAGAGTTGTTTACAATTATTTTTTTTCTTCTTTTTTTTGCGAACCATGAAAGTTCCGTTTCATTTTTGCAATGGAAGTTAGCACAGAACAGGTTCACTGATCGGAAATGTACTATAATAAGACTTAGGATAGAATATAGTCATTTAGTTTTATTTTATTTTAATTGCGTCGTATTAGTCCTTTCATAGTTAAAAGACTGCCTTCTGCGAACGATAGTTTTAAGTTATAAGTATATAGCATCACCATAGTTTAAAGGATGTATGTAAATTAGAAAGAGCTGTTGAACCACAGTGTAAGTGAGAAACTTCCTTGCGGAACGAATGATACAGGGAGTCTTAGAATCCTTTATCCACACGGAATTCATTTTTTTTTGTTGTCCGCCATAGATAATTCAAGAGTAAAATTTTTTTTTTAGATAGAGTAAGGATAGTTTCCAAATTATTCAGGTCAATGCTTAAAATAGTCAATTGTATATAGGTACTTGTGTTGAATATTGTATGAACACGGCTTATTTGATTCAGTCGTAGGATGATTGGCAAAGTATGAATAACTACACTCGTGATAGGAATGTGTTTCCAAATTTTTATTATCAAGTGATCCAGCCACCGTGTGGTCACCCGAGTTTTCCTCTTTGTTAGTAAGACTGGACCACGGCTGATTGCTTGTGGTGAAGATTTTGGAAGCAGTTAGGATATGAAAGATTAGTTTTGTTTATGGAAAGGCATATAGTGCCAGCAGAAAATGAATGTCTTTTTGAATTTTTATTATCAAGTGATCCAGCCACCGTGTGGTCACCCGAGTTTTCCTCTTTGTTAGTAAGACTGGACCACGGCTGATTGCTTGTGGTGAAGATTTTGGAAGCAGTCGGGATATGAAAAATTAGTTTTGTTTATGGAAAGGCATATAGTGCCAGCAGAAAATGAATGTCTTTTTGAATTTTTATTATCAAGTGATCCAGCCACCGTGTGGTCACCCGAGTTTTCCTCTTTGTTAGTAAGACTGGACCACGGCTGATTGCTTGTGGTGAAGATTTTGGAAGCAGTCGGGATATGAATAATTAGTTTTGTTTATGGAAAGGCATATAGTGCCAGCAGAAAATGAATACAGAGTGATTGCGTTTAGAAATAAAGTATAAAATGCGGCTTAGGAAAACGATATTCGACAACATTGTAAATTTAGTATAGGTACTATTTATTGTAAATAACTGCTGGTGATTAGTTTAATTTTTTTTTATTATATATTTTAAGACCCTACTTAGTTGTGAGGTATTCACGTAGTTTAAGGATTAGTGATAGGTAAAATGGTATTTTTGCAATTTTTGCCATCCGGAAAAAATAAATTCGCTTAATTAAAATGGTATTTTTGCAATTTTTGCCATCCGGAAAAAATAAATTCGCTTATTAAATTATTTATATAATATTCCCTATCATTTGAGTGTGTAGGATCATTCACTGTGCGTGCTGACCCCCCAAGTTTTCTCACAGTTAGAAGACTTTGTTAAGCGAGTTAAGAGTGTATAGGAGAATAAATTATTTGAAGATGCACGACAGAAATGTGGTGGCATGATTTGATGGGATTAGCCATGAGCTAATGATTTGATGATTTGATGGGATTAGCCATGAGCTAATGATTTGATGTATTGTGGGAGTATTTGATGATCTGATGGGATTAGCCATGAGCTAATGATTTGATGTATCGTGGGAGTATTTGATGATTTGATGAGTTGTTTTAGCGTATTGAGATCCGGTTGGATCCAATCCGCTCCATGCGATAGCCACCATGGGCTCTAGAATACATGATTAATTGTAAATAGGTTTTGTTTCACCAAACTCCTAAGATTGTCGTGACGTGTAGCGTCAAAACTCTTGAAATTTGGTTTAACTATCTGTGGAGAAGTATCAGCTTGTGTCCAAGCGACATCATGGGTTGGTCTCTTGTTAGACAACTTACGTCCAATAGCTGATATATGTTTCTCTCAGAATTTTAAGTTAGTTTGTATAAATATGTTAAAAGTTTCTATCAGACTATCACCGTTATAGTTGTTTAGATCCCTAAAAGTACGTTTCTGATCAGATAGGTTTAGCTTTATTTTATTAACCATTAGGTATTTGTTTCTGTGTGGTAGCTTAGGTTAAGGGTACGGGTCGATTCATGATCGATTAAGGGACGCCTTTCTTGATCACTGAATCACTGCATTTTGTAAATAAAATAAGTATTAATATTGTAGATAATTTTTTTTTTGAAAAAAGGGTTTTCCAGTTTACCTCTCCAAATTGGATGGCGTCCTATTAAAGCTCTGTTTAACATCATATCATTGCTGGCATTCGTAAATTACACCTTCGAAAATTACTGTAAATCTCTTGGGCATTACAGGTAGAATAACTTAAGTCTTATTTTTTTATTTATAAAATATAATGTTGTTGGATCCTGTAAGTCACGAATTGGCAAGCTTATAAATTAGCTATCTCCAAACCTTTTGAGAACTATTTTGTTCATGTCAGGCTGTGTTTAAAACCAAAAAGTGAAAACATCTTGTGATATGTGCAGTGATAGCCAATTGTTATTTTGAGACTCTTGGTATGACAATTTCGAGTCAAATAAATAATAATAATAACACAACACAGATAGGTCCATCAACACTGTTTAAAAATATTTTTGTTTTGTTTTAATTTATGTATAATGTGTGTATAATACTATCTAAAATTTTAATGATTGAACATAAAAGTTTAATCAATTGATGATGTAAAATAATAAAATATGTGGCGAGGTGTTCTGATCAGATAGGTGACTTTGTTTATTTTGAATTAGGGTGTTACGAATTTGAAGGTGAGTGGTGAATGTGTGTTATTAATTTTTTTGAATACATTAAAAATAGAATAGTATGAATCTAGGATTTGAATGTAGTGTGAAGTGTTAGACAGCGCTGTCGAATGTAAGTTTGAGAATGAAAGTTTAGTAGGTACCTTCAAGATTCTTTCAGAAAATATGTTGAAAATTAATTTGGCAAAGGGTTCCGGAAAGGAAAGATTTATCATTTTTTTATAAAGAGTGGAAAGACAAACATTATCATATGCGGAATCGATATCGAGGAATACTGCGATAGTAAACTCTTTTTTGGAAAGAGCTATATGTACGTCGGAGATAAGTAAGCTAAGATTATCAATACAAGAAAGGGATTTACGAAAATCGTATTGGGATTTGGGAAGGATTGACTTATGTTCAATTAACCAATCAATTCTATTTTTTAGGAGGTGTTCCAGAATTTTCAAAATGCAGGACGAGAGGGCGATAGGTCTGTACGAGGAACCTAAAGAAGGGTCTTTTTTTGGTTTAGGTATTGGAATGATAAGTTGTTTTTTCCAACTTTCAGGAACAGAAGAAGATATGAGAATTTTATTTACAAAAGACAAAAAATATTCTAGGAAAGATGGTGGGGCCTTTTGGAAAAATGTATATGGGATCAAATCTAAACCTGGAGCAGAGTCTTTTACACGCTGCAGACAGCATATTAGTTCCCCCATTACGAAGGGTGAAATAAGAAAAGAGAATGTTTCTGAGCTGGAGTAATTTAAACAAGGAGGAGAAATTTGATCAATACGTGGCGCATATGGGGGAGCCAAGAGATTCACAAATTCAGGTAACCAGGTCTCTACTCCTTCCTTAGGGAAGGAAGGAGAGAAAGAACCCTTAAATCTCTTGATCATGCTCCACACGTATGACGAATGAGAATGGGGAGACAGCGAAGAGCAGAATTTCTGCCATCCCTGTCTCTTTTTTTGTCTTAATCTTCTTTTGACTTTAGCCTGGATAGACTTAGCCTTTAAGAAGGCATCCAAACTAAAAATTTTCCGAACTTTGCGCATAGCCTCCTTTCGATCTCTGATGAGCTCAGAACATTCTTCATCCCACCAAGGGGCATTTCTTCTAGGGCGATTATTACGTGCCTTTTTAGGAATGCTTTCATCCGCAGCTGAGTAAATAAACTCTAATAATACAGTATTTTCTTCATCCACATTTGAACATTCGTTTCCTTTTGAAATTAATGATGGAACGTTATTATCTAGATGTCTAGAGAAGGCATTCCAATCTGCTTTGTTCAAATTGTATAATTGTCTTCCGTGAGGAGAATTTTTGATAGGTTTAGTATGAAATTGAATCACAATCGGATAATGGTCACTGGATCGAGGGTCATCCATAATCGACCAGTGGAGGGAAGCCATTAAGTTATTGGTACAAATAGATAAATCTACTGCGCTTTTGTTCTGGCCTGGAGGGGTCATTCTAGTTGGAGAACCATCGTTGACAATACATAAGTTATGAGAATCTAAAAACGAAAGGACAGAATTCCCTGCTCTATCTGAGATAGAGCTTCACCAAACGTTGGAGTGACAGTTCAGGTCTCCTAAGATAATGAAAGATGAAGGAAGAAGTGCGACAACAGCGTCAAAGAATCCGACGTCGAAGCCGGTGTTGGGAGGTATATAAACTGATACATATGCGATCCCATCGACAAGGATCGCCACTATTCGTCAAAGAATCCGACGTCGAAGCCGGTGTTGGGAGGTATATAAACTGATACATATGCGATCCCATCGACAAGGATCGCCACTATTTCCAAGTACGGGTTTTGTGGTAAATTAATTACAGAGTGAGGTATTCTATGATCAACTAATATGGCAGCTCCGCCACCTCTTCCATATAGTCTATCTGAACGCGAGCATACATAACCTGGTACATTAAAATTGAAATGAGGAAGGAGCCATGTCTCTTGGATCAATGCGATATCAATGTCCAAGTCATGGAGGAGTTGAATTATTTCGTGTTTATTTGATACGGCACTTCTGCTGTTCCACTGTAATAAATTTAAATGATCTCTTTTGTTTTTATTGTTATCTTGTAAATTTTCCATGATTATTATTTTATTGAAATATAAATGTATAAAACGATCGATTAATGCGTTGTACTAAGGTTGTACAACACATCATTCTCGCTCTCAGACATCTTTTCAAATACTTTTGTAAGCATAGGGAGAATCAAAAGAATAACATCATCTTTAGGACTAGAAATAACTAGTGAGAGAATCTGGGAAAGCATTTTAAATAGTTGGTTTTTTTCTGAATTGTATGAAAGCGTGGAAGGAACGGTTTCTATATTTTGAATAGCGCAGCCATTTTGGAGATTTGTGGATTGCCCATTGGAATATGAAAGAAGGGCCTCTGTGGCTCTTTTATCTAGATTTGGTTTTACCACAGGACGTGTAACAGGGGTGGTAGGTTTATTTTTTGTAGATGAACCATACTGTTTTTGTGAGGACGAAACCACCTCACTGTAAAAAATTTTTGAAGGGGGAGTTTGTTTGACGGCTTCAACAAAAGAAATATTTTCAGATGCCATAATGTATTTTATTTTCTTTTGCCTGATGAATTCAGGGCAAGAAACATCTGTCGTCAAGTGTTCTCCCTTGCAATGGGAACACTTTGGAGGGAGTTCTTTATCTGAGCAAGATTCACCAAGGTGATTTTCACCACAACGGAAGCATTTAGGGGAAGAGGTACAGTTCTTTTTAGTATGTCCAAATCTAAGGCAACGATGACAAATATAACATGGACGAGCGTACAACTCCACTTTGATGGAGTTATAGAACAAATATATATGCTCAGGTAGGGATTGGCCCTCAAATGATAACAAAATAGTGGTAGATGGTTTCCATATAGTAGTCCCATCTGGAGCTGTAATCCTTCTGTTTAGCCTTCGAAGTTTATTGAGCTTTCCACAAGAAGAGGGAACCTCAATATTCTCAAAGATTTCTTCGTCTTTAAGCTCTGTTGGTATTCCGCGAATGATTCCATGTTTATACAATTTATATCTTGGAATGAATGCATTCAAATT
Source organism: Mystacides longicornis (assembly GCA_963576905.1). NCBI lineage: Eukaryota > Metazoa > Arthropoda > Insecta > Trichoptera > Leptoceridae > Mystacides > Mystacides longicornis. The sequence goes on along the minus strand of OY756427.1, from coordinate 278,406 downwards.
GTATGTAGATAAAATATCATTAGAAATGAATGAGTTCGCTGAATTTGCAGATGAAAAAGTCACAGCTATTTTATTTCTACCGTCTGAACGTACGCCACCACTTACGATGCCTTTAACGCCATTCTTAGCCACTAGACCTCCAAATACCATTGGGTGAAGATGTTTGTCAGGGTTTTTATTTTCTACTATGACCAAAAATGGAGCATGAGAAGATTGAGGGTACCTGGCCGGAGCCTTTCCTTCGGGGTTAGGTTGGGCCTCGGTACTCGGAGAAGGTACTGATGAAGGAAATTGAGCATCCATGATTGTCCCAGAATCGGACATCAGAGAAGAATCATCCGTTCTTCTTCTCTTGGTGCTAGAGTTTACATCGTCTAATCTGATTTTATCAGGGTCTTTATTGGGTGGGTCTCCCATGATGCTACATTAGTATTGAAAAAAAAAAAAAAAAAAAAAAAATAACAACAAAAAAATCTAATTTTAGAATGAAAAAGAGAAAAAATAAATGGGTACTTAAACCTACTTAACACTAATAAGTGAAAAAGAAAAAAAAATAATAATATTATTATTAAAGTGAAAAAATAATAAATGGTTTTATAAATATCTGTTTTTTCCCAGCGATGTTTCAATGTAAATAAATGACGTCACCACTGAACACCTGCACAAGAAATAATCAGTGTAAAATAATAGTAATGGTTTATTCATAAAAATATACACACATGCAATCATGAAAAACAGTACACAGTAATAAAAACGCTGCAAAGCCAAAACAGATAATTGATAGTTAACTTAAAATGGTTATACCTATAGTTAATGTCCTGGTGCCATCCACTCATAAACAGTTGCCAAGTTTTTCCAAAAAAAATATACCGAACCAGTGTTGCGTTGCCACTTGGTATCCGAAAAGATGAAAGTTCACCGAAAAAAGGTCATTCTCGAAATTTGATATCCGGAAAGTTGTAAAATTCACTAAAAAACAGGTCATTTTCAAAATTTGGTGTCGAGAATGTTATAAATTCGCTAAAAAAAGAAAAATGACAAACTGCGAAAAAAATCCGAACCGCCTATAGTTCGGTATTTTTATCATACCGAACATCGTATTCTAGTATCTGCGTGAAGACCAAGCCTGGATGCGCAGACTGACAGCACTCCGGACACGCGAAGATCTCCCCACGATCCCTCTCTCTCAGCCGTCGGGCATCCGCTCTGTGGTGGTTTTGCACCTTTCAAAGGTGGTGAGTGAAGCTGTGCAATGAGGCAGTTTAGAGTATAAACTCAGGGAACTCTATGCCAAAAAAAGGTGTTACGAGCTTGACACACCCGAGTTGACTTAGTCCACGGCTGTCTTTTCCATCTATTTCCTCTCCTCGGCAGCCTAACCCGTAACCCCACATTTCCTATCCCTATGGCATCAATACTTTTCTATACTCCAATCGTCTCACTTAGGTGTGCATTTTGAATACGCTTCAGGAAAGTGGCCACGTAAGTCTATTATTGTTGTGCGGCGATTTATGTTCTCCACATCCCTCTACAGATGTCTCTACACGTATACCGAAGGTTTTGTCGTAGGATCGGTTGGATCAGTGGCTAAAGTCTCGGGTTGGGGACGGCTAGGGATGCGCGGGTTCGATTTCCACAGGTGGCTTGGGATTTTTCAACATTTGAACATGTCGACGATATCCATGATTTCGGAATTACAGAGAATTTGACCATTTGAATGGCGAACGTCGTTAATCTAAAGTGATCACACTAAGCCAGCTTTCAAAAATAGCAGTAAAATACGGTCTCAAGTCCATAAATAAATAACACTCTTCTATATTATGTATAGAAGAGTGTTATTTATTAGGTGTCAGTATAGCTGGCGGAACACAATGCTTGAAGCATTCTCTACCAGACAACCGGTACCGTCCGATCTGAGACATGATTCCAGCCCCGAGTAGAAGTTTCAAGTAAAAAACACATTGAAAATGTTTGACCCGACCGGGAATCGAACCCGGGACCTCTTGATCTGAAGTCGGCGCCTTTCCCTCTATTCTACCGAGGTCGATGTGGTCCATATTGGTCCAAATTTACATAAAAATAATTAACCTCTAATCGAACACTAATTACTAATTCAATGCTGTAATGAAGGTATACTTACACATATATTATTTGGTTCTACAAACAACTTGCGCACATCGTCCCAGAGCGACACGTTAGCACGCACCTCGTGTCCGAGTGAGTAGAGAATTCACAACCGCTATTTACCGTGTGATTTGTGGATCATTTCTACAGTTTAGTTAGAGGTACTTGAGGTCTCCGTGCGGAGTTACTAGACCTCCCATCGGGCGCGTCCCCAGGGGGTGGATCGGGGAAGGCCTTCAGATGTGAATGGTGCCTACCAGAACAATAAAATATCTGGCGTGAACCAAATACTAGCAGGTAAGAACGTACGTACCTTTAGTCCCGTAAGACGCGTTTTAAGGAACCTCACCCCTACAGAAAAGGCAAAGCTGATGATCAGCCCTAAAATACACCAAAAAGAACACCTCCGGACACCCGCCATCAAATAAAAAACGGGGAAATGTCCACTACAAGAACCCAACTGCCCAAAAGAATTAACCCAAGTAAACTTTTTGTCTTCAGATGAGAAATCTGAAGACAAAAACAGAGGAACTCAATGCGCTTTTCAAAGACAACAAAAACATCAATATAGGGACATTAAAGAGTATGTTGCAGAAATTAACGATCTAACGACACAGATAATGGAAGAGCACATGAAAGACGATACTGAAAAAAGAAAAGAAAAAAAAAACTCAACTGAATGACTTACAAAACGAATTTAGAAACTACAAAAAGAACCAAGAAGAAAGAGTCTCCATGTTGGAAAATGGTAAGAATCCAGATGATAGGCGAGAGTGTGGAAGATGGGGGACAAATAGAACAAGAAACCCTAAGTAAATGGACAGACCTTAAGACGCAAGAAAATTGAATCGAATGACAACAAGTGGCTGAACAAACTGATCCCAGACGTGAGACCTTGGTTCAAACGTGAATTTGGATATACAAGCTACCACCTAACGCAAGTAGGTACTTACAGAGCACGGGTGCTTGCAAGCCTACCTACACCGAATTGGAAAGGTAGACAACGACCAATGTGTCTACTGCGGCGATAGAGATACATCCAGACATACAATCTTCGAATGTAAAAAGTGGGAAGAAATAAGAAATACAACGTGGGAGGCAATGGGAATTAATACCATAGAGGTGGTTCCACTGCAGTGAAGACGCGAAGAGGAGGGGTTTTTAGTCGGTAGGTCTGCCTGCGTGAAGTCCGGCACATCGTCCGATGAGGATTTTCCCCTCATCGAAAAAAAAAGGTACTTGAGGTATGACAGTTTTATATATTCAGGGTGTCTCCTAACTGGGTGCACAGAGAGAAGATATTATAGCCACAACTTAATTCTTATAAAATTGTATTTTTTTTAAACTTTAATTAAGTATATTTTCTCCCTCTTTATTTCATCTCTGGTGTACTCTTTTAATAAATGTATTTATTTAGCTTTTTTAGGGAGTCACATTGAAAAATTATACAGGAAAGGGTTGGCTGGCAGAGATCCTTCGGGGTAAGTCCGCCTTTTCTACTGTCTAAATGTTTTTTTTGTCGCCACATTGCACTTACAAGCTATAAAGTTTTATTTATTTAGTGAAATAATAGTGAAACAGACTTAAAACCGTAAAGAGAGCCCCAGATCAAGAGGTTGCTAGCGTAGAAATAATCATCTTAAGCAAAAAAAAATACCATGTGCTTATTTTTTTTAAATCAACCATAAGGAGACACATCCAAATACCATATAATATACAAATAAATAAAGTAACTACCTAATCATGATTTCAGCACACTCAAGACGAAAATATGTCGGTAAATTATAGAACGCATCCAATAAACGCAAATATAAACACGATGATCGCGGGGTGCCTTCATTCTGTTAAAACATTCTAAAAAAAGAGGAAGATAGATTGGGTTGGCTGGAAGAGATCCTGCGGGATAAGTCCGCCCTTTGACTCTCGTGAATGGATTGTATCAGGACTGCATTTTTGAAACAATAAAGCATTATTTATTTATTTATTTATTTAAGATATGTGGCACCACGACCTGCACTAAGAATGTCGGCGACCAAACCAGCAACTCCGTATTGATGATCCACCACTCACAGGACACCCTGTATATTTATTAAACTATGCGTCCAATTTGTGCAAATAGAACTGGTAGGCTTGTTTTTAACCAAATTATTCATTAAAAAATAATTCCTACGAAATTAATCAAGCAAGTGTCAAACCAACGTTTTACAAATGAGGCAACTTTTAATATTAATCATGAGTCCGCCTCTTCGTTTTCAATCACACAATATGAGTTATATGTAAATTAGACTGCACGCTAAATAATAACTTAAGCTCATTTGTTGTAGGCTTAATTTGAGCACACAAAAATGTACACATGATTGGAATTTTCTGAAGCAACGATGCCATGAATCATTTCTATAAATCTTGTATCCTTAGAGATGTATTGGGCCTCCCACTGCTCGTAATTACCATCCACTAAAGTGCCCTTGTGAACTTTCTATGAAGAGGGAAAATACTGCGCAATACCGCCTACAGAATCATGTCAGTCATTAGGTCTTTACCTATGAAGTTGCCGTTTTTCAGTATACCTACTGATCATTTCAAAAAAAAAAAATTTGATTGACTGTGAATTCTAAATTCAAATTAATTTTGTTTTAAATAAATGACATTCTTTTTACAAATTACTCTTTTGTTTATTGATAAGTCAGTGTTGTTTTGTTTATTGATAAATTTTCGTTACATTTGGACATTTTTCGTCATAATGGATACTTTAAAAATTAGTGTAATTATTTTTTTATTTTATTTTATTTTATTAAACAAATATACAAACAGTGATTTTATAACAAACAATTACACAAATAGTATGGACAATAAGAACACCAGTAAAGTATATACGTAGACATTAACAGCGAGCGGGTTAAAAGTAAGACAAACAACAGAAAATAGGAAAAAAGAAAAACTAATGTAACAATATGTGCAGGCTCAGCTGGGAGTAATGGGAAGAAGGAAAAGAGTGTGGGATAGGAATAAAGCAGGAAGATAAAGAAGTCATTGCTCTGACGTCAAGTGTGTTCTCACGCTTTGCCTGAAAACCGTAAGAGAAGAGCTATTCAGGTCTATATTGTTGAAAAATGAATTGTAGGTGCCCGTAGAACGGTTTAAGAATGAGTTCTGTGCATAATTAGTTCCGCATCTTGGCATCTCAAATGTGGCTTGAGATCGTAAGGATCTCACAGGACATCGAAAACATATATCCCCGAGAAGATCGCTGGAGTCAACCAACCCGTTAACAAGTTTAAATAAGTAGCACATGTCAGTAACAGTCCGTCTGTTCTCCAAAGTCATAATTTTGTGGTAGTGTGCAGACTGCAAGATATTATCGAAACTGACCCTACATCTGTAATTAAGATGTTTCAGCAATTTATTTATTTTATTTATTCATTCATTTATACGTTTATAAAAAATCAGTCATACATTGCATTGACTCAACCCACTAGGACACGCCTGTCTCGGGTAGATAAAAAAACAATTACTTATACAAATACATTAAAAAACAGCAAACAAAAGAAAACAAAATACAACATACAAAGGCATTAAAAGATATGAAACGCATTAATGATGCAACAATCTTTTTTTTAACAAATTTTTGTTCTGGACCCGTTCTAACCTATCAATGTAGCAAATGTATTGGGGACACCATATAACAGAGGCAAACTCCAGGATGCTGCGAACATAAGTTTGGTATAGAGTGTGGTGGATTAGTCTTAGTGGATTTAAATGGTTTCGACGTCCTTAAGATGAAATTCAGACATCTGAAGGCTCTATCAACGATACCATCAATGTGGAGTTTGAATGTCATTTTTGTATCGAGGATTACCCCAAGGTCCCTGACCTCAGTGCATCTTTCAATGGTCTCACCATTGATTAGGTATTTGTTCAGTATCGGACTTCTGCCTCTAGTGAAGGATATTGCGTTGCATTTTTTGGCATTCAGAAAGAGCTGATTTTTTTTGCAATAATATTGTAATCGTGTAAGGTCTGATTGCAATTCAAGACAATTGGTGATATTTGAGATTTTTTTATAAATTTTTATGTCGTCTGCGTATATCAAAAAGCGGGAGGACTCAAAACAGCAGCCGATGTCATTGATATATAAAATAAAAAGGACAGGGCCTAAGTGCGATCCCTGGGGCACTCCAGAAGGACACATTCTAAATCTGGATGCACAATTGTTAATTGCAACCGATTGCAGTCTGCCACTTATGTAGGATTTCAACCATCGAAGTAAGTCACCGTGGATACCGTAAGTCTGTAGTTTGTGTATGAGTATGTTGTGATTAATTTTGTCGAATGCCTTCGAGAAGTCCGTATAGATTGCATCCGTCTGTCCCCCGTTCCCCATAGTCTTTAAAATAAATTCAGTATATTGAGCAAGGTTAGACTCCACCGACCTTCCCGGAAAGAATCCATGTTGGTTAGGCAAAATAAACGACTTTATTTCAGGAGTCAGCTGTTCGACTACTATCCTTTCCATGAGTTTACTAAATATGGAAAGTTTAGATATAGGTCGGTAGTTCTGTACATCCTGTTTGCTACCAGACTTATGAATGGGTGTAATGTACGATCTCTTCCACAATGCTGGGAAGACGCCTTCGTGCAATGATTGTTTGAATAACAAACTAAGGGGCCCGACCAGAGATTCGGCGCAGTTTTTGATAAACAAAGGGGGTATTCCATCGGGTCCTGGGCCAGTGGCGTAACGTGGGTTTTCGCCGCCCGGGGCGGGATTGACATTTGGCGCCCCCCCCCCCCACCTACTACTACTAATACTCCTCCATCCGCTCAATTTTCGTAAAAAGGGGTGCAAAGTTTTCCCTTCACGTATTAATATATTGTGCGTAGAGTTTTTTTATTGATTTAATCTAGTTTTATGTATGATTTTAAAAAAAAATATTAGCATTTGCCACCTTTTCTCTATAAAAACTGTAAGTATGCGAAATTTCATACTCCTCCGTCCGCTCAATTTTCGTAAAAAGGGGCACAAAGTTTTCCCTTCACGTATTAATTTAAGTTCCTTTTTTTCTTCTTTAAGTAATTTCGGGTTAAGGTCTTAAAAAAAAAACTTTTGCGGTGATTCCGCAGGTAGAAAAATCTGTGTCAGAAGTTAGCGTTTCTCCCACTATCCAAAAATTTAATTTTTGTACTATATTGTAGTGCTGTAAGTATATAAAACTATATATTAACTCACTCCGGTGTACACTTTTTTGTACTAGCTTACGCTGAGACAGGTTAAAAGGAAAAAAAATCTTTATTTTATCAATTTTAAGAATTTTAGTGATTTTTTTTCTCATTTATTTTCCCTTCACAAACTCGGGGCCCCGATTTTTTTCTCATTTATTTTCCCTTCACAAATTCTCGTACCTATACTATTTAAGTTTTGAGTTTTTTACCAAGTTTTTTTTTATTTGTCGGCTCATTTTGCCGCCCCCTGAAAAGTGCCGCCCGGGGCGGACCGCCCCCGCCCCTAGTTACGCCACTGTCCTGGGCCCTTATTCAGGTCTATGCTTTTAAGTTTCTTTAATATGTCATTACTATCAAAATAGATACTACCAATATCCAGTGCGCTATCACAAATTATTTCAGGCATATTAGGATTGGCATCAACAAAGGTAGAAGAGAAAAAGTCACTGAAAAGTTCGCATACACCCTCCGAGTCACTTGCATATGGAATTATGGAATATGACTTCCATCGTGGCACCAACGCGGCACAAACGGAGAGAACTTTGTAAACGAACGCATTGTTAACCTGTTATTGGTTTGCCCGGTTCCGTTCTGGAAATTTTGACTTGAAAAGTGAACCACCTGGTCGTCCGGACATTTTGGTCAAGAATGATGAATTGAAGGCGATTATGGAAGCTGATGATACTCAATCAGTAGCTGAGCTAGCAGCAGCTTTTGATGTTAGCATCAAAACAATATTATTTGTCAATTTGCGACAAATTGACACGATAAAAAAGTTTGTTATATGGGTGCACCATGCACTCAACGATCGCCAGCGCAATGTACGCATCGAGATCTACCTTGCGCCGCTCACCAGGCACAGAAATGAAGGAATTTTGAACCGAATTGTTATGTGCGACAAAAATTGCCTACCACCCTAAAAGAAAAAAAATAACCCCTAGAAAGGCGATGGTCACTGTTTGGTCGTTTAGTGACGATGCCGATGTGATGCATCACAGCTCACAGTTTGATGTGATGGATTTATTTATATGTTGTTATTAAAAATATTGTTAGGTCATTATTTTGAATGTTTGGGCATGCGATGGTAAAGAGTTTGAAAAACAGTTGCTTGTTTGTTTATGGCAGATTAGAAAGTTTGGTATTTTTACGCATTGACCACGTCCATACGTACTATAGGAAACCATTAGAAAAAACCGTTACCTAAACGGATTATTATAGAAGGCAAATTCTCCTGTTTTGAAATGAATGCTGTGATTTTTTTACTTTAGTTTAAATTCAAATCTCGTTCAGAGAACTGTAAGGGTATAATTAAATTATGGTAATAAAATGCATAGCGGACCTCAAATTTTCGTAAAGAAATTCAGTCGTACAATAAAATTATTTAAATAATATCCGAGTATTGTATAGGTACGAGTATGCAATGTACCTTCACTAAATTGCATGCCGAATTCACAAGATTCCTTGAAGCCAATCTATAAATAGAATTTAAGGTACCTAACCCGACCATTGCGATATCATGCTATCTCCCTTACACCTTGTACGAGCTCTGGCGTGTACTTTGTAGTGGGTACTTTCCCCAGAGCTCGCTCACATTCAACCGACAGGCCTTCTGCTAAAAACACGTAATTTGGTGGAGGCTAAGCGGGCCCTTCGGGCTAACGCGAGCTCCCGCCATAAAGTAAAAGTGATGTAAAATATAAAAGAGAAATTAAGTGATAGCCTACAGAACTTTATAACTAACCATTCGTCAGGTACAGTGATTTCTTTGTTAAATTAACTGACCAAAGCCTTCCGCTTATAATAAATTGAAAAGTGCAAACTCATTGTTAAAAATAAATTCAAATAATATTAATAGAATCACATGTCATAAATTATAGAAGGAGGCGACGTCCAGTGTATTTCGTTGTTAATTAGACTGTTAGCGCCGCCCTCAGACAATAATGCGAGACAGTGTTGAGAAAGTTAATGTTCTAGTAAATTCATAATAATTAATAATATAATAAATTGAAAAGTGCAAACTCATTGTTAAAAATAAATTCAAATAATATTAATAGAATCACATGTCATAAATTATAGAAGGAGGCGACTTCCAGTGTATTTCGTTGTTAATTATACTGCATATGCCGCCCTCAGACAATAATGCCAGACAGTGTTGAGGAAGTTAATGTTCTAGTAAATTCATATCAATTATTAAATAAACAATTATATGTAAAGGGTGTCTCCATATCACATTGATGTAAGACTTGAAACTGATAAACTAAACCGCAAGTATTCGTTCCAATAAACAATATATAGTGCAAATCGGACTTTCTTTTATCTGTGTTTTTGAGAAACCGAACTTTCACAAGTCCTTGATGATGAGAGCTGCTCACATGTCCAAGCTAGCCAGGCAAGAAATGGTAATCAACGGGTTGTCTCCAGGAACCTTCCATCCATACTCTGCCCAAGTAAGTAATTCGATGTATTCAACTATAACCTGGTAGTGAACCACATCGCCACCCCAGAACATAAGATGATAAGGATGACCAAAGAAGAGAAGAAAGCTTCCCCAACCCCTAACCACCCTTATTCTTCTATATACTCATTTCATTGGCGCCCAACGTGGGGCAAGAAGTTTCTTAAAAATACGAAAATGATAATAATTTAAAATGCGTTATTTTTATTTGTCAGTGTTGTCCAACGATGTCCTAACTGAAATATTTTTTTTGTATGCCCGTCGTAGTAGTTTGAATTTCAGGTAAATTGAATTGTATTTTATAACCTTTGATAAAAGCATTCTTAATTCAGGCAGAAGCCAGAGAGAAAAGTTTTGCAATTCAAAATTTTGTTAAAAACAGTTGTATTAAAAACACAAGTGAAAAAGTTTTCATAGTAAAAAATCAAAGTAAATGATTTAGTAAATTATTAAACACGTAAGTAGAGTCATGTTTAAATAAGTAGAAATAATTATTCTTGAAATTTTGATATCAGATAAATAGCCGAAAAAAATACTATCTGCTTGTAAATTAAAAAGTCATTTCACACCAAAATTGTTTCTTGAAAGTATGGGTGAAATTTATTTGGATTGCATTGTATACCGAAAATAATTTAAAGATTTTAACAGTCAGAGTTTAGAATAAATATTGAAAAGTGTAATAAAGCCAATTAGTTGTTTCGTTGGAAGTTTGTAGATTCATAAAATTATGAAAGTTTTTTTTTGAGTTAGGAATATTTCGTATCGTACTGGCGTATATTGCAAACCGCCATCTTGTTTTTCATCTGCGCGCCAAAAGTTAGCATCATCTGATACAGGTGGGTACCTACGTAAGTGGGTCACGCTAGCGGTGTACTTCGCGGTTATATGTGTATATGTATGTGAGTGTGGAGACCCGATAGAAATATTTGAATAATAATAATAATCGATTCCATAATAAAAATTTGTACATACCTACCTTGCAATGAATTAAATATTTCCGGACGGAAAATTTTCACAGTTTTGTAGAGACAAGTTAGTTGTTCTTTTAATTTAATTTTATTGACATACGGGTCAAGTTTGATGGTCTCAATGTACCTTGTTTGGTTTTTTTTGTGTTTGTATCTCTGGGACAAATTTTTGTACTTAAGAATGTACGTTCAATTACAATTCAAGCCAAATTTTTATTTATTTATTTTTTTTGAAAACATTATTGCGGAAAGTGACGAAGGTTGTGTTGAAGTCTGTATGGTTGACTTAATAATGATGTTTGGTTTAAAACATTAATTTATTTGATGATTTGATGGGATTAGCCATGAGCTAATGAATTGATGATTTGATGGGATTAGCCATGAGCTAATGATATGATGAATTGATGGGAATAGCCAAGAGCTAGTATTTGATGTATCGTGTGGAGGAACCCTGAATTGAAGTATATGAGGGGTCGTTTTTAGCGTATTGGATGCCGATTGGATCCAATCCGCTCTACATTATAGCTTAAATGGGCTTACAGCACATAAAACTGTAAATATGTTTTGGTTCCCCAACCTCTCAAGATTGTTAAGACATGGAGTGTCGAAACTCTGGAGTTTTGGGTTTCACCATCTATAATTAAGCAACAGCTTATGTCAAAGCGACATCTTAAGTTGATCTCCCGTTAGACAACTTATGTCCAATAGCTGATAGATATTAAGTATGTAAATAATCTCTTCTAAGTAAAGGACGTCTATCTCCTTTTCCCTTTTGTAAATAAGTTAGTTTGTATGTCTCGTTGTCGAGATAGTCTAGAATGGTTTTCCTTTTTATCCAGTGTAATAAAAGAAAGGATGGCGCTCAACTCTTGTGATCTAATCAACCAGATCTCACTAGCATAAATACCATCTATAAAATTCTGTAAAACTTGGGCAAACAGAGCTAGCTATAATTAGGTATAAGTGACCTGACTGAATTTAATTTTTTTTTAGGAAGGGTTTTGTTAATTTTCATGAGACTTCTGTAACGTTGTGACAACCTGCGGATGAATTAAATAAATTATCTCTAACTTTTGGAGCAACAGCTCAGGGTAGGACTGTGCTTAAACTAAATTTTAAAAGTGAATTAAAAAGTGAAAAATTAAGTGAGGCGGTTATCCATATTGGTGATAACGTCATGTCAATTTAAACTCATTTAAAAGAAAACCGTTTCCAAAAATAATTACCCGCACAGTTTAGGAATTCTAACATTTAATTTTGTTTTGTCATGTCTTATATGTTATTCTAATTTATTGTATTTTACAGGGTGCACCTACTTCTTTCATATGGTGTTATTTTATTGCAATGTATAATAGAAAAATTATAAACAAAAATAAAATATAATAATATTACACAAACAGGAAGTACCTGTTGAATTTTTATGTAAGTAACTATTAAGTTTTGTTTTATAGAATTAAATTTTCCCAGATGTGTGTTCGGGCCAGGCTAAATCTGTTCAGTTTGCGGGTCGCGAAATTTGGGTACCTTATGAATGAAATTTAGTAATTGTTTTAAAGAATTTAAGTATTTTAAGTATGAAATAGGACATGATAAGAGATGAATGTATTGAGCGTAAATGTTATGGACTGATTGAAGTACTCAGGTTTTCTTCCCGACAGCTTGGCGCATCATTGACACTAGAGCTTGTCTTGGTCTGACACCTGACGCACACTGGGGAGAAAAATGATTGTTTGAGGTAGCAGATGTTCGCATACTAGCTATCCACCCCGAGTCGACTCGCTCATCGGACAACAATTTTTTTTTCTTCTTCATATTTTTAATTTAGGATAATTTTTGCATTGTATAACTACGTTTCATTGGAGTCACCCTATTGATTGAAAATAACTATAATTTTTGTTGATCGTACTTTCGAGTCTTTTCTTTGCCTAATAATTTTTGTGTATTGTTTGATCTCGATGTTGTGCATTGACCATGCGAACCTTTTAGGTATCACAGCTGTATGGTACTTAGAGTCCTTTTTTTTTTCTTTTCTTCCTTTTCTTTTTTTTCTTTTTATAAGAAAAAGGGTATTGTAAGGGTATAATTAAATTATGGTAATAAAATGCATAGCGGACCTCAAATTTTCGTAAAGAAATTCAGTCGTACAATAAAATTATTTAAATAATATCCGAGTATTGTATAGGTACGAGTATGCAATGTACCTTCACTAAATTGCATGCCGAATTCACAAGATTCCTTGAAGCCAATCTATAAATAGAATTTAAGGTACCTAACCCGACCATTGCGATATCATGCTATCTCCCTTACACCTTGTACGAGCTCTGGCGTGTACTTTGTAGTGGGTACTTTCCCCAGAGCTCGCTCACATTCAACCGACAGGCCTTCTGCTAAAAACACGTAATTTGGTGGAGGCTAAGCGGGCCCTTCGGGCTAACGCGAGCTCCCGCCATAAAGTAAAAGTGATGTAAAATATAAAAGAGAAATTAAGTGATAGCCTACAGAACTTTATAACTAACCATTCGTCAGGTACAGTGATTTCTTTGTTAAATTAACTGACCAAAGCCTTCCGCTTATAATAAATTGAAAAGTGCAAACTCATTGTTAAAAATAAATTCAAATAATATTAATAGAATCACATGTCATAAATTATAGAAGGAGGCGACGTCCAGTGTATTTCGTTGTTAATTAGACTGTTAGCGCCGCCCTCAGACAATAATGCGAGACAGTGTTGAGAAAGTTAATGTTCTAGTAAATTCATAATAATTAATAATATAATAAATTGAAAAGTGCAAACTCATTGTTAAAAATAAATTCAAATAATATTAATAGAATCACATGTCATAAATTATAGAAGGAGGCGACGTCCAGTGTATTTCGTTGTTAATTAGACTGTTAGCGCCGCCCTCAGACAATAATGCCAGACAGTGTTGAGGAAGTTAATGTTCTAGTAAATTCATATCAATTATTAAATAAACAATTATATGTAAAGGGTGTCTCCATATCACATTGATGTAAGACTTGAAACTGATAAACTAAACCGCAAGTATTCGTTCCAATAAACAATATATAGTGCAAATCGGACTTTCATTTATCTGTGTTTTTGAGAAACCGAACTTTCACAAGTCCTTGATGATGAGAGCTGCTCACATGTCCAAGCTAGCCAGGCAAGAAATGGTAATCAACGGGTTGTCTCCAGGAACCTTCCATCCATACTCTGCCCAAGTAAGTAATTCGATGTATTCAACTATAACCTGGAAGTGAACCACATCGCCACCCCAGAACATAAGATGATAAGGATGACCAAAGAAGAGAAGAAAGCTTCCCCAACCCCTAACCACCCTTATTCTTCTATATACTCATTTCAGAACATCAGCTCTCCATCGCAATTTTTGTTTCATAGTTAATCAATGTATAATTTCCGTCGCGTGTTATAGCTTTCTAGTAATTTTGAAGTGTTTGACTGTTGAGTTATAGTATGTCATAGTTTTATTATAGTTTTTTTTTTCGTTTAGAGTTCCGCGATTGTTAATTAAACCTTCCGTTTAATTATGGTTTATTATTTATTGGGGATTTCCCAATCCGGGGGAGGCGTGACAAGCGGTTTGGAGAGGGAACGAGTGACATACTATTCCTCATATGCGTGAATGTGACGTGTTTATTTTATTTTTGTGCTGTGCTTTTATTTTGAAGGTATGCTGAATTTCGGGTGAGTGCCCATATTTTTATTAGAGTGTATTTTGTCCCATCGCTGGCAGCTACCCTGGACGATGATCGGGCACAGAGATATGTTTCACAGTAAAATCCTGTGCATATTGGAAACAAATAAACAAATAAACAAAAATCCTGTTCTATTTTGAGTCTCTGCAGGAAGTACGTTTAGGTATTGAGAGTCAAGAGTTAGATAGTTAAAAGATAGCTTCCAGCCTCTGTAGTCTGTACACCATCAAGAATCTTTTCCGTTGTCTATATACACTATATCTGATAGCCGAATTTCAGCCCCTTTTTGGTACTTGCTCGAGGCGTGAGGTCGCATCGGGGCCAGTCTTGGACCTTTAGAGTTTTAATTTGCCTGAATTTTGGCAAGAAGGTTCGTTTGACATGGAAGGCCCTCTTTCAGTGGCTAATTCCTCGCATAGACTATTACTGCAGATGTGTACTGTGAAGAACAATGATGGAGATGCTCGCACTTCTACAACCAGCTTTGGTCAATCAGTCATCCCCGCTGCTCCTTCACAACAACGTGCGACCCCATACTGCACAACAGATAATCTCCAAGCTGCGAGAGTTGTGGTTGAAGGCTCTCCCTCATCCACCATTCTCACCAGACCTTACACCTATCGACTATAACCTTTCCAAAATTTGGATAACCTTTTAGCAGTACAAAATGCCTTTAAAGAGTTTGTTGCCTCCCATGCAGCTGATTTTTACAAGAAGGGGATCTATAAGCTACCGTTGCGTGGCAAAGATGCATCGATTTCATGGTTGATTAGTTTGAATAACAGAAATAAAAAAAAATTGAAAAAAAAATCTACTTTTAAGTTTTTCATACAAAACGGCAATTTCATAGGTAAATACCTAATATAAACAACTACATACCTAGGAGTTACCCGTCATCATGTGACTTCGTATAGCGTCCTCCGTGATGCAGTGGTACCATCTTATTAAATCAAAAATTTATAGCACCTTAACATTTACTTAGCCAATTATACATTTGTAATGCTATAGGTCTTGTGATTTATAAATTTGTCTACACATATATAATGAGAGTGTGTGTATCCGCCCTCTTCAAGCAACAGAAATAACGCACCATTACATAGATTTGTGTATGTGTGCCTCTGGACTACTTACTATTAGAATATAAACAATGTTCTTATGCATTTCCAATAAGATGATGTTACACTAAAATTCCAACTAGATTTAAGTGTATGGTGGACATAAGAGAATCTAGGATTAACCTCCATGCCTCATCCATTTTGTTAACACAATTGTGAGCTGCTTCCAGAACCATAAAAGATATTATTATTCTACCCTAAAAAATCATTTTTTACAAAATATTCTCAGAAACTTTTTTGCCACATTTATTCATTATAATCTCTCCAAACTCTTCAGAAACACTCAACATAATAATAAGGCAGCAAGAAAATTTCCTAATAGGTGGGTGTATCAAATATCTAAAGATGAAATGAGAGATATTTGTAAATAGAGTGAATGTTGTGAGTTCAAAATATTTAGCCTTCTTGAAATAGCGTTGACTCTAATGGAATATTACATAATGCCAGTAATTTTTCTGTTAGAAGAGCTCTCCATTGAGCTCGATCTTGCGCAATGTTTATGACCTCCACACAGATCTAGCTGTCAATTATTTTTATGATGCTGTACTGTACCTACCTTTCTTTCAAAGTGAACACAAATACACTTTTGACATCTTTTCCCATAAAGCAAAGCTTGTGTTGTGAAAGTGAAAATGCTTGGCACCGGGATTTTAATGTACACCCTAAAGGGTACTATAGTACGCTGAAAGTATGAAAGCCATTGACTGATACTGCTGGTCAACCAACTACTTCAATTTTATCAGATGCACATCAAAATCAGGTCTAAATATAAAGGTTATGAATCTGGATTCTTTAGAATTTTTTCAAAGTGCTTTCACCTGACATTTCACCTCAAGAAAAAAAAACCTTCCCACTATTTTTACTGATAGTAGAAAATATGACCAGCCATCTGAGTCTATCCTTTCTATAAAAAAACTTAAAATAGTGAATAAAATGAGACATTAATGAAAATTTTAAATATAATTCAGTCAACAATAAAAAATATAAAACAAAGTAACATTTTATTCGGAGTTGATGAAGCAAGAAATAATTCCATCCGGAGTAGGCTCCTTGGCAACACTCCTCACCTGGTGGCCCATCTGCAAGATCTTCTTCTCAGTGGAAGGCCCAATAGCCACCATCGCACATGCATCCAAGTCAATATTCAATTCATTCAAGATGGGCAGCAGAAAACCAACACCAGATGGACTAAAAAACACAAAATTATGAGGAGAGTTTTTGTCAAGTTTTAACGCCATCAAATCTTGTCGGATAGAAGAACTTTCTTGAGTTATGTAAGTAGTGATGGAATCGACCATTATGTTGTTCTGCTTTAATTTGTCTGGTAGAACTTCTGATTTTAAATTGCCACAGGGAAATAGAAGAGGACGGGTATATTGCTTGAGTTGGTGTTGTTGCACGATGAACTCGGATAAATTGGTTGCGTTCCCAGACTGCTGGCCACACCCTTGGAGGGACAAGCAGCTCAATAATTTTTCATTTGTTGTTTCTCCAACTACAAACACAGGTTTTCTCTTCCAATTCTCCAAAAACTCATGTTTATCGTTTTTTAAACATCTCACAATGGCCTCTACCGCTCTTTGGCTTGTTATCACTAGACCATCATACAGTGAGTAGTTTTTTAGTTTCTCAAACAATTCTTCCAAATTGACAAATGCAAAGTCTAACACAGGCACGAATATTGGGTGATATTTATGTTTAGAAAACACGTCCAGGTACTTTTCACAGTTATCAGAGGACTTGAACAAAATTATGTTATTCATTTTTACATTTCAACTTACATTATAGTATTACGAAATCATTAACTTATTTTAAAAGACATATTTTTTTTTGTTATGCTACATCTAACCTCAAAAAAATCATCAGCTGATTGTCATCTTGACAATAATAACAGTATTGCTACAAGTAAAATATTATATTTTAAATCTCACTCTTGAATTTTTTATAAAAATAATATCAAGCTACATATATCAATATATATATCAATTTGTAAGCAGTTTAATGTTTAATTATTTTTTTAATTAGTCTACCATAATAGATAGTTTTCCAATCTACACTGTCATAAAATTTGAACTATTTATAACTGATATAAATATGTCATTGTAATTTTTTTATTTTATTTGTACATTTCAAGAAGTATTTATTTTATTATTGTATCTAATCTAACACAAAATAACGACAGTGGCACATTTATTATTTGGTTTTTGCGGTGATATTTTTTCTTAGCATACTTTGTAAATAAACGGATGAAGCACTTTAGAAAGTATAAGCCATATAAAAAAAGAAGAAAAAGAATTTTCTGACAAACAGCTGTCAACTATTTTGTATTATCTAGTTTTTGTTTTGTTTGGGCTTTATCATCTTTAAAATATAATATTGTTGCTCGATAATGTAGTTTGCTAACAGATTTTCACAAGAGAATATTTAAGAAAATAAAATGGCGCATATACAATACATAGACGAGCTAGTTCGAGAGTACTTACTGTTCAGAGGATTGATTGGCACAGTGAAATGTTTGGAAGCTGAATTGAGATCAGACAAGGACAAAGGGTTCCGTGTTGACAAGATTATAGACAATATAGTGCAGTGCGTCAACTCCCACGACCTCACGGGACTGAAAGACATGTGGGGGCATCTGGACAGCTTTGTGTTTTCAAAGCTCGAAAGCCACTTTGCGCCAGGTTAGATTTTTCATACTAATTAGTTCCAATATGGGATGCTTTTATCTCCTTCTGCACTCCTAAATGAATTATAAAAGGGAGAAGACAAAAGCAGTGTATAAATTGTTAAATACGTATTTTTATATTCAAAGACTTCAATTTATAAGATTCTTCCCAGCAGACTTTTAAAAAGTCTGTGATGGAACATGTACATTAGACTCCAACCAGAGCAAGCAAATTTACTTAAGATTGCTCTCCACCTACACCTTTTCCTTCTATCCCTTTCCCTGTCCTTTCTTTTCTTTTCATCGAGCCAAGATTAATATAATTTTTCGTAATAATAATATGTTAATTTTATAAAGTGTTAATATTTTATACATGGGATCTTTCAGTTATTGTTTAATGCAATATAGGGCGGGTCTTGCAAAACATTACTGTGTATTACTGGGGCGGGAAGGGAGTTCGAACAAAGGTATTTCCAGTACCTAGTGCATATTACACAATAATTGTTGGTTTTTTCTATTTTCAAACCGTTTAAAAATACCCTGAACTTATAAAATAATATTAAATTTTGTCAACAGTTGTGAAGAAATTAGAAAACAGCGTGTATAAGTATTACCTGGTGACAGCTGTAAGCTCAGCCAAGATGGAGAAAGTTACTGAATTCCTGACCAGAATGATCAGCGAGATACAAGGGCAATCCGAATGGAGGGAATGGTTCAGTAAGTCAATATTGTTTTATACCTATTTAAATGGAGTTCTTTTGTTTTTATAGCAATGTCGAATCTACAAAAATGTTATTATTTTGTTACAAGAGAGCAAGAAGAAGATGTAAACACACAATTTATCTTTAGATTTTTTTTTACTTTGATAAGTAGATAAATTTGTGAAAATTGACATAACTTGTTATCAAATGCCATTCACAAATTTCATGAAGCTTTGAATTAGTACACATTGACTCCACCAGATCTGAATGTTGCTTATGCTAGTGCCCGTGTGAGATCCACCAAAGTCAGAGTATCTACACCCATACTTTATACAGAGTAGATTTGACGTTCCTATTTTGTAAAAAATGGGTTAATAATAGTCTCAATTTATTCCAGTGTTGCCCTACACACCAAAACCAGAGGAAAATCCGGCCTTCAGTGTGTACTTCACTAGACAGTGGCAGGACACGCTGCTGGCTTCTTTGCACAACTTCCTGGCCACCATCTTCCAGTGCCTGCCTCAACCGACTCTGTCCAGTTACGAGTCCGAGGCAGCCATGATAAAGAAGTTGCAGGAGGAAAATGCCACGTTGAAGTCCAGGCTGGCCAGTCTGGAGAGTGGTTCAGGAGCTGCAGCCACTGGACACCAGTCCAGGTTGTCCCAACACACTGACAAGCTGAATGCTCCCACTCCCTTGATGGATGACTTCTACATAATTCCCACTGAGAACACGGACAATGCCGTGCGAGAGGCTCGGGGCTTGCGGGGCCTCATCAGGCACATGGGGGGCAGCCCTGTGCTGGGCAAGAAACAAACCAGGTCTCTCAGCCAGAATTAAATATATCGCTGTTTGGAAATATGCAGTCTGCACGTCATATTCCTCAATTGCATCAAATTTTTATTTTATTTCAAAATGGATGTATTTTTATATATGCAATGAATCTAAAAGTAGCACCTAAATAATTATTGATTTAAATAAGTTGCCAGTGCACAGGGGCCCTTATATTAAGTGGGGCTAAGTCTTAATAAATTTACAACCCACGTAAGAAAGAGAGTTAATAGATAAAACTCATTGCGTAAAAAGTGTATAAATTATTATGTGATTTGGTTATGGATTTTGTAATAAGTTAATAACATTAAAAAATAATATTGTCAGTACGGTACAACGGGGACCTAAAAGTAACTGAATTTGTGCTGTCAAATTTCTTTTACTTATTTAACTTTCTTACAAAATTCCTTCAGTCATTTTCTACGTCTTCTTTACGTGACAGGCATTTGTCAATTTTTGTTTTTTTTATTCTTTGAAATAAAAAAGGCAGACAGAGTTATGTCTAAGGAATAACAACCGTTGGGAACAACACGTCATCTCTATAAAGCCAAATGAATGAACAATTAGGTATTTCATTCACAATTTTACAGCAGAAATCTGAATTTTGAATGTATTATGCACTTTGTCAATGATCATTAATGATTTGATTGATGATAAACCTTCCATTTCTTATTGCAATAAAGTGTAAATTTCCCAAATTTTTTTTGTAAGTTCACATTATGCGATGCACATTGGTTTGGAATATTTCTCATAAAATGCTAGCTGACAGCTGACAGGCTCAGATTAGGACACTTGTGCACTCACACGCAGGTGTTGGTAATTAAATGTGCAAGTTTTTTACAAATCCTGTCCTATTTCCACGTTTGTTTGAAATTTTGTTAAGAATTTAATTTTTTGATGTGAAATGTAATATTAGATCTGACGTCATGAATTGATTCCTATATTATTATACTGTTGTAAGACATTGAAAAAAAATCTCGAAATATTTGTAAATTAATAAATTTATTTATTTTTTCAAATTTTCTTATTTTTACGCTGTATGTTATATACCTTTGTGTGAAATTTCATCTTGATGTTTTTCTTATGATCAACTTAGAATGATGAGTGAAGGCTTAAAAAAAAAAAGAATGATTCAACTCAAGTTAACAAAAAAAAAACAGAAGCCGTATGGAAAAATCCCATATCCCTACAAGATTCAAACCCGTATCCCTTGACATCCAAAGCAGAGGCTGTATCCACAGGGCTAACTGATCTGGCCCAGAAATCAGATCTGACAAAATGTCCACCTATGTGTACTTTACGACAGTATCTCCACAGCGGTGAGTTGCGCATCTGACGGTTGGTCAGTGCGGCAGGCATTTTATTACATTCGACTTAGACCTCTGACCCAAAGTGTATAAGTAGAAATCGTTATTGATGAATAGAGTAACCGTAAAATGTCAGCTTATTTAGTTCTCTAAACTTCTCGGAGTGCAACATAGGGTTAAAATGAAACCAAGGAGATGCGTTATTTTACAGAATATAATCTTATACATATGTATATATATTACTGCGTCTATATGGAAGTTTTACAAACAGCAGGTCACACACAACACCAGCCAGTTTGGCTCTTCCTGGAACCTTTACAAAAATGAAAAATGAAGGTGTCAAAAGTCAACAAAGAAAACCATATTTAAACAATTTGTGCAGAGCTGGAAGACTTGTAGAGTCCTGACAGTCACCAACAGCATTGTGGAAGGGAGTCCAGAGACCTAGTTAGTGTTGCACATTCTTCCGCACAACCCAAACATAACCTTACATCTAAACCTGGTGGTTCATTACATAACTCAAATCTTGGGGCCCAAATTATAAAATTTACCGTAATTTGATATAACTAATCGATATTTGGAATTATAAACATCCATTAGTCATATTCCCGTAACATGTTACCATCAAATTTAAACTGACAGCTGGACCACGTTGCAGTAACTTTAATGGACAAGAAAAAATAAAAACTAATGACTCTAACAAATCATTGCTAATGTTCGATTTTTAAATGGAACAAACCACTACGGGCTTACGACCGTCTTCTACTGTAATTTCGAAGGCTGGCTTAGTGTGATCACTTTACGTTAACAACGTTCGCCATTAGGTGGTAATGTTCGTCTCCGAAACTCCTAATCATGAGAATTCTCAACATGTCGAAAAATCTCATGTATGCAACAAGTAGAAATTTAGTAATAAAATGAAAAATAGAGATAAAAGTTGGAAATTATTGAGAACAAGAGAGCAACCAAATTTAAAGACTGCGACTGCTGTCATGTATTTGGCGCCAGGATATGACTATATCCATTTTTGTTAATGTCTCATATTTATTGCCTATGGGCTTTGTTGGTGCACAACGTTCTAATGGACAACATTGCTGTCCAAGAGAGGAAGAAACATCAATAGATTTAGCACAGGTGTAGAAGTCATTTTATTAGTTTCTTTTGACCGATTTATATTTTAAAGTAGGTTACTGGTAAATTTTCCTTACAAGTCGCCGTTCGTCTGTAACTTTGAACTTTACTAAGGAAGATTTGATCCCGTCTTTATAATTTCGGCCCTCAAGAGTAGAATCACATCTGGAGTGAAACAAAGTATTAAGAAGAGAAGAAATTCAATTCAATTCAATCATTTTGAAATATTTCCCACCAAGAAGTAACAGTCAAACATTTTTTTATAAAGTCTGGAATGTCAACCACCGCCTGCGCATATCACCTTGAGTCATAGCAACGGGCACCTTTGAGAGTTGGAGCAACCATCACTAAAAGTTTACATTAGAATCTAAACAGTTTGTGATCCTTTGTAGTTTTTCATACACATATTGTATTACCTACCTATATAAAAATAAACAAAGTGCATAATAATATCTTGGAGAGCATCTTATACCAAATATAATTGTTTCTTTTATTCTAATAGTTGCGTAGAAATTAAGTACTTAAATAATTGTGATGACCAAATAACACCGTTTGGGGCGGTGGAATTGTCAGAACAAAATAACTCTTGGGGATGAACCCTTCTTCTGTGATCCTGGAGTGAGGGGTACGACTTCTCTATGGTTTATTTGTTGGAGATTTACTTTCAACTTCATTTACTTTTCTTCTCCTCTTCTGCTTTAGCTTCTTCTTCTTCTTCTTTAGGATGATCCTCGTATCTACAAGCAAAACATAATGATGAAACGAGAGTTGATGGTGGAAGGATAACAGATGAGTGTACGTACGTAATAATAAGCTGTTGGACTCACATGAAGAGAGCGTTGAGATCTCCCTTTAGTGTTGCCAGGGACAGTGGCGTGACGAGGCAGCAGGGCACCAGGTAGAGCAGGGCCGGCTGCGCATGTTTGAAGACGTGCATCACAAAGATGGTGGCCAGCAAGCCAAAGAGGTAGGCGGCAAACGTGGCATAGAAGTAGGTGTGGGTGTTCCTCTTGAGGCTCTTGTCGAAGCGCAGCAGCAGTGCAATGAAGATGCCCGGGACCACGATGTCGCCCAGACCCAGCATGGCGAAGTTGGAGGCACTCAGTCCATTCACCAGCAGGTCCTGAGGGAACACCACTGAAACATGCAGCAATAGGTACAATTAATTAAGGAGTCAGGGTGGAGCCTGGCAGCCTGCTTTGGTGTCACACAGAGATGAAGGTTCGCAGAGTAAAATAGCCTTATCTGTCCACACAGCGCACAAGTAAGAACCAACACTTGATAACACCATTTCTTTATTGAATGGTACCTACATGATTGCATAGAGTGGCAAATCAATTGTTTAATATGGTCCTTGCTAACATTATTACTTTAAATACAAAAATACCACTTTTATATCTTACACTAAACTTCACTTAGATACTGTGTATAGATATACCCCCCCTTAGGGGCATAGAGTGGCAAATCAATTGTTTAATATGGTCCTTGCTAACATTATTACTTTAAATACAAAAATACCACTTTTATATCTTACACTAAACTTCACTTAGATACTGTGTATAGATATACCCCCCCTTAGGGGCATAGAGAGGCAAATAAATTGTTTAATAATACTGTCATAGTTCATGATGCTGTTCCTTCTTATACCCAAAACTATTGTAAGGCACTTTGTTTCAAAGTGTTAGCTTCAAAAGTATTTTATTAAGACAAAGAAAAAATATAAGATACAGTGTTCTACATGTTCCATAGACAAAACAAACAGTACTGACATTGTTACACTGAACACAAAGGTTGAGACTTTTTGTGCCTAGGCTTTGGTAAGAAGAATGCGTGACACATCAATGGGCGCATCAAACAGTTTACATTTCGTCTCTGCACTAAACATCGGTAGTATTGGAAGCTCTTAAGTACATAATAGAAATATTTAACAATGTGGTAGAGATGCAATGTCTCAGTTGAGAATTCCCAGAGGGAACAGTAATATGTGATGTGTGCACTAACATTTGATTGGTGCCTCAAAGGACTTGGCCACGGTGACCATGACGTTGGTGCCAAACACCCAGAATATGTCGTACACAAAGAGTCCACAGAGCAGGATGCAGCCCGTCACCACGTTGTTCAGGTGGAACAGCTCCACTCCGTTGATGGCGAACGCTATTCCAAACAGGTTGTTGGCTATCCAGTGCTGCAACAGACACATCACACCCCATTAGGTCTTCCTAACAACTAACAGCATTGCATTCTCATTTTTGACTAGATCAGTTTGATCAGTTCATAGCAATCCAATGCAGCATTCTAAATTATTACAGATTCTTGAGAAGTTTGACAGGAACACATTTTCACATAAGTAGACATTATACTTAATCAAAAATGCA
This sequence comes from Mystacides longicornis, assembly GCA_963576905.1. NCBI lineage: Eukaryota > Metazoa > Arthropoda > Insecta > Trichoptera > Leptoceridae > Mystacides > Mystacides longicornis. Next base: position 253,797 of record OY756427.1, on the reverse strand, counting down.
AAATAAATGACAATAAGGGATGGGATTTTGGAGTAACTTTGTTACACTTCATTTAATGAGAATAAAACTTTTATTCAAACTTTGTAATTAATTAATATTTATAACGGCAATATAACAATTTCAAAGAGGATCAGACCTCTCATCTTCAGGTACTAAGCAAATACCACAATTATAGCATTCAAATGGCATCCTGAAAGCTGAATTATTGAGGCCATTTAACAGCTCCCTGATTAGCACAAAGTGCAATTTTTTTTTTTGAGATTAACTGATCTATTTGTTATCCAACAAACACATTTAACAATAAGTTAAATTCTGAAGTGGTTGGTAGACAAGCGGTTCAGTCAACAGCATGCGTACTGAGGGTTGTGGATTTGAATCCCAGTGACAACCACTTTCACAACACAAGAGTGAGCCCAAACTCATTTAGAACAAATTGTAGATTACGTACATTATGGGCTTAGAACAGCTGATAACAGAAAAAATATGTGATTACCTTTTTAAGAATGTACCATATTCCTACGAGTGTGGACACGGCCAAACACAGCAGGTCGTGGGAGGTGAAGTCGTACGAGTGCAGGTTGCCTCGCACGCCAAACTGCACCACGTAGGGCACGTGGGGGACCAGCCTGTTCACACTGGCCGCACTGCTCACTATGGGACTGCAACAACACAACTCCTCTATAACACACCCTTAAGCCTAGTCCACACTGGTCGAGTAATTTAGACAAGTAGCGAGTAAATTTTTTGTTCTATTTATTTGGGAAAGTAGTGCCCCCCACCGTGCGGCACCAGCCCCTGTATATTTTAGTCCAATTCATAAGTACACCAATAATAATTATTATGTATAATATTTGCCTTGAACACTGACTCACTGACTGCCTGATGTCATTAACGCCGCTAGATGGCGCGCCACTCGCAACTAAATTCAAATTTTGTTCTACTAATACGGCTGACAGCTGACAGTAACATAATAATATTATTAGGTATGCCTGGTGGCTGAGCACTTTGTAGAGAAAAACAATTTTTCGGGTTATTTAAAAACTCACATGCGAAGTCAGTCATAAGAAAGCAAAGTGTACCAAATTAGGAAACTTTTACGCACAGCGGGACTTCATAGTGAAGAAAAGCCTTACTAATGCATTGTATGCAATAAAAAGTTTGCGGTCTAATATGGCTGACAGCTGACACCTGGTGGCTGAGCACTTTTTTTAAAGGTTTTGATGTAGAGATAAACATTTTTTCGGGTTAATTCAAACCTCCCATGCGAAGTCAGCCATAAGAAAGCAGAGTTGACCAAATCAGGAAATTTTTAGTCATAGCGGGACTTTATAGCGAAGAAAAGCCTTGCTAATGCAATGTGTGCAATAAAAAGTTGCAGACTCAAGAATCACACGCGAACTCATAGCGGAGAAAAGACATACAACTGCAACAATTGCGATAAAAAGTTTAATCAATCAAATAATAACTCATGATAAAAGCCATTTGAATGCAATGTTTAAAATAAAAAGTTTAATCAATCATATACTAAAACACACATCCTAAAGCCATTTGATTGCAAATTTTGTTGTAAAAAGATAGCGTTGTTTTATGGGTTTTCATGAAGAGTTCAATTAATCAAGTGCTTTAAAGTCGCACATATGAATTCGGCTATAAGAAAACAAAGTTTGCGTGAAAAAGTTCACCAAATCATGAATCTTTAAATCCACACATGCGAACTCATAGCAGAGAAAAGCATTACTAATGCAATGTTTGCAATAAAAAGTTTACATACTGAAGTAATTTTTTAAAGATTTTAATGTGAATTCATAGCGTAGAAAAGCCATACATATGCAAAGTTGGTTATAAAAAGTTCAAGTTTTTTTTTAAATTTTCATAGAGTTAGAATTTCATATATTATCAAGTGCTTTAAAGTCTGACATATGAATTCGGCCATGAGAAAGCAAATTTTGCATGAAAAAGTTTACCAAATCATAACTTACGCACAGCGGGACTTCATAGCGAAGAAAAGCCTTGCTAATGCAATGTGTGCAATAAAAAGTTTGCAGACTCAAGAATCACATGCGAACTCATAGCTGAGAAAAGCCATATGAATGCAACAATTGCGATAAAAAGTTTAATTAATCAAATAATAACTCATGATAAAAGCCATTTGAATGCAAAGTTTGTTATAAAAAGTTCAAGTTTTTTTTTAATTTTCATAGAGTTCTATTTTCAATTGCTAATAGCGGAGAAAAGACATACGAATGCAATGTTTGCAATAAAAAGTTTACACACTAAAGTATTTTTTTAAAGATTCTCATGTGAATTAATAGCGTAGAGAAGCCATATAAATGAAAAGTTTGCATGAAAAAGTTTACCAAATCAGAAAACTAACGCACATATGCGATCAAATAGTTAAATACCCACATGCTAAAAGCTATTTGAATGGAAAGTTTGTAATTAAAAGTTTAAGTTGTTTTTGAGTTTTCATAAAGAGTTAAAACAACCAAGTATTTTGAAGTCTCTCATGTGAATTCAGCTATGAGAAGGCAATGTTTGCAGAAAAAGGCCATAAGTGGGCGCCACGGGCGCCTTTAAAAAACTAGTTATATTATAATAATCTTATTATATGCTGACGATCTCAAAATCTATAGAAGCATTTCATGTGATTACGAGGCTGATTCTCTACAAAATGATATTGACTCAGCTGTTAGATGGTCAGAGTGTAACAAATTGCAGTTCAATACACCTAAATGTACTGTAATGACGTATACTCGAAAACGTTCGCGATTTGATTTTGAATATCATATGAATCAACACAAACTTGTGAAAATATCACAAGTCAAAGATTTGGGAATTGTGTTTCAAACAGATTTAAGGTTCCGCGCGCATATAGAGGAAACAGTGCAGAAATCATATCGAATGTTGGGATTTGTTATAAGAAACACAAAGTTCTTCAGAAATCCTAACACACTGAGAACTCTATACGAATCTCTTATTAGATCGATTTTAGAGTCAGGATCTATTATTTGGAGCCCCTGCGACAAAACCCATATAATTTTGGTCGAAAAAGTCCAAAAGAGATTTTTGAGACACCTATACCGGCTAGAATATGGGCATTACCCATATTTATACCCATCGCTATTTGTAATGGGTTGTCTGGGATATTCCTCTCTGGAATCTCGATGTAACGAGTATCTGTGTCGACATTTTTTTAAACTTATAATGGGAATAATACACAATCCTAACATTTTATCTGCTATTAAATTGTATGTGCCAGATTCATAAATCGAGCCAGAAGACATAAATTGTTCTTTGAGCCGACTGGACGTACTAATATTATATGCAACTCATCTGTCGGGAGAGCGGTAAAGTTGTTGAATGAATTATCCGAGTATGTCGATATATTCAACATCACATACGATAGTTTTAGGACAATATTAATGTTTTTATCTCCAGTGTTGTAGATCATGATTTGTTATTTTTTGTTATATGTATGTGTGTATGTATATATGTTTTTCTGTTATTATTGATATTTCTCGCTATTCAGCGCAAAAGGTATAAACCTGTAATGCTGAATAGTGATCTTTTAATTGGGAAAAAAATAAAAAATTATTTGTATCATAGATATAATAATGTACTTTTAACTAATTTTAGTAACTTTTTTATAATGTCATATTGTTTCTCTTGCATATTATTTTTACCAATGCTTCGTTGCCTGTTTTTATATTTTGTTACTTCTCATTATTCAGCGGAAAGGGTGCAAACCTGTTATGCTGAATTATGATATTTTTTAGTTGTTAATAAATCTATAAGTTACAACAAAAAGAGTACATTGGTAAAAAGAACTAACCCCTACATTGTGTTGAGGACAGTTGGCGGGCTACATCAAAAAGATTCATAGCTTGTATCCCGTTGTAAATGGGTAACATCGCTCAGCGTGGACAATATTGACATCGTTTTGGGTAAATCCCAATAGTTGAGGTTTGATTTGTGCATATTTTTACCTGCCTACTTTTGTTTATCTGGATGTTACAAGTTTTTACGAATTTCATTTCTGTAATTAATTTTTGACTATATGAAAAAGTGCAGAAATTTTTAAATGAATCACCATAATTGATTAATAGTAGTTCAGACATCAGTTTGTCGCCATGGAACGTTCAAAAACTCCGTTTGGCAATATAATATTTTTCATTTTTGCGAACCACCAGCTTAATAACATCAGTATCACATACGCCAACAGCTTTCATATCCATTGTCAACCCAAAACTAGTGTGGACACATAACATCAGTCTCAATAGATACGATTGAATCAACTGCGTCTTTTTAGAACTTTTTGTTGCCCAGTGTGGACATAGTTTTAGACAATACTATGAGAAAAGATTAAGTTAAACGTTATTAAATACCTTAACAAATGACTAAGTGCAAAAACACCAAGGAAGAAGAAATATCCAGTGACTAGAAGATTGATGTATTCCATGGAGAACACTTGGAAAAATATATAGAGGCCAAACAATGTGACGGACGCTATCAGAGGGAAGTACATGGCGTCTTTACTAGTCATTGTCTCCGGCTTCTCTCCAGACTCCTGCAACATTCAAATAGGTACATTAGTCGCTTGCTAATACATTTCATTATATTCCAGTGAATTTATATTCAACTCAGCCTTGTTGTATCTTATTGCCAAGTATGCAATTTAATGTTTGCTGACATGCAATATCTCTACCAACATGGGACTCCTATCTACATAAAATGTTGACTCATCATATTGAACGCACAATTTTTACAAAATTATGAATAAAGACCTTCTAAATGAATAAACGAGATAAATGCTGTGGAGATACAACGCACCATTAGGAGGTAATATTACCACATAACATTCTATTGTGTTATTCCACGTACCTTCTGTTCCTTATGGTGTTTGACAGATCGAAATGATCCAAAGAATATTGGTACTAAAGCCATTATAACTAAACTACTGTAAGCGACAGCCATCCCTTCTGGCGTTGCGGGAACTTTTCCGGTAACATTTTTTACGGTTTCAACAATTTTTTCAATATTTTCGGCAGTTTGACTCGCAACACCACCTGCCGCGTCAGCCATTTTTTGAAAGTGAAAGCTGTCAGATATGAAAATGTCAAACAATCGTAGACAATAATAAATTTCATATTATTTATGGTCGTACTCTATGATGCTGATATGAAAAATGTTATTTAGGAAGGAAAAGAAATAATGGAAACTAATTTAATAAAACTAAACGACTTATTTGTTTACAATGTGTACCTGCATAATCTCATCTTTATATGCCTTCATTATAGTTTCACAGTCCCAATAAGCATAAGCTCTTCGTTACCTCGGCATATTTAATTATGTCATCCAATGTTTATGCCAAGGGCGGATCCAGGGGGGGTAACGGGGCCATGACCCCCCTCTGGGCTGGGACCAGGCCCTAGGTGAACCACTAATTAAAATTGTTAAACATAATGTTTTTTATATATTTTGTACAGTACAGTATAAGACTATGTGAGGGTGACCCCCTCCCTTGGCGCCAAAGCTGGATCCGCCCTTGGTTTATTCATTATAAAATCTGGCTGCAGCTTTAAAAGGTACGGATGAAGAAAAACTTGATGAAAGAGAATGAATGTAAGAAACTAAGTGAGAATGCGAACAGTAATCTTAAACTGTTCTGGAAGGAAGTCAGAAGGATGCGATCTGGTGGTAATGATGCGGTATGCTGCATAAAAAGTAAGGATGGGTGTATGTTGATGAATGGTGAAGACATAGCTGAAAGATGGAGAGAGTATTTTGAAGAGTTGTTTGAGACAAGGATTGGATGTAGTAGCGACGTGCAAATGGAGACCGATGGAAGTGAAGAGAGCCAGGAAATAAGTATGACTGAGCTGAAGAATGCACTAAAGAAGGCAAAGAATGGGAAAGCGACCGGGTGTGACAGAGTGGCTACAGAGTTCATTAGGTTGGGTGGTGAGGTGACACTGCAGTGGTGCTTGGATCTTTTTAACCAATGTTGGAGGACTGAACGAACTCCAGAAGACTGGAGGAAGGGTGTTATACGTCCTCTATATAAGGGGAAGGGTCAAAGCTGGACTGCGGCAGTTATCGAGCCATTAGCTTGCTGAGCGCAGTAGGCAAAATATATGGCAGGATCTTAATAGATAGTGAGGAATGTGACTGAATGTAAGGTCTGGGATGCGCAAGGTGCTTTTATGAATGGAAGAGGATGTGCGGACCAAATTTCTCCCTGCGAATGGTAACGGAGAAGTTATTGAACAAACATCAAAAGCTTTTCTGTGCTTTCGTAGACCTGGAGAAAGCGTATGATAGTCGACTGAAAGAAATTGTGGGAGCTTTTGTAGAGTGGATAGACAACTGATACGCGCTGTTGCTTCCCTTTACTCTGATAGTTCTGCTTATGTCAAGGTGAATACTCACCTGTCACGAGAGTTCCGTCTTACGAGAGGGGTGAAGCAAGGATACGTGAAGTCACCTTGGCTGTTCAATCTATTCTTTGATTTTTGCGTGCGCGATATAAAAAACAGTACAGTGTAGATCTGAATGGAATGAATGTGTGCGCTCTGATGTATGCAGATGACCTAGTATTGATGGCTGAAAGCGAGCGTGATGTTATGCGTATGCGGAATGTTATGCGTTTGGAGGAAGCAAAAGAGGTTTGTTTGGATAGGAAAGAATGGAAGTCCGTACTCTCTGCCTACCCCCTTCGGGAAACGGCGTGATAGGTAAAAAAAAGAAAACGTGCCGAGGACTCCCCATCAGTGCTTCAGTCATGTGGTATCACTGGTACAGCGTACTGAAGGTCGTCAGTTGGAATCCTTGTGCCGACCAATTCCACTTTCACAAAAGCAGTGCTTTATGTGAAAGATGTCAAAAGCGTATGTGTTTACTTTGGGTGATCTCAGATTGATTGTGTATTTAAAAAAAATGTAGGGCTCTGGAATGCAAACATAGCTTACCTGAGTGACTCAAAATAACTCTAAATTCAGGTGTAAGTGTTTCCCATAAGGAGACATGGAAGGATTACAATTGAGTGGACTAAATAGCAACTTCTTGGCACTACAGTATAGACAGACCATTGAGATGGTCACACTCTATGATCAATATCAAGCTAGTAATACAACAAGTGTTATAATTCTCCCTCGCCTTCCCAACTTCAGTGCAGCTCGTGTTGGTACGTGATGGCTCAATGATTACGGGTCGAGAAATGAAAGAGGTAATTATTAAATTTAAAATTTAATGTTGTAAGAATATTACAAGAGAAATGTAATCATATGTAGTAGTACTGTATGGAATTATAAAATATTATATTAAGATAATTAATAAACACTACAGTGCCATGAGGCCGTCCCGGAGACGCACACACACCCACATCCCGCCATTGTTCCTCCTCATCCCCCCACTCCACTGGTTAGGGACGGGGACATGCACGTCAACACGCGTACATCATGTTTAACTATATAAGTCATCATCTCCAGCATCATCATGGAACTGAGAGGGTGGATCTCCGCTCGACGGGCCGGCATTGCCCGAGCCCCCTGTGCCAGCTGGGAACCTGTAACAAGTTAGTTAATTAGTGTGAGAATGTCGCCTCCACTGGCTCGCAATGGAACTCACAGTTCTTAACAATGAAATGCTCACCTGAAGTTGGTGCCAAAGCCCCTGGATTGTTGTAGGGTCTGAGCAAACATTTCATATTTCCTAATGTCGTTATCAGATATTGATCGCCTAGCAAACTTCATAGCCTCTTCAAAGTGAGCGCGTGTTATCTCCGGTACAGGGTCCTCCTCGTCCATGTCCATGGCGGTGGTGGCTGTGGCTTGCTGTCTCTGTCTCTCCCTCTGTATTTCCGCCTCGATGGCTTGACGAATAGCTAACTTGCACGCCCTCTGACATATCTCCGTGAGATCAGCCCCACTGAATCCTTGTGTGACTTTAGCAATGTAGACTAAATCAACATCTCGAGCCACTGGACTCTTCCTAAGGTTGGCCCTGAATATGGCTTCGCGACTCTTCTCGTCTGGTAATGGGATGTAGATGAGCTGATCCAATCTGCCAGGTCTCAATATGGCTGGGTCAATGATATCAGGTCTGTTTGTTGCTCCTGTAAATAACCACAATAACAAGGTTATACCTAGTATACACAGGTACATATTTGATATGAGATATGAAGGATACAAGCTGAGTGACTCACCAATTATAAATACATTCTTCTTGGCTCCCATACCGTCCATCTCTGTCAGGATTTGATTGATTACCCTATCAGCCGCACCCCCCGCATCACTCACAGACCCTCCTCTGGACTTGGCTATGGAGTCTAACTCGTCAAAGAAGAGCACACAAGGAGAAGCTGACCTGGCCTGCAACACAACACTTGCTATAGAAAAGACAACTCCAGTCTCAGCAGAGAGGTCTCCTCACAACTACTTGTCCCGCATCACTCACCTTATCAAAGATGTCTCTGACGTTGGCCTCAGACTCACCAAACCACTTAGTGAGCAGCTCTGGTCCTTTGACAGATATGAAATTGGCCTGACATTCATTGGCTATAGCTTTGGCCAACAAAGTCTTACCGCAGCCAGGTGGTCCATAGAACAGCACCCCGCGTGATGGCTGCATGCCAAACTTCAAGAATTTGTCAGGATGCTCCACTGGATACTGCACCAACTCTTGCAACTCCTTCTTGACATTGGACAAGCCTCCAATATCTTCCCAAGTTACATTTGGTACCTCTACCACCGTCTCACGCAGGGCTGACGGGGATGATTTGGTCATTGCGTACTGTGGGATAAACATAAGGAGCATGATGAGTATAGGACAGATAGCAGTACCTGCTAGATATATAAGTACTCTAATCATTTTTAACTAATTAAGTTGCACACAAAATTGCTGCTTACCCTGAAGTTATCCATCGTCACTGCAAGAGAATTGAGGACTTCGGCATCTATTTGATCATCTTCCAGATCAATGAGATCCATCTTCTCCCTAATTTGTTGTAAGGCGGCTTCGGAACAAAGAGAAGCTAAATCAGCACCCACATGACCGTGACTCTCTGCTGCAATCTGCTCCAAGTCCACATCCTCTCCTAGTTTCATGTTTTTAGTGTGAATTCGTAAAATTTCCAATCTTCCAGTGGCGTCAGGGATCCCAATATCTATTTCTCGGTCAAATCTGCCAAAGCGACGGAGAGCTCCGTCAATGGAGTTGGGCCTATTAGTGGCCGCCATGACGATGACATGGGAAGACTTTTTCATACCTAAAATATTAAAAGCAGAAGTTGTAATTTTGCAAAATCATCTAATTATTAGTTATTTCATTGTTAGTCTCATTCATCTCACCATCCATGAGAGTCAGCAGCTGTGAGACGATGCGCCTCTCCACCTCTCCGTGGGTCTTCTCCCTCTTGGGTGCAATGGCGTCCAGCTCATCAATAAATATAATGGCTGGAGAGTTCTTGTCTGCCTCTTCAAATGCTTTGCGTAGATTAGATTCTGACTCACCAGCCAGTTTGGACATAATCTCGGGTCCATTGATCAGGAAAAAGAAAGCGCCTGCAAGAAAGCATCACCATTACACACAACTTGTAAAACACAATCATTATTCTAGTTGTAGCTCCTTTATTTTCACATACTTGTGGTCAACAACGAATAATGCCACCTCACCTGTTTCATTAGCAACTGCTCTTGCTATCAGAGTCTTGCCTGTGCCAGGCGGTCCGTACAGCAGTATACCCCGCGGAGGCTTAACTCCGATAGCACGGAAGAGAGAAGGATGTCGGAGAGGCAACTCCACCATTTCTTTGATCTGTGCCAACTGCTTGCGACAGCCCCCAATGTCATCATAGCCCACGGCATTAAGTGCTTCCTCCTCCTCCTCTCGCTTGATGGGGTCTCCCTCGCAGTGGATCACTGTGTCGGGAGCCACGATGCAGTAAGGTGCGGGATCTGTCTCTACCACCTTGAACTCTACAGCCCTCATCCCACCACGAACCATGAAGGTGTCATCCTTGTGAATTGGACGGTAGGCCTCCAGGAAATACGGCTTGAGGTAAACTTCAAACAAATTTCTGCAAAAGAAATGAAAAACTCAATGGCAATTTGCACATGTAGGTATACAATAAAAGCCAGGTATTGGATTCAGATCTTACCCTGTGAGTCCTTCAACAGAGTCATCCATAGGCAGGATATGAACCCTCTTGCCGTACTTGACGTCTGGACAAGGAGCCACGGCCACAATGTCGCTGAGCCGCACTCGCAGGTTGTTCCTCACTGCACGGTTCATGCGGATCTTCTCATCTGGACAAGTGTTGTCACTCAACACAATACACACCGTCTCCTTACGTCTCTTTCCTTTCAACAACACTGTGTCCCCACGGAACAGCTGAAGCTCATCCATTTTGGCCTGAAACAACCATTTATGATCGTTAGCATTATTCAAGGAGCAGCTGCTGCTTTTTATTGGCTATGAAAAAAAGACATCAAAAATAATAAGTTAAGAGTACCTGTGACAGGGCCACCACGGAGTTATCATCATTAGCTGCCTCCTCCACGATCAGACGGTTGGGCCTGTCCTTACGTCTCAAGATAGCAGTGGACAAATCATCACTGCAAAGTAATCGTAATGTGACTCAGTAAAACATTCATAAGATTCAAAGTATTTGCAATATTTTATAAGAAAATAATGTGGATCACACTATGAGTGAACTCCTATAACTATAGTGTTATCTTCTATGTATCTTAATGAGGTCAAAACTATACCAAGCAATCCTAGGTAGCCACAGCCTAAGATAATTCTAATAAATATAATGACATGCTCGTTTGCTGTAGAGCAGATAATACGGGAAATTCAACAACTTCCCATTCACACAATGGGCGGTACTTTCAACAAAGCTTAGCGAATGGGGCATCGGGTACATTATTTAGGTTATAAATATAACAAAAGGAAATTGAAATAACTTTGCGGATAGTCATAAATAAACTTGTAATTTTAATTTTGTCAGTTAGTTACACGATAGTAAAATACTTAACTTGGGGAAATAAAAAAAAATTATCACAGAACATGACAAGCTAGATTTTAATGATCGGTAAAAACATCGGGCATTTTAAGTAAAATCTGAAAAATTAAGCAAAGAATAACTTAAAAATAATTGTAAACATAAAATTACCTTTTTCCGTCAGCCATTATAATTAGTAAATGCAATAAATATCAATAACAAACAATACTACGAAACCGACAATAAAATTTTGTACAAAGCGACCCCCTTATACTTGAGCATGAACACCGAGAAAATCACAGACAAGAGAACGTACGAGAGTGACGTTGCCGTATTTCATTTGTTCATGTCAGTTGATTCTAGTTGTTCAAACTAAATTCAACATATTATTCATTAGAGGTCATATTCGTTTGTGCAGGGTGGAATTTTTGCGTATATTTGCAGGGTTTCCAAAATCAACGTGTCATTTGATAATAGCTATTAAGAACTTTTTCATATAAGCTTAGAATTACAGTTTTCTTTTCTCTATATCATCACAAAAACTGCCATAGACAAATTAAAATAAATAATCATGAGTCATTCCTTCTCGATTTTTCATCTTACGAAAAAGGCTGAAATTTGAAAAAGTGTTTGAATCTTGTTTTCTGTTGGAAATCAAGACGATCAAAATTGAATATTTTGTACTGTTTTGGGGACGATCAAAGCCATCTTGGTGTTATAACAAACCCGCCAATTATTCACCATTTATTAAAGAAACCAATACAATTCTATAAATAGTACCTATAGCAATCATTTTGTTACAAACATTCTTATATCGCAGCGAAAAAAATACCAAAATACATTGAATTATTATATCTACTACGTATAGGTTGCCAAATACACCAGCTAACGGTGGGTGGGTTTAAGGTAAAAGGTAGTCGACATCACACCCATTATTTATAGATGCTAATAATAATTATTTATTGAACTGTCTTGACGCTGTTGTATGTAGAATTTCAATTTGTTTTAAAATCTTGGTTGGACTCCATGTGTGAAGTTATTGATTGTGTTTATCTGAGCTTATAATTTATCTATGTAGCTCACATTTGTTTTGTTTTCACATATTTTTGGCATAATTTGGGAATCCCGGGAACCATTAAAATAATAAAATAGATTTAAAAATATACCTACTGACTTAGTACATTTTTATACTGAGATTGGGACATGGGACGACTGCACTTTTGTAAGTTCTGAAATAAAAAAGTTTTATCTGAAATTTTATTTTAAGCTACCTTCCTACTGTTAATATTTGAAGAGATAAAATCGCATTTAAACGGTAAAATAATTATTAAATTATAACTTGGCAATTTTCAATCACTATTTTAAGAGCTGGCTAAAAAAATTACGATTACTTCTCATTATTCATTTGGTGATCACAATTTAAATCTTTAACCCCCACGGAAATCAACAATATTTTTTAATTTTACCAAAATGTAAAGATTTCATACTGAATTTCAGTGTAGTAATATATTTAAAAAAGAAATTACGAGGTTGGTTAAAAATATGAAATAATAAGATGGTGGTAGCAGCAGTTCGTATGGGAATAGCCATTAGAAAAAGAAGAAGTGATTGACATTTCGAACGGCAGTGGAATGTAAACATCTATGAATGGATGGAAATTGTAATATTTTTGTTGTGTACCTGTCATACGTGTGTAATTTCGCTAATGTCATATTTATAAACTTCATTGATATAATTATAAGATGTTATTTATTTTAAACAAACAACGTTCGTTACGATGATGTGATTCTAGTTTTACAATGGTGTGATTGTAACATTTTTGCACGGATTTTATGTAACATACAATACAACACACATGACGTTCCTATATTATATTTTATGGACTTTAAAACTCTATTTATAAAAATAGGGAAATTGTCAACCGAAAATGTTAGAAGGTCTGGTCACATGGGTCTTAAACAACTATTTAGGGAAGTATGTGGAGAATCTCAATACAGACCAACTGAGTATAGCCCTTCTGTCAGGTATGATTTTTAAAAGCCGTTTCTAAATATCAATTTCTATGAAAGTCTAACGATATAAAAAGCAATTACAGCTTCTACGCAATTTTGCGTAAATATGCACGATTTTAACAGTAAAGTAATATATGATTTTAAGTTATTCTATAAATCATCAAGTCAGACCCCCCAGCCATAACCAGCAGAAGAGGGGAGGGTGTGCATGCTCTTTACAAAGAATAACACTGCATTCTTAAATTTGTAAATTAACATTTTTTTGAGTTCCGCGTTTTTATTTCTTTTTTAAACCATAGTTATTCAATTGATAACTCGTTGGGGCTATTTTGCTAAAAAATGTTTTTCGAAGGTTGTTGAGAATCTTTCCTGGAATTTGCTGTTTCACTAGATTTAAAATCAGTTCTGGGACAGTACTACTTTATATGCTCTTACCAATTTAATGTATCGGATTTAAATTTCATTAGAGTTTTTTTTTGTAATAATTGTATTTACAGGTGAGGTGGAGTTGGAGAATCTTCCCCTTAGGAGAGAGGCTCTACGCCACCTGGGCCTCCCTGTGGAGGTCCGAGCTGGTTTCTTGGGTAAAGTGAGGCTGCAAGTCCCTGTGAGACAGATCCGCTCCGCCCCGTGGGTCATACAAATCAACCAACTCTACTTGGTGGCTGCGCCTGTTAATTTAGCACAGGTTTTAAATATTTATTTACTAGCCGTTACTCTTCTCGCTTATTACATGTTGATTTGGATTTGTCGCGCTTGATCAGTAGGTTATTGAAGAGGTTCTAGTTTAGGTTCCCATTGCTTCAGACCAAGATGAAAAAGCCTTAATAGTGGCAGTATTCTATCTGACTGTCATAAACACAGAAATAGAAAAAAATGTATACTAAAATGAGTGAATATTAAAATTCTATGCAACATTTACTTATTGTGATATTCTGTTTTCAAAAGATGGTTATCTGCGTTTACTGAAATATCACTAAGAAGAACTTGTTGTTTTTGAAAAACTTTTAATAAGTTCAAATTAATGAAATAAAACATTTTTGAAGAATGCTTCCATATGTTTTGAATGACTGTTCGCAGAATTATATCTGATGTTTGAATTATCTATGTATTTTTGGCTTGATGTGGGAACATGGGAAAATTTGTATATAACTGAATTATTAGATAGATTCTACTTGGTAGTGCAAATTTATATGATAAAAGTATTGTCTAATGATTGATTACAGTGGGACAGTGAAGCGGAGGAATGCTTGTCTCAAGAGTACAAGCTGGGCCTGCTGGACGCCTTGGAGGCGCAGTGGAGAGCTGAGCATGAGGTGAACCCTGACTCGGGCTATTACGCCACCAGCATATCCTCGTGGATGAGCTATGGAACCAGTCTGATAACCAACATCATCGAGAACTTGCAGGTGACTGCCTTATCTCCTAACTCTCTGTCTGGTTATAAAAAATGATTGTTTACCTATCATGTCATGTTTTCTAAGGCGTAGACGGAGAGAACGGATCTCCACTCTTTTCTATCCAAACAGCCTTCTTTTGTTTTTTCTACCAACATTAGAAAAAGCAAATGCAAAAGCAAACTGTTAAACACATGACGTCAGAGCAATAACTTCTTTTGTACCCTTACTTCTTCCTTGCCCCTTCCATGTCCCTTATTCCTATATTTCACCCTTAGCCTTCTTCCCATTATCCCCAGCCGAGCCTGCGCATATTGTTACATAAGTCTTTTTATTTCTGTTGTTTGTCTTACTTCTAACCTACTCGCTGTTAATGTCTACGTTTACTGGTGTTTTTGTTGTCCATACTATTTGTGTAATTGTTTTGTTATACTGTTAACACTGTTTGTATATTTGTTTAATAAAATAAAATTACATATTTCACACAATCTCTACTATTTCTTTTGCTTAAAATAAATACATTTTTTAAAGGAAATTGTTGCAGCTTATTATTGCTTAGATATAATCCTATATAATAATTTGTCCGTAACTTGTTATTTTTATTGAAACACTAACCCCATGCGAAATATTTTTAATTTTACTAATCCAACTGTGAAATATTTATCATACATAGGTACTTATAATATTACTAGCTTATACCCGTCTTGCTTTACGTTTTTGATTCCGATTGTCAGGCTTGATCGGTAGGTAATTAAACAGGTTCTAGTCTAGCTTCCCATTGCTTAACAGACCTCTATAACTGACATAAGCACAGGAAAAGAAGAATGACACTTTTACAATTTTTGTTTTACCGACCTCATAATATTATACGAACCTACCGACATAATTTGCAAGTTTTCATAGAGAGCTCTGTGGTTTGAATCTTAGCTACATTCCCTACTTTGATCATTAATTAGGCATTCCACCCATAGAGGGTGATTTGTGCCTGTCAAACTTCAAAATCAAACTGCAAATTTTTTCATTAAATCTTTATTTATTGATAATAATAAGATTTGAATAACATTTATATGTATAACAAATCAATCTAAAATTATTTTATTACATTTTCATACCGTAATACCAAGATTCCATTCAACGTTTACATGAGTAATTTTGTTTCCAAAAGATGACTTACTGTCTTTTTGAGAAATTTGTATGAAGATCCTAAAAAAATAGAGTTTTTTAAATAGCTCTAAATATATTAAAGTTAATGCAGCAAATTGTATTTAAGAACCTTCTCCAGCATTTTGTACGGCTCTGGGCATATTAATATCTGACGTAGCATTTGTATTTTGAGCATGATGTTCACATATACGGTAAAAGTATTGTCAAAGGCAAATAAAAAAACAAACATTTCTGAATTAGTATGTAGATTCATCTGTTAGTCAATATTCGATAACAAGCATGGGTGTACCCACAACATGTATGATATTTGATGAGAGGTTCCTGAACAAGACTATTGCTGCGGGAGGACTTCAAATTGTCCACAGTTGTCCATGTAGTAAAGTAAAACTGGAACCTTTAAGAGAGAGAGAGAGTATATAACTTTTTTACAATGAATCATTTCATGACCTTTTACTATGCCTGTCGTCCAACAGATTATACTGCTGGTTTGTAATATAAATCTATGGAGATTTAAATATTACCATGAGATTACAGATAGGTAACTGATTACTGTTGCATGTATTTTTTAGCTCAAGATTAATGATGTCCACATCCGCTACGAAGATCCAATCACATGCGGAGAAAACAACGCTTTTGCCTGCGGTCTTATCATGGAGTCTTTCTGTGCAGAATCCTGCGACTCCAATTGGGTGAAGAGCTTCACTACCCTGTCCTCCAGTGGAGGAGGATGCTCCTTCAAGCTCTTGGAACTGGACAAGATGGCTTTCTACTGGGACAGGATGAAGCCCGAGGACATGGTGGCTCATCTTTCTCTTGCTGATTTATCCGTAAGTGTTTATTACATTAATAAAGTTCAGATAACTAATGGACCACCGGCCATAAATTTTTGATTCCATCCTAAACACGATAAATAGAAAAAATATCTGTATAAAATCCAAAAAAACAAAATTCAAAGTAGGTTTATTAGTTCAGTAAAGTTCAGATAACTAATGGATCACCGACTAAAAGGTAGGTAAATGAATTTATTATTGACGATGAAAAATCACATTTTAAAATAATGTCATGAAAACGAAAAGTTACATCATAATATTATTATTCATATCTTAAATGAGGTATTCCACAGACGAGGATCTCTAATGAGTAGTCTGTCACCTGGCTGTCATCAAATGTTATTGAATGACTATGCTTGGTTCATGCTTCCCACAGCAATCACATAGTAAGAATAAGTTTTAATTCCCTCTAGTGTTATTCTTATTAAGATTTTGAATTAGGTATGTTATTTGAGCAGAAGAAAAAATATTCCAACTTTGAAAACAGTTAACTATTTTTTGGTCGGTTGTCCATTAAAGTGGATTCAAGATATAAGCTGGAGTATGTCTTTGGCTATGCCTAGTGAGGGTGTCCAATGTCGCATTTGAATGATTTTAATTGCGTTTATATGGTTTTTACATATCATATTTGTTGTAATAAAGTTATTATTATTATTGTTTCCAGGTAAAAATGAGCAACATAAATAATGGGTCGCACGAGTTCATCATCAGTCCAGTGTCTGCTTTTGCCCAGCTGCGGAGGGAGAGGACGGAGCTGCCTCTGCGCTCGCACACACGGCCACGCCTCACCTGTCAACTGCAGTTGGAGAATGTCAACCTGATCCTGAACAATGTTAGTCAAGATGTCTGAATGTCTCAAAACATTGTTTGAATTGGTCATATAACACGTTCATTATCTTACAGAGGCAGTACAACGAGATGATGGGCTGCGAGAGAGGGCTGTCACTCATTGGGAAACTACGAGCCTTCAAGCGGTGGCGCCCCAACATCACACCCAAAGAGGATGCCAAGGCCTGGTGGACGTACGCTGTCAAATGTCATTTCCCCGATGCCACATGTATTTTCTTTTAGTGTTTCTTCTGCACATTATTTCACACATAATTGTCAGCCTAACCTTGATTATGGTTTCTGTATTTTCCAGTTATGGATGAGCACCCCACCTGGGACAGATGCTTAGAAAGATCTCGAATGTGTGTGCGCTACGTATCCCTGTATGCGGCCCAGCTAGCCACCCCCACATGCACGCTGCCCTCTCAAGACAAGGTTTTCAAGGAACACTTTGAATGGATCTCCTCCTTTCAGCAGTTGAAACTACTCAGAGAGGTAGGTCAGGTCGGAGGAGGGTGTCTCTAATCTGTAACACAGGGGGCTTACTTGATTCATAATGTTTGATTTGTAGTGTGCAGTGCGACGTATGCCTCGGAAGAATAGAAGGAGGTCTACTGAAAAGGACATCCCCTCCAACTCCTGCGACATCCAGGGAAGGTCTCTGTTGATGAGTTGGTTTCCTCAGTGGTGGGGATGGTACGGCAGCCAAGAGGGCAATTCCACTGACAGTGGAGCCAATGCTGAAGAACAGCAGCCATCTTTAGAAGGGGAAATTCTGGATGTTCTTGCGGATTCAATTGAAAACAACACCCTGCTGCGGAGGGACACTGTGTTTGGTAGATTCAAGTTCAGTCTCAACAAGGGCAGCCTGCAGCTGTGTGAGGCTCACTCTCATCCCACCACACACAACAAGTAAGCTCAGCCAGTCTGCCTCGGAGCTTTGCCGCAACCTCCCCTTCCTTGTATAACCTTGTTGTGTTTTGTTGGTAGAGTGAAGTTGGAGTTGCAGTTTGAGAGTGTGGGCTTCAGTGTGGAGAGCAGGCCCCGCACCTCCTCGCACTGCCTCAGCATAGCCCTGGGGGCCGTCTACCTGCGAGACTACTGCACGGAGAATACACTGTTCCCTGTCCTGATAGCTCCACAGGCAAGTTACCGTCATCACTTATCTACATACGGTAGGAGTATTTGTCCCAGTGGTTGCCATTTGTTAGGAGTGTTAGGACGTAGGTACATAGGTACATTTTACTTATATTTCACACAAATTATGTAGGTACTATAAAAGAAAGGTTCTTGTGAGTAAAAACAGCTTTGCTTGAGCATTTGCATGTGAGTGTACGTCAATGGCAAGTGTTTTACGCCTTTGAAACATCTGGCGTTAGCTTGTACCATTGTTTTGTCTTTTTGTCCGCTCCATTACCATACTATGGACATACTCACTCACAGTTGGACACAATTCAAGATTGACCCTGGCTATTTACCACGAACCATTTCTAATGCATGGTTCTTTTCCTTATTTTTATTGGATGCAGACAGAAACAGCCTTTTTTTAATTAATATATCGCCATTTATGGTTTGTGAAAAATACAAAAAATGGACATATCTCGCTGTAAAAATATAAAAATACGTTGTAATTTTTTGACTAACTAATTCTATTAAGCAAAAATGTGGTTCTCATTATCTAATTGAAATAGTATTTAATTGGGACATAGACTTTTGGTTGTATAAAGGGGCTGATGCTATTGACCAGTGGTCTGAAGCACTCAGTGTGTGCTAATGTCTTGCTGCAGGGCACCATCCGAGAAAGCCTGGGAGTGGGGGTGAAGTTCACAGGGCAGACGGCACCAAACTGGGTGAAGAGCAGCTTACTGGGCTCGGGGTCAGGTCTCAGCGGTGGTGCCACGTCTCCCCCACCGTCGGGAGGCAGCAGCGAGCCCTTGTTCCAGTTGGTCTATGAGAAGAAGCCCCCTGGAGCCAATGCTGACTATAGGTAACTCTATTTCCCCCTTCATATTATTATTTTTTCTCCCTTGTCATGTAGGTACAGTGGGACCTCTCATAATGAGCGAAAAAAATGTGACATGTGCCTGCCTTAACAAGTGAGATTTAACATAATGTGTACGACATTTGAGTTTCACAGAAAGGGAAGTCCCAGTTTAACTATTTTTTTATTTATATCATAACATACGAAGTTGATGCCTTTTACAAAAAATAGGTAAACATAAGAATTGCATAAGATGACAACAACAAAAATAAATATCACAAAAAAACATCATTTTAAAATTATTAATAAAAATAGCAATATGTCAAATAACTAGATAAACTCACTCAAAAATAAGAGAGAATAGATAATAATATAATTGCAAAATATTAAATCAAGGGTAAGCAAATAAAAACTAGAAAGAAAAAGAAATGAACAAACAAACAAACAACATTTACTTGTATTTATTAGTGCTTGTTCCAATCACTCGTTTTTCAAAATTTGTATGCAGACATTACTTGAATTGTTTTTTTGTGCCAAGCATAATATACTAAAAGCAATATTCTTTAGACAATTTGTATGCAGACATTACTTGAATTGTTTTTTTGTGCCAAGCATAATATACTAAAAGCAATATTCTTTAGACAATTTGTATGCAGACATTACTTGAATTGTTTTTTTGTGCCAAGCATAATATACTAAAAGCAATATTCTTTAGACAATTTGTATGCAGACATTACTTGAATTGTTTTTTTGTGCCAAGTATAATATACTAAAAGCAATATTCTTTAGACAATTTGTATGCAGACATTACTTGAATTGTTTTTTTGTGCCAAGTATAATATACTAAAAGCAATATTCTTTAGACAACTTGTATGCAGACATTACTTGAATTGTTTTTTTGTGCCAAGTATAATATACTAAAAGTAATATTCTTTAGACAATTTGTATGCAGACATTACTTGAATTGTTTTTTTGTGCCAAGTATAATATACTAAAAGCAATATTCTTTAGACAACTTGTATGCAGACATTACTTGAATTGTTTTTTTGTGCCAAGTATAATATACTAAAAGCAATATTCTTTAGACAACTTGTATGCAGACATTACTTGAATTGTTTTTTTAGGTATAATATACTAAAAGCAATATTCTTTAGACAATTTGTATGCAGACATTACTTGAATTGTTTTTTTGTGCCAAGTATAATATACTAAAAGCAATATTCTTTAGACAACTTGTATGCAGACATTACTTGAATTGTTTTTTTGTGCCAAGTATAATATACTAAAAGCAATATTCTTTAGACAACTTGTATGCAGACATTACTTGAATTGTTTTTTTGTGCCAAGTATAATATACTAAAAGCAATATTCTTTAGACAACTTGTATGCAGACATTACTTGAATTGTTTTTTTGTGCCAAGTATAATATACTAAAAGCAATATTCTTTAGACAATTTTCTAGTTCAAAGGGATTGATTTTTATCAAATTAATCAGCTGGTCTCACCTTTTTTTATGAAATGTAAAATATATTTTAAATTCCAGGTTGTTACACTCATAAAAAATGTATTAGTAAGTTTATTTGATTGTATGTTAATGATAAATATACAAGAAATAATATTTACGCATTATAGTACTTACAACCAGTGTTTCACTTAACTAGTAAGACTCTGGAACCAATTATGCTAGCTATGAAAGGTTTCGCTGTATGAAATCTTTTGACAACAGTTGTGTGGAGTGTAATACTATCTTGTGGCAGGTTGTTTGTGAAATGCCAGTCTCTGGAGATAGTGTACAACCCCACGGCTGTCAGGTGGCTGGTAGACTTCCTGAGCCGGCCGCTGGAGAAGGAGGCAGTCACGTACGCCCAAGTGAAGCACACCACCAAGATGCACCTCATCAACCAGTGGGAACACTTCCTCAAAGGGAACCTGGTAGGCTGACGTCGACACTTTTATTCTACACTCTACTGTCCTTTGTATGGCAACATTCAATACTACTCCATGTTTATGAAGCAAAGTAATATAACTGCCAAATTATAATAAAAATATAAAGCAATTTTCACATTTCTTTCAAACTAAAATATTGTATTATCACATAGTTGGCATCTTGGTGCCTAATATTATATTAGGTACCATAATCCACAAATATTATAGTTGTATTTACGTACAAATACCCCTAGTTTTTTCTCATCATTTAATCTAATATAATATTGGA
Source organism: Mystacides longicornis (assembly GCA_963576905.1). NCBI lineage: Eukaryota > Metazoa > Arthropoda > Insecta > Trichoptera > Leptoceridae > Mystacides > Mystacides longicornis. The sequence continues at coordinate 232,368 of OY756427.1, read as the reverse complement.
AGAGAAAGACAATCCATTAAGGGTTGTGTAATTATTTTATGTTAGACAAGGCACAAATCTTCCCTAGATGGATGCAATGCCAATAATTAAATTAAATAATAAAGAATCCACAAAAGAACAAACCACTTTCAAAACAATATGGGTGGAGTGCATAAATAAATTAAAAAGTAATAATAATCCGCAAATTCAATACATCTCTAATACAAATGAAATTCGGGTTAGTGCGAACACTTATAACTCGAGATTGGCTCAACAGATTCTTCCGATGTGTGATTTATTGGATTCTTCTCCGCTCCGGATAACAGAATATCTAATAAAAAGTTGAAAAAATGGATAAGAAATAGTATAAAATAAAATATTAAAATTAGTATGAAACGAATTTCATGCGACGCCATCTTCGAAGAAATCTAACAACAAAATTATTGTCTTCTGCATCTTACAGTAGCCCATTCCACTTACTCCACCGTTTCGGGCGTTTTAGAAATTTTTCATACAAAGTCAACCACATTGCGCACATATAATTATATTCCCGCGTTGATCCTGTCTGAGCTTTGAATACGAATGAAATATGGACGTTTTAGAATTAATATCTTAATGTTATTATTTAATTAAGCAGTTTGTTTTTATTTCTGGAGGCGCAGTGCACAATGAACGGGCCACCTGTGGTTAGGACCAAAAGGTCCACAGGACAACGTCTGTCGGGAAAGCTAGTATAATATAAACATCAAAGTGTCAGGACAAAAAAAATTACAAATTTAGTGTTACCAGTGTGATAAGATTTTAGTTTTTCAATAACTAGCTTTCCCGACAGACGTTGTCCTGTAGTCCTTACTATGAATATTGATTTCAAATTTGTAGGTAATTTATACAAAAATACGTTCAAAATAACATGTTTGAATGTTATTTAAATTTTGTTGAATTGTTATTTAAAAATTATTTCTGAAAGTTTGAAAGAAATTCTATCAAAAATCTGCGTACCAATGTTTTGAAACTCAATGGTTGTCAGGTAAATAAAAATTGTGTTGTTGTGCAATTTTTCACAGATGGCGTTGTAGTCAGTAAATCCGTTCCATACTAACTTTAATATTATATTTTACATAATTTGCTATCCATTTTTCGATGTTTTATTGGTTATTCTGTTATCCGGAGTGGAGAAGAATCCAATAAACCAAAAATGATAAAAATCTGTTCAGCCAATGTCAAGTTATAAGTGTTGGCACTAACCCGACTTCTTTTATTTTATAGATTAATATTAACTCTTTATAGACAGACTGTACTTAGCTATGTGTGTGAAAGGATTTTGAATGTAATAAGAATTGTGTTGCAGAGTGAGAAGAGCCTTTGGCAGTTGGAGCTGCAGCTGGACATATCGGCCCCCCAGATACTCCTCATAGAGAAGTTCACCGACAGGAACAGTGTCATGGTGCTGATTGACTTTGGTAAGATGTATCTGACCAACGGGCTCCAGCAGGCGCAGACCCAACACCCGGAGATGTCTCCTCGCAACATGGCCCAGACCTCGGAGGATCCCATCACGGAGGACGATGACAATGGTAACTGCTGCATCTGACATTGTGTCTAACTTTCTCCACAGACCCTGTTACCCTCTCTTTACTATCAATATTGAATTCCTATTTGCATAATGATAAATTAGAAATTGGTCTTGCTTCTCATGGGTGTTGGTGTGACCAAAGGAAATAGAGATCCATTCGTATGTTTGTATAGATTAAGATTGGTTCATTAAACTTTCATGGATGTTATTTTCAGAAATGTTTATGACTCCGTGCTCCACCCCTCCCGGCAGTGAGGCCAGCGATGTCAACTTGACGGAGTGTGGCACCTCCCCCCTGCCCACAGACCCACCCATCACCTTCCCGGCTGGAGGCGGTGGTGGGCAGGTGTGCGGAGGAGCCACGACCCTGGACCAGGACACCCTGCACAACAGACTGTATGAGAGGTACAAGGTGGAGCTGAGTGACCTGCAGGTGCTGGTGGGCAGAGTGAGGGACAACTGGAAGTACGCCAACACCAAGGGCACCTCCTCCCTGCACGTCCTGGACAAGTTCAACATATCACTACAGGTAGACAGCGCCACCCACTTGACTTACTTAATCCACATTGTCCCAGTGTATCTCTTGAGAGTGCTGTTATTGTTTTATTCCAGCTGGAGCGGCGCCTGATATACACAAGTGACCCGCAGTTCCCCTCGCTCACGCTGTGTGGCACGCTGCCCAACCTGGTGGTGCACATCAACGAGCACAAGCTGCTCTCCATACAGTCCCTGGTCTGGGAGCTCAACCACCACATACAGATGCCCTCCTCTACCAGGTAACATTTTTTTTTAACTTGTGTAGGGGTTATAGCTAATTGCTTTTATGGAATCTCAACCCTTGGGATCTTTTATACCTTCCCCCTGTGGTTGTGGTTCTATACCTTGTTTTCTCATATAATAGAAGCATTTTAAGATTGTTTTCAAAGACTTTTTCATAATGAATACCTTGTAATGAACATAGTTAACGTGAGTAAATATTGGCCTAGTTTCAGCACAATGCCTCTGAATGAAGACTTGAAGATATCCCCTCCCGTGGAGGAGGACATAGTAACGGAGTACACAGAGACGGACTTCACGGAGAAGTCCTGCAGCCAGATGTCCCGGCTCTTGATGCTGCAGTTCCACATAGACCAAATGGCCCTCGAGGTGAGCCTATCCATATTGTTGCTAACGACAAAAAGTTACATAAAATGGACATAGTTTCTGTCCTAGCGCCATCTAACATTTGGCAGCTAAATGTTCTCACCATTTTCCACCAGATGTCTCTGCATGAAATTAATAAGGAATATCATTACTACCTACATACGGCTTATATACACTCAGGAATGTATTGTCTTCAGGTGGGTTGGCCCAGTGGCTAGCATGTTTGCTTGAGACCGCTAGGAATGGGGTTGGAATCCCAGTGGGATGGACATTTTTGACAAGTTGTATATGTTGAAGATTGCTTTGAAGGAATTTCATAAAATTTGATCACCTTAATGCTAACCTAAAGTGATTACTAGAGCCAAGCTTCCGAACAGTCTTAGAAGACGGTCAGAAGCCTGTAGTGGTTCGAATTTGCAAAAAAAAATACATCTTAAAATCAAACACTAACAGCCGGTTTTATAAAAAAATAAAGTAGACTTTAAGTTTCCTTTAAAAATAATGCGTTTCATAACAACAAAATGACATTTTAAACCTGACTTTATGTTAAAGTCTTGTTATTGGCACTAAAGTCGACTTTAGTGTAGTTGAATCTTTTAACACCGGAGTTCATAAAAAATATCGTGGCGCTTTAACTGTCACAAATGATGAATATTTGTATACGGTGACACTGTGGACAAAAATGACCAAATTAAGGTGGAAAACATGGCAAAACGGGAAGAATATCATTGTTTACTGATTTCATTTATCAAGTCATAAACCGTAATAATAAATTAACAACAATGACGACACATTGATGGTTTATTGAGAAACGAAATTGACAGATTAACAGAAATTCTTTCAAATATTTATTTTATGAAACGCGTCTACCTAAAGGAGACTTTAAAGTTTAAAGGTTCCTTTAGCCTAAAGACTTCTTTAGTCGCTTATTATGAAATTGGCCGTAATTGATTTAATGATAGCATCAAATTGTTGGTTCTGTAATATGGTAATATATAATTATTCATAAATATTTTGTCAGGTGCAATCCCGTGGCCGTAGCATTGCCGAGGTGCAAGTGTGCGGAGTGCGAGCTTCCTTCACCAAACGACCCTTCGACTACAGCCTCTCCTTGAGTGTGCATTCTCTCCTGTTGGTGGACGCCCTGCAGACGTACGGCCCTGACTTCGAACTCTTGATCGCAAGTCACAAACACGTTGGGTATGCTCTCTCTCCTCTAAGTCACCCTTCTCATATAATGTATGTTGGTTCAGTGTGTCAGTGTGGTGGTCTGCTTGCAGCATGGACAGTGTGTCGGGCAGCATGAGGGACAGCGAGCCCACTTCTCCCACGTCCCCCTCATCGCCGCCCCCTCCCTCCTCGGCACATCCCCCGGCTCCAGCCATCTTGTCACAAGCTCTGCGCTACCTCAACACCTCCTCATCTTTCAGCAAACAGCAAGGTATGTCATCCAATAGTTATATGTTCATCTTACAACCCCTCGTCAAATAATGTCGTGTCCTTTACCTAATTCATTTGTTGGTTCTGTAGGAGCTGGTCGTTGGTGCGTGAGTCCCACGTTAGAAGCAGGAAGTGGGTGCGCCGCGGGTATAGTGGACTCGGAGGCCCTAATCGTGCTGGAGGTGATGGTGGTATCAGCCCACTGTCCCACCAACCAGGGCGAGGAGCTGCGGGTGGCCAACATACTCTTCAACAATCTCGACATCATAGGTAAGATAATATTCATACTATTTTAATACTAATACAAAACAAAGGCTTTTGAGAGGGATGAAGCAAGAATGAATTGTAAAATAACCATGGAAAATGAATGTCTTGAGCAAGTGAATGAGTATGTGTATTTAGGAAGTATGTTTAGTAGGGATGGAAAGTGTGAAAGGGTAATGGAATGTAGGAAAGTGGCTGGTCACTGCAAAATGTGATAGTCAAATTGCTCAATTATGATTTAAATTTATACGTGATGAACGCCACCCTTTGATGAAATTGGGATCAATTGATACCCATTGTGTGCTACTGCACTAATGATAGGTAATACATACATTTGGTTTTATTGTTCTAGTGGTTTAAAACCATTATCTTTCGCATGAAACCAGTTTGAGGCACTTACGTTAGATGGTCACAAAGTCTATAATGAACTTGATATAACCATTTTTTGTGAAACATCATAATCTATAGATCAATATTGGTCTCAAACCAACTTCACATTCTTACCTTTCTAATGAAACTGGTTTGGGGCCCATTGGTTGGTTGGTTTCCCAGTTCATAACAAACATAGAATTTGTTTTATCTTTTATAAATAGTATAGATGTAAAGAAGATATATGTATGTCCGGCTTGTATTGTATTGTATGAGTTGCTCCACCCCTCAGCTAACCAAGAGACCATTGTGGAATTGATTGGATTCACCAAGCGGGTCACCTCTATACATCAGCCAATGGCGCCTAAGAGAATCCCCTCTGAATCCAAACTGAAGTTGGAGAGTGGCAGCAGTGCAGAGGGCAGCCTGGACCGGGACGAGTGTGACTCGGAGATGGGGGCCAGCGTAACAGTGCGCACTGAGGTCACATTTGATTTCCACCGTCTTAGTGTGCTCCTGCTGCGAGCCACCCTGCACGAGGGAGAGCTGGTGGCCAAGAAGATAGCCACGGCTACTATGAGCGATGCCAGGATACAGGCAACCGTTGGTAAGCACCCCTCATATATGACTTGTTTTATCCAAACAGAACTCTTGTATACAGGAAAAGTTAATTCTCAATAATTTCCAACTTTTATCTCTATGTTTCATTGATTATTAAATATCTATTTGTTACACACATGACATTTTTCCACATGTTGAACATGCAGAGAATTATCATGATTAGGAGTTTCGGAGACTTAAACATTCCCACCTAATGGCGAACGTTGTTAACTTAAAGTGATCACACTAAGCCAGCCTTTGAAATAACAGTAGAAGACAGTCGTAAGCCCGTAGTGGTTTGTACCATTTAAAAATGGAACATCAGTAATGAATTGTTAGTCTTTAGTTGTTACATATTCGAAAATTTAATGCAATGGAACCTTTAAAACGATCATAATATTCCACAGTTTTACACGTTAAGCAAAACACTCCTTATACCAAACAATTTTTGTAAATTTGCGAGTCACCAGTTGATGTGATAACAGGACTTTCGATTCTGTGAAACTCAATGGAGCAACTAAGAGGGGTAACAATGTGAATGACACACGTCTAATATAATTATTGTTATCATAGCAAACAACAACAATCTGGAGCTGAATGGCTCTCTGGGTGGTCTGCAAGTGGTGTCCCTGTGCAGTGACGTGGGCGTGCACTCCCGCATCGTCAGCGTGGGCATCGACCCCATCAACTACACCTCCCAGAGCCTGCTGGCCACCACCCTCACCCAGGAGCTCTACTACAAGGGGGCGGACCTGCGCGCCACACACACCCACGCCCTCTCCTTCCGCATCACCCGCTGCCACCAGGACTACAAGGCCATTGAGGCTATAGATGTGGAGGCCAAAGGTGAGTTGCTCCCCCACCTGTTTGTTAGCTGTGTGCATGTCTTCCAGAGAGGACGGACTTCCATTGATTCCTTACTATACAAACCTCTTTCGCTTCATTCAACAGCATAATATTCCACATACATTGTCTCCTATTCCTTTTAATATTTAGTTGGCCCTCCTTTAAGACAACACCGATATGATCAGACTACATCAATCTAGGTCACCCACGCTTCATCCACCCATTCTTTCTGATTAATAGACCCTTATTGTCATTCTTTCTGCCCAATCCACTTTCATTCATAGCATCAATGATCTCATTTATTTTCCATCCATACTTCCTCTCACATTCCACAAACCTAACCTGCATTCATCCCTACTCCTCGTTGAACCATTCCACTAAGCAATATTCTATTTGGGTGACTACAAGTTGCAGTTTTTCTTATTACTGTCAAATACCTTATTGCTGAATTCAATATTCTTTATAAGGAGTGTGAGGTCAGCTAGTGGTAGAATGTAATAAATAGTGTTTGTGTTTTCAGAGGAAATAAGTGTGGGCATCTCCATACACATGGCGTCCGTGTGGTACACCCACTCGGGATTGTTCATCAGTGAGCTGCAGTCCTGCGCCACCCAGTTCACCCAGTATCTCTCCAACTTGGCCAAATCCATCAAGGCTGCGGCCACGGACATGGCCATAGGCCTGGTGCAACCCAGGTATGTGACAGCTGTTATTGAAGTATTGATGGCTTAATGTGTTTGTGATATTATGTTATTTTGTATGTGCACTCAATGTTCGATGTCTAGGCGTTTATGATATGGGACCTTAATTCAGTTTTACTGTAACTGATATGCTGAAGTAATGTATGTAATTTATGTGGTGTTTCCAGATCGGACTCTTTGTACAGCAATCCTCGTGTGGCGGGCTCCACCGACTGGTCCACATGGTCTTCCTTGAAGAGGCCACGCTCCATCAGCATTGCAGTGCCCCAAATCTACGAGTCAACTTGTGATCTGCACTCTCCAGCCATCAATCTCAAGTAATTATTTATTTTATAAGACACATACACAAACAGTGATGCTAGAAAAACTACAGACACACAAACTGTATAGTGAGTAGGTGAGAAGTCAAAGACAAACAACAGAAAAATAATAATAATAATAGTATATGCAAGCTTAGCCGCGGTAAAGGGATGTAGGCCAGGGGTGAGGGTGAGGGACATATAAGAAGAGGAAATTATTATTGCTCTGCCCTCAGGTGTGTCCTTACATTTTCCATGAAGGATGAGTTTAGGTCAATGTTTTTAGTTTTGTGCATCTATATAATAATAAATAGTAGTTAATTGTGGTTGATGATAATGTTTGCAGAGTGGAAGTGGTGCTGGACACCCCGGTGATAGTGCTGCCGAGGTCGGCCAGCAGCCCCCAAGTGTTCGTGGGCCATCTGGGCAACATCTCCATCAGCAACCGCCACCACCTCACCAACTTCTACAACATCCACGTCAGAGACATCAACGTTTATTCTGTGAGTACTAGATTTACTACTTGTTTCTTCATTGAAAAGAATTTGGCAATAATAAAAATAACCATACTTATCAAACGTTTTGTTTGTGTGCAGCTGAACGTGTCGTCCCACTTGAACAGGTCCTGCCTGGTGAACCAGAGCGTGGAGGCCATCTACAGCTGTGGCTCGGACGGGAAGCCCATCCTGCACGACACCTCGCTGCACTTCACCGTGGAGAGGACTGCGCTGCCCAAAGAGAGCCACAGTGACCCCATGCCCCAGCATTGTATACAGGTTAATATGAGAACATTAGCTTGTATTCCGTTCAGCTGGTTGAAACTCATTTACTTGATGTATTAGCTGATCTGACAGACATTGGTTACCTATAATATAATTCTGGGGGTCCAAGGAAACGTTACGCGCAATATAAGAGCATTTAATGCCTCTTAGCCACTGCATTTCAACTTGACTCTCATGTACCCACAAGCGGTGGACCCTGTTACGTTGGCCCAGGTTGAAACTGCGGTACAGTTTTTTATATTATTCCATTTCCGTTGAGAAAATTTTTCTCAAACACTGAAAATTTCCATACTTGGGACGCCCCGCTTAATGAAATGTCCCCTGACGTTTGAACCAATCGGCCGATTGAAACGCCCTTTTAACACCGCGTCATTCTCGGCTTACACCACACCCTTAATGAGGCAGGTCACTCAGTTCAGTGATGTCGGTTGGGCGGGCCGCTCCGTAGTAGTGGCTGGGAGAGCGGCAGCCCACAGTGACCTAACCTTACCTAACCGAGTAATCTGTTAGAATTAGGGTAATTGGTCTAGCCGTTTGCAGGTGACGACTTGACCAAGGGATATGTAGATAGTTAAGTTAGTGTTTAGTCAGTGCCAAACAAATTGGATGAGGTAGCCCTGCACATAGCACCTGCCTCATGTCTCTGTTCTGTTTTGCCAGATAATTGGGAAAGTGGTGACTCCCCTGATAGTGTCGGCCAGCAGGTGCCAGTATGAGCAGCTGCTGGACACAGTGTCTCTGATGGCCATCCCCAGCACGCCACACAACCTGCCCACCTCGCATCACCACTCCGCTCTGGGCGCCACTGACATGGATGGCGACCAGCACAAGCAGATGTACTCTCCGCCCCCTAGCACCAACCAAGCCTTCCAGCAAGTCAAAGGTGAGCCGGGCACAAATTATAAAAGTCCCTTATTTTCAGCTACCATAAATTTGATATAACTACTTGTATTTCTGTAAAATGTTACCATTCACATTAACTGATAGTTGGATCTCCGGTTATCCAGCAGTAACTTCAACCAACAGCAGTGGCATCTCTCTCTCTCTTACCTAAGAGAGAAAGAAACATCAATAGATAGACCTACCCACATGTGAAGCATTGCTGTTGATGGATTTATTTGATAAAAGAAATAAATAAAATGAACACACACTAGTACTTACATGTGAATATGTTGGAATTATTGAAATTAATTATTTTGATTGTATTTTATAATAAACTAGCGGTCTGTCCCAGCTTCGCACGGGTAGATAGGTATTTAAAAAAAATAATTTAGTTTTCTTATGATCTTTATAGATCCCCAACTTTATCAAAATATTCTATAGGCTATGTTAATCTGGAATAATGTAGCATTCTAATGGTCCCCTCCCGTCCGGCTCTTACCCCAGCCTATATCTCTGCCGCATTTCAATTACAATTTTTTTAAATAAAAGAACACTTATTGTGGCATAACTATAATAGTTAGACATATGCTGTCGCGACACTTTTTGTAAATAATGATGTCTTCTACAAAGTCGTAGTACATTATTTTATTCAATCATCAATATTTTTCGCAGCGCACGCAATGTAAAGAATATTTTAGGTAATTTTTTTACACCTTGGATTACATTATTTAAGTTAGTAAGGATCCCATATATTTTAGAAAATTCAATATAGCCTATATTCACCGGGGATAGTGTAGCTTCCCAAAAGTGAAAGAATTTTTCAAATCGGTTCAGTAGTTTCGGAGCCTATTCAATGCAAACAAACAATCAAATCCCTCTTTATATATTAGTATAGACAATATGACTCACGCACAACTACTTACCAATGACAGTTTGTAAGTGCGCCGAAATTTGCATAGAAACATATGGATGGATAATTTTCCTTTATAATATGGCCCTTGTTAAACTTTACTTACTAGTCCCCGTTCATTTGATCCAGTCTTTATAATTGGAGTATGTTTCCAGTGAATTTCCAGCTGCCCATCTTCACAGTGGAGCTGCGCGGGGACTTCGGGGAAGGGGAGAGGAGTCTGGTGGACCTGTCTTTCAGAGACTTCTTTGTCAACTATGACAAGTGCCAGGTGGACAAAACCAATGTGGAGGTAACTTCATTCTTATGTCATAGCTCTAATTTAATCCCAGGTCAAAAATTCACAGGAGCAAAATAATGTTATTTACTACTAGCTAATGCCATCTTGTTTTTCATCTTCAAAAGATTTTTATACCAAATAATTATAGAAAAGTATTGCATATTTTGCGCAAGATCGAGCACAATGGAGAGCTCTTGTTGCCTCCCTATGCTCCTGAGTGGGGTGTAAGAGGGAGAATTGATTGCATATTTTGGATATGAAACATGTTTTACTAGATGTTCTGTTCACTTAAGTATTGTGTCAGTTTTGTTGTACCTGAATTTGTCAAACTGAACTTGTTATGCCTAATATGTTTGTTCTAGATGTCCCTAAGATCAATAACCATGGAGGATTTGTCTCGCAGTGTGGATTCCCGGCACAGATTCATGATGTTGTCCCACAAGCCCGCCATCCCCAAAGCCACCTATGTTTCTAAATCTTGTCCGGATCTGACATTGGAGGAAGACTCCCCCACAACACAAAATAACACCACCACCAACCTAGCCTCGGTGGACAGTTGTTCTCTGCCCGACTACCTGTACGGCCATAATGTGGCACCCACAGTCAGCAAACATGCGGTTGGGAAACAAGAGCCCGCCCAAGAGAATCTGGTGCTCATATCCATTGAGTTCAGGGACGTGCAGCAGGAGGACTTCAGAGAGAAATATAAGAATGTAAATAACATTATACAACTCACCAGCTATTTCATTTTTTTTACCCACAGCGCTGTTACCCTAAATGGGTAGCAGAGAATACAGACTTCCAGCTTTCCTATCCAAACAAACTTTGCTTCATTCAACAGCAACTCCTTACCTTTTCCTCCTCCAACATTGTCTCTTATTCCTTGTACTCCTGTCTTGGCCCTTCTTTAAGATGACACCAATATAATCAGTCCATGTCGTTCTAGGTCGGCCAGTTCTCTGTGCATCTATCTATCCTTTCAGATTTATAGATCCTTTGTGTCATTCTCTCAACATTTCTGAAACACCTCAATTTGTGCACTTTCATTCTAGTCGCTAGTCTAACATTTACTCCACATTTCTTTCTAATATCATCATTCCTCACCTTATCAATCAGTCTCTTTCCGCATATTATGTGTAGTGATATTATTTCTACAACATTTGTACCAACTTACAGATTTTTCGTATATGTCCAAGTTTTACTCCCATACATCATGGATGGATTTTAGAGATATATTCTTGTTTCTCATTAGAAGTCCACAACCCTGCTACCAGCCAGATTCCCTCTTTCAAATCTACTATTGAAATGAGTTTGGATATTCGTAATATTAATTTTATGTCATGTGTAGGTACGCAAAGTCACCAAAGTTGATTTCAACAGTTTGGACCTGGTGGTCAGCGTAGACAGTTGGGTTGTTGTCTTGGATTTCTTCGGCATGGGATCTGATGAGGAGCAACCATCAACCAAGAAGAATGCCAGTAGTACCACCATAAACCAGCCACAGGACACTGCTAATGGTAAGGGCTTAGCGTGTTTTGATGTATTAAAAGCAATCGACAGTGTTGATCATATCTATGATTTGTTTCTCCACAGAGGAGGTGGGTGTGTGTGAAATGGAAATGTCGGTGCGCTCACTCAACATTGTGCTGCTCCGACCTGATCGAGAAGTGTGCCGAGCCAATATATCCGGACTGGAAGTGCTAATATTGAACGGACCTCAAAACAGCAAGCAAATATCCGGAATGCTGCATTCAATGTCCTTAACCGACCTGACACAACATGGACGCATTTGGAGGGAGCGCTTCTTGTCCTCTGGTAAAGAGGCCCTCAGTTTCCAGTACGAGAGGTGTGCCTCGCTCAAGATTGTTTGTTTGTTATTTACTTTCTGCATGTAAGTACACTTTCAACATATGAGTTTGTTTTAGATTTAAGCCGGAGGACGCGGTGCTGGCCGACTGTGACACGAGACTCCTCATAGAGATGAGTTCCATCATCTACATCCACACCAAGCGCTTTGTGGCCGAGATCACCAGTTTCTTCAGAGAGTTCTCTCGTCTGCAGAGTGTGCTTTCATCCGCCCACCAGAAGGTGTCTGTGACGGCCAACTCTAGAAGCACTCGCCTGCAGTTGTCTATAGAGTGCTTGGCTCCCGCTATATTGGTCCCGGTCAGCAGTGCCAGCACTTCCGTGCTAGTTGCAGATCTTGGTAAACTAATGGCGACAAATGTTTTTAAAAGATCGGGATCTGTCGGGACCATTAGTTCACTCAACAATCCAAATGACCGTGAGTAAACATTAAACCACATTTAGTATAATATGAGTTCATAAATGTTCACATCATAAATGAGAAAAAATTAAGATGACCCATCAGTTTAGGAATGAGTACATGACAATGATGTTGTTAGTAGTCTAGCGGTTATGATGCCAGCTTTAGTTCTGTTTTGTGTGGAGGTCGTGGGTTCAATCCCAGGTGCCGACCATCTTCCTCTTTCACAACACAAGCTTTAAGTAGCTAGCTTGCTGTGAAAGAGTCAAAGTGTATTATATAGTACAATGTATATGTTCCAGCTGTGAGTGTCCTGCTGGACGTGATGACCATCCACCTGGACAACATGGACCTGTACTGCGGGGAGAGGGTGAGTGACGTCGGCAAGGAGGGTGAAGAGGGCGTGCTGTCTCTGGGGCACTGCAGTGGAGTGCTGCGACGCGGGCCCTGTCTGCTGACACACAAGTGCGGCCTCACTCTGCAGGTGGAGAGGAACCTCGAGGAGCATCACAATGGTACCTGCCCCCACACTCTCTCCTTTCAAACCTATCTATCTGTTTCATAGCAATCTTTCAGAGTACCATGAGCTATGAATTCTATGCAAATTAGCAATACAGCATTTAATTACTATTTTTTCTATGGTTTCGCTATCCTTTGATCATCACGGTTTTATGTCAGTTTTGTGTTTTGTATAGTTACAAAAAATTAAAGTAAACAAAAACATTGTCTATTCTCCTAATTTTTAGTATACTTACCTATAGATTAAAACAGTTTCGAATAACCATTGCATCTTGAACATACTCAATGTAAGTAAAATTGACAAAGTTTTTGTTTATTTTATTTTGCTTGCTTATTAAAAGGTTCTACAAATTTGCTGATGACAAACACATTAAAAACAAAAAACGGTTTTGTTCTAAAAAATGCTTTTTCAAGTGATTAAGGCAATTGAGAATTGTTTGAGAAAGGATTCTTTAGCTCTGACTTTGAGGGCGAAGTTCCTGGATAAAATATTCTTAAATTAATAATACTTCAGCCAAGGGCGTCGCCAAGGGGGGGTAGAAATTAAAAAATGTAGCCAATTCATATTTTCCTCATCCTTCATATATAAAATAGCCTATGAATGTGTCGAATTGCCCCCCCCCCCCTGGGCCCCGGGCTGGCGACGACCTTGACTTCAGCATTATCAAGTAAACTTTATGACCTGCAGGTTTCGGGTAGTTAAAATAGTTGTACTTAAATGATCTTTTGATCAAAGTAATATCAAATTAGTGCGTAATGTAATATAAAATTATAGACAACTAGCTGATACCCGTCTTGCTTTACGTTGTTGATTTGGCTAGTCGGACTTGAGCCGTAGGTTATTGAACAGGTTTTGCATGCAGCTTTCCCCTTCTCAGGACCATTAGACCAAAAGGCATTTGGCAATCGACTACAAACGACTTCGATAATGAATAGTAGGAAGAAAATTAACTGTCCACTTTTTATATAAGGATCATTGTTTGGTTTGAATAAATGTTTATGTTCCAGTGGACAGTTAATTTTTTCGCACTATACATTAACGAAATCTTCGTTTGTAGTCGAACGCCAATTTGAATTTGTCTACGGCGGCAGGAGTATATATTATCTTAATAACCAGGTACACACGTAACGATTTTTCTTTAAGATTTGACCGATAATCGCTTATTTTCAAAAAAAAAATTTCGCTAAGATTTTGAAAATGAGCAATTATCGGTCAAATGTTATAGATAATCTATTATATTCAAAAATTTTCTTCGCTAAGATTTAGAAAATGAGCGATTATGGGTCAAACTTAAAGATAAATCGTTACATGTGTACCCAGCTAATGTTTCAAAAAAGGAAAAAATAAGAGTCACTGCTAAATATGCGAAAAATTTGAAAAACTAATGTCACTTTCAATATTTATAAAAAAATAGAAGATGAGGAAAAATTAATACATACTCACTGTTGAATACGCGAAAAAATTAAAAGAAGAATGTTGATTATACATAGGTATAGGTACCTACCTACCTTCTATTATAAATTATAATATGTATTGTGTAGTTGTTCCTAATTTAAACCTCCATACTGTGTGTAGATATAGGTACCTACCTACCTAGTATTATATTATTATTATGCATAGTTAGTTTGACCTACTTAATGACTGTAGTGATAAATGAGGTACCATAGGAGAGAGAGGGTGCAAGCGAACTCTGCTTTACCGGCTTTAGACATCTGTCATGGCGTACATATTTTATAAAAAATTTCGGTGAAAATCTTTATAAAATGAGAATTAAAAGACTTCTACTTATATTTTTTGTAATTCAAACCAAACTTCGATCGATTTTGTACATTTTCATACCGTAATGCTACAGTTCTACACAAAATTTAGACGTATAATTTTACTTTTAAAACATGACTAACTCATTTTTGTATGAAGATTTTAAATTTTTAGAAATTTGAATAATTTGAATAATGAAATGTAAATATTTGTATCTCAGATTACCACAATGGTATTTGCGAAAAACTGCGAAGAAAAAATTTCAACGCAGAACCTACGGTTTTAGCGTGATGCTCTGACATACAGTTGGAGTGAAACAAATAAATATACATACATTACTGAATTATTATGTAGATAGATCTGGGACGTGCATTCAAACAAAATACACACTTTCTATGATAACTCAGATAGGAGTTTAATCTATCCTTGTTTACAAAACAAAATGTGGGTAATAGCAGAGTAATTACCATGGTTAGTAATTGTCAAATAGCATTTAACAGATCACAAGGGATATATTATTGAAATTGGTCGTTAGTCAGTTAGCAGAGTGTGGATGAGTGGGCTATGAATGAATTTCTATCTGTTCCAGTGGCTGATATGACCATACAGGGCACCCTGGACACTCTGGATGGCTCCATAGACCTGACCCAGTACAAAGTCATCAAGGGGCTACTCAGCAACAACTTGGGGGAAAACATTGATGAACTGTCCCACAACATCGTGCTGCAGGGGCATCACAGCAGTGAGTCGGATGCGCAGGATCAGCCCTGGACGCTGACCTCCATAAGACTGGAACTGCTGAATGTGACCCTCTGTCTGGAGACGGAGCACGCCACTCCCAACAGAGACGGAGACTCTCTGGCTTGTATTAACTTCATCAAGTCCCACTTACTGGTGGAGACCTACTCGGACATGACGCAGGACATTGACTTGGTCTCTCAGGTAGTGCACACTACACACCTTCCCGTTTCTTTCACTGTTGTCGTCATATTCAAGGCTCTAACTGTGAGTTGTGTTTTGCAGGAGATATTGGTCTCAGACACCAGATACAAAGCGTACCCCGTCAACAAGAGGTTCAATGTGTTCACCAACATAGTGCAGCCCATCGGACTCAAGATGGACCACAACGTGCAAGCCGAAGTGCACGCCAGGTAGGGGGCTTATTAGATATTCAAGTTGCAAACTAGATTAAGTAGATGAGTAGTGAAGATGAAGAATGTAATGGGGGGTGTTGCAGGAAACGGAAGGAGCACTCGGCGTACACCATCCTGGTGAACAACATGAGGCTGATGGCCATCATAGACTGGTGGCAGGCGGTCAACGAGTTCATCATGAGTCCTCCCACCCCTAACACCATCACCATCCTGGACCTGCCCACGTGAGTAGCCTACTCTTATCCTGGTGCCAACTATATGACAGCAGTAGACAGGTTGATTCGGTCTTATAGATTGCTTTTTGTCTCTCTCGTGAGACCATTATTGGAGTACAATACTGTAGTATGGTCCCCAAATTATGCTGTCCATATCAAAAGCATAGAGAGAGTTCAGAGAAAGTTTTTGAGAGTGATTAATTTTAAACTCGGTATACCCATTGAAAACATTGATTACTCGGCTCTGATGAATGATCTTAGACTCCCCAGCCTGGAAAACCGAAGAACACTTTTTGACCTTTGCTTCCTTTACAAACTCTTTAATTGTGTAATTGATTCTCCTGAATTGCTAGAATTAATCAAATTCAGTATCCCCACGAGAAGTACTAGACAGGCAGTGTTATTTCGGGAGCCTTTTACCAGAAATAATTACACGTTCTATTCTCCCATGGTCAGAATACACAGACTGGGAAATCTGGTAGGCAATATCACCGATATTTTTGTTGACAGTTTACCTAAGTTCAAAATTGACGTAATTAATTTTTTTTTTTTATAACCTTTTCGGCAATTCATCCATTAGGATGTTTTGTGCCAAAAACACTATTTATTTGATACAACCTATCAACTACTGCAGCAACTACCTCCAAAAATGGATTGTATGGAAGAGAAATTGGAGTATAATTGTGTGATGATTTTATCAAGAGAGCAGTTCCTCCCCCTCTGCCCTCCTGACGGTCACTACGGACACAAAAATATCCTGGGATATTAAAAACATATTCCGGTCTAATCCATGACTCTGTTAAAGCGGCAACACTGACATTATGTTTATTCAATAGATATAATATGTCTGTCTTGTTAGCAATTGAGCTCCTGCAATTCCATTGCAGAATATTTGTTGTATTGATATGGTTATTCATTTTCTTTGTTAGACTTAAGATCAGATATTAGTTTATTAATTTGAGGAAGTATTTTAGCAGCGTTGGACGGTTGAGTAATTAATTTTCTAAATGTTTAAAATTGACATTGGGCATTTCGAAGTTGTTTGTGTTTGTATATGCATGAGAATGTATTTATTTATGTGTGCATGTACCTATGTATTTTTGTTTGACTATGTGCATTTTTTTTCATTATTTTGACCATAATATTTAATTTCTTTCTAAATTTCATCGACATTTATTCACCTTTCTGACCAGAATTTAATCATATCTGCATGACATTGATATTTTTATATATGATAATTTCCTTTTCTGACATTAGTATTACCTGACATCCTGCTATTATTGACATTAAATTATTTGACTGCCTACTCCGTTATGGCCGATTATATTTTTTTAATACTATTCAATGTTGACATTTTTATTTGCGTTTGTGATTGTACAATATTTATTATTTGTTGATATTATATATTACTTATATATATTGCTGTGTTGTTGGAGTGAAAAATATTATGATTGTTATTCTTTTTTTTAACATGTAAAAGGCTATTGCCGTTGATCGAATAAAATAAGAAAAAAAAAAATAAAAAAATAAGCAGTAGCTATCTATAAAGAGTTGATTGCTCTAGTTGTTCTAAAAATTTCCAACAAGATGGCTCTATACCTCATTAACATCTACTTGTTATACAGGGTGACTGGTAATTCGATACATTCCTTGAAACCACTGGCATTTGACCCCTGGTTAATGGGAATAAAATTGTTGCAATTTTGCTCTAGTATAACCCCTTTCAAGGAATGTATCGAATTACCAGTCACCCTGTATACACATATTATGAAGGAATTATCGGGGCAGTTGGCCCAGTCCCAGTGGTTACCATCTCTGCATGGGGTGACGAGGGATGCAGGATCGAATCCTGCCCATGGATTTTTCCACATGTTGATAATTCTCATAATTATCGGGAATTTGAACTTTACCACCTAATTGTGAATGTTGTTAACGTAAAGTGATCACACTAAGCCAGCCTTCGAAAAAACTGGCCTCCAAATATGTTTTTCGCAAAGATATTAATCTTGATTAAGAAATATAACAATTTTAACATATACCTAGTTTGTGATGGAAACAGAAGATCTTGAGTGTCTGCAATAATATTCGTGGAGATATCTAAGAAAATACTTTGACATAAAGCAGTGTATCCTTTAAAATTTTGGCGGGACTTCTCCTTGGTGTTGCTTCAATTGATGGAGCAGTGGTTCATTCTAGAGAAATTTCAATAACTTTCAGTCAAAACATACCTACTTTTTTCATACAACTGTCACTTACGTCGTAATCAACCTCCTTATGTGTTAGAACAAGGTCCAGCCAGAGAGAGCAGCCACAGCCGGGGGGGAGCAGACAGCCCCCAGTGAGTGAGAATACTTTTGAGCTGAAGCTGAACATCACGGAGTCCCAGGTGGTGTTCGTGGAGGACACCTCCCAGTGGGACACCAACACCGTCATCCTGAAGGTACCTCCACATACATGGCTACAGTAGAATCCCACAGAGGCAGTCCACTCATGCCGCGTGTTTGTTGTTACAGAGCACCACTGTCATATCCTACAAGCCCGGGAGTGAGCCAAAGCCATTGTCCTGCGTTCTGAATCACTGCGAGGTGTTCTCCTGCGTCCTGGGCATGGAGGAGGAGACGGCTCTCTCCATCATAGATCCTGTCACGGTGCAGATTGATCTCAACTCCTCTAAAGTATTACAGGTAACATAACTACACTACTATGCCAATTGATCTGAACACAGGTAAACAAAACAGAAAAACTAGCTTTAGATTAAAACATCGAATTATTATTCTGTTCAATTTAGTTGTCAATATTTTTTTACAACTTTTTTAGCATGAATTCATCACATTTTTCACAATATTTTTTAATGATCAAATTTGAATCTTTCTTTTAGTCGTGGAGCATATTTCAAAGGCTATTGTTGAAATAAACCCAATTAATCTTTAACTGAAATAAAATAAATGTGTTTGGTCAGCCTAGAAATTTGCCTAATTTTAACCCATTAGAAAATTTATGGGCTGTGGTGCAAACAGAGAATTCTGAAATTAGAATCCAAAACATGATGGAAGCGGTAAATCATAAAACAATGATAAATCTGTTAACAGAAACCATACCAAGAAGGTTCCAAGTAATCATATAAGCTACAATAAAATAAAATGTGTTTAAATTAAATTAAATTTGCTCCGCTGTAACTTTCCTGCTTTATATTCAGTTGTTTCCTCCAGCCAGTCAGCTATATTACAGTTTGTTAACAAGCTAATATGCTTCAGGTCCAGATACCACAGCTCAGTGTCAGACTCTCTTACCACGATGTCAAGATGCTGCTGAAGATGTTCCACTCTCTGCCACAACAGACACGCAGCGGTCGTCTGGCGGCCCAGGACAACAGCAGCACCAGCAAAGCGTACCCGGTCAACCAGGAGGCCTTCTTGCCAGTACCAGCCAACGTGCGAGTGGATGAAGGGTGC
Organism: Mystacides longicornis; assembly: GCA_963576905.1. Lineage (NCBI taxonomy): Eukaryota > Metazoa > Arthropoda > Insecta > Trichoptera > Leptoceridae > Mystacides > Mystacides longicornis. The sequence goes on along the minus strand of OY756427.1, from coordinate 212,935 downwards.
CTGCATCAGTTAATCAGCATGGGGTTCTCTCACAGCGAAGGAGCGTGGGCGTTGGCTCGATGTGCTAACAGTGTGGAGCAGGCAGCCTTGCTGCTGGCGGAACAATCCTTGCACAGTCCCCCTTCACAGCCCAAAGCACTAAGGTACCTACCTGTGGTCCCCCACCAACTAAACCCTGATGATGGGATGACACACTCCTCATTCAACAGCATCCATATCAAAGCGGACTGCATGTCTCTGTGTGTGATTGACGACTGTCGGGATTGTGATGTGCCTTTGGTGGAGATTAGCTTGAGCGAGATGAATCTGGTACAGGATATGCGGGCGCAGCCTCCCTGCAACCTGACGAGCCCGCCCCTGCTGCTGTCCACCCCCGCCCTGCCCTGTGCCCCGCCCATGCCCTCAGACTCGGAGCCGGCCCCTGGAGGTGGCAGACTGCAGTGCAAGCTCACCAGTGACTACTACAACAGAGCTCTCTCCGGCTGGGAGCCCTTCATTGAACCCTGGAGGTAATATACACGTGATAGGGTGTTCACCTTGACACACAAATCTCCTAAATAACTTTGTTCAATTTGAATGTATTCTTACAACTTAATATACTGAATATGTTGTACTACACTGCCATCTCTTGATAAAAGTTTCAATTAACACAATCGTAAAGGCCATATTAAAAACCAGCTGACCAGTTGAACTTGTTATCTCATCAGAATCAATAATAATTGATGCATTAAATTCCAGTTTTTTTATTAAATTGATATTAATCACCATCGACTGGAATCATCAGAACCAGAAAACAGAGCTGTTTTCATGTTAGTTTTGTTCAAATTTAGTTTAGGTTATTTATAGAAATAATGGTGTGGATTGTTTTTTTATTATTTATTTATTTCCCTTTTTAATGCCCAAAGAAAGTTATAGGGGCCAAAATAAACAAAACATTAATTCAATAATGTTGATAAACGGAATTTTATTCAGGTAATAAATTAACAATGCAACAAATTTTGATTCTGGGATGGGAGAAAGTTGGATGGGTCAGCTAGTAATGAATAATTTTGATTTGATTGAAGATGCGAGGCATCCTGGGAGTACGGGCTGAGCTTAAACTTGAAAAGAAACCGGCTGCAGGTGGAGGTGAACTCCACGGAGAGGCTGAACGTCAACATCACCAGTTCCCTGGTGGAGCTGTACAGCGTGGTGAAGACTACTTGGAGCCAGGACTACTACTCTCCCAGGAGCAGTCCACCAGGACCCAGGAGGAGGTCACCCTATGTGCCATTCGCCTTGCTCAACCAGACTGGACTCAAGTTATCTTTCACCACCTTGGTGTCATCTCCTGATATGTAAGTCTTATAGTTCATCTTGATTGTTTAATCATCAACTATGTGAGTAAAAGTTCAAAACATGAATTAGAATAATTTTGCTAAGTGACTTTTACAATGAAAAGATTTTATTGTGCAGAATAATAATATAATTACTTATAGCAGTTATTGGCATTTTGGATTTTAACGGTTTTGATATTTCGAACTGGATTGGACTCATTTTGATCATTACTGCTCTAGATTTGGCCATTTTTGAAACTGTATTTGACAAATGAAAAACAATATGGCCGCCACCTCCATAATACATAAATGTAATGTGTTTGACTGATATTGATGCTAAACATCTGAAAATATGACTTGTTTTGAAACCATTATCAGGTATCCTGTTTACTGAAGCAACGAAATAAAATATAATCTCAAACACTTACATTTTTTGTTTTTGATCATTACTTATATTTATTGACACATTTAGAATGGTTGAATGCAAGTTTGATATGATTTGTATGACAACTATCTGTGTTATTGTGAGTGTGACAGCAAAGGTTACTTATAGGGTGAATGAGAACATCCCCCTGCTGACCCCGGACAGTGGGGGGTGGATGGAGGTGGCCAGCGGAGACACTTGTCCCTTCACCTTTGGAGCCAGGGGCAAACAGCGGCACAGAGACTCCCACAAGCTGCGACTGCATCAACTGGCCGTGCACATCGAGGGCTGGGGACCCATACAGCCTGTCTGTGTGGACAAGGTTGGAGTTCTCTTCAGGCAGGCCACACACATTGTAAGTCGCATCATTAATAACTTTTATAGAGCGTTCATTTCTGATTTTTTAATGTAACCAAGTGCTTACATCAAGCGAGAATGAACCAGAAAAACAGAAATTCTGGAACATATGGTGTGGAGATGTTGATTACGAGTGCCAACTATTGATTATTCTTCAAGTGTTTGTGCTGTGCCCATAGTACACTATGTTTATTCTGAGACTAAAATATTTATAATATAAAACAACTATAATATATACAACTGAACATTCTATAGCCTCTTGGCGAACAAAGATAGAGCAACTAAAGAATGATCTGTCCCTCTTTACAGAAGAAAAATTCATTCATAGAATAAGCTTTCACTCATTTGGTGTAAACTCACAAAAGTGTAATTGTTTTGTTTCAGGCCAGTGATATAGAGGCGAGAGTTGTGTTCAGTGTGAGTCTGGAGGGATCGGCCAGGAAACTGGTGACCGTGCGCTCAGCACTACAGCTCATCAACCAGCTGCCAGAGACCATCGAGGTCAGGGCCGACAATGTGACCATCAAAGCATCGTGTGAGTTGTTCACAATTCAATCTTAGTCAATGCCATCTTGTATATTATAGGACCAACTTGATGCAATCATTCAATCAAATATGGTGACTTTCACCAACGGTTCCTAACTTTTAGGTACATAGCTCTTAGTGTTCTGCAAACCATATAAAACGCTTCGCTAAGAGCTCCCTGAAAGTTAGGAACCGTTGGTGAAAGTCACCAATAGTCTTTCATTTTCAGAGGTAAACATTTTTTACGAATTTGAACAGCTACGGGCTTACGACCGTCTTCTACTGGTGTTTCAAATGCTGACTCAGTGTGATAATTTTTAAATTAACAATGTTCGCCATTTAGGTGGTCAAATTTGTTAAAATACCCAAAATTCTAAATCATTTTTTTTTTTCGAAATTTTGAAAATTCCCATCTCAAGCAAACACCCTAGCCACTGTGCTAACCAATGTGAGGCTAATACCTTCATAATACGTGTATATAACACTGTAGGTACATAGTAATGATATTGTTTATTAATTCCCATCTCAAGCAAACACCCTAGCCACTGTGCTAACCAATGTGAGGCTAATACCTTCATAATACGTGTATATAACACTGTAGGTACATAGTAATGATATTGTTTATTAATTCCCATCTCAAGCAAACACCCTAGCCACTGTGCTAACCAATGTGAGGCTAATACCTTCATAATACGTGTATATAACACTGTAGGTACATAGTAATGATATTGTTTATTAATTCCCATCTCAAGCAAACACCCTAGCCACTGTGCTAACCAATGTGAGGCTAATACCTTCATAATACGTGTATATAACACTGTAGGTACATAGTAATGATATTGTTTATTAATTCCCATCTCAAGCAAACACCCTAGCCACTGTGCTAACCAATGTGAGGCTAATACCTTCATAATACGTGTATATAACACTGTAGGTACATAGTAATGATATTGTTTATTAATTCCCATCTCAAGCAAACACCCTAGCCACTGTGCTAACCAATGTGAGGCTAATACCTTCATAATACGTGTATATAACACTGTAGGTACATAGTAATGATATTGTTTATTAATTCCCATCTCAAGCAAACACCCTAGCCACTGTGCTAACCAATGTGAGGCTAATACCTTCATAATACGTGTATATAACACTGTAGGTACATAGTAATGATATTGTTTATTAATTCCCATCTCAAGCAAACACCCTAGCCACTGTGCTAACCAATGTGAGGCTAATACCTTCATAATACGTGTATATAACACTGTAGGTACATAGTAATGATATTGTTTATTAATTCCCATCTCAAGCAAACACCCTAGCCACTGTGCTAACCAATGTGAGGCTAATACCTTCATAATACGTGTATATAACACTGTAGGTACATAGTAATGATATTGTTTATTAATTCCCATCTCAAGCAAACACCCTAGCCACTGTGCTAACCAATGTGAGGCTAATACCTTCATAATACGTGTATATAACACTGTAGGTACATAGTAATGATATTGTTTATTAATTCCCATCTCAAGCAAACACCCTAGCCACTGTGCTAACCAATGTGAGGCTAATACCTTCATAATACGTGTATATAACACTGTAGGTACATAGTAATGATATTGTTTATTAATTCCCATCTCAAGCAAACACCCTAGCCACTGTGCTAACCAATGTGAGGCTAATACCTTCATAATACGTGTATATAACACTGTAGGTACATAGTAATGATATTGTTTATTAATTCCCATCTCAAGCAAACACCCTAGCCACTGTGCTAACCAATGTGAGGCTAATACCTTCATAATACGTGTATATAACACTGTAGGTACATAGTAATGATATTGTTTATTAATTCCCATCTCAAGCAAACACCCTAGCCACTGTGCTAACCAATGTGAGGCTAATACCTTCATAATACGTGTATATAACACTGTAGGTACATAGTAATGATATTGTTTATTAATTCCCATCTCAAGCAAACACCCTAGCCACTGTGCTAACCAATGTGAGGCTAATACCTTCATAATACGTGTATATAACACTGTAGGTACATAGTAATGATATTGTTTATTAATTCCCATCTCAAGCAAACACCCTAGCCACTGTGCTAACCAATGTGAGGCTAATACCTTCATAATACGTGTATATAACACTGTAGGTACATAGTAATGATATTGTTTATTAATTCCCATCTCAAGCAAACACCCTAGCCACTGTGCTAACCAATGTGAGGCTAATACCTTCATAATACGTGTATATAACACTGTAGGTACATAGTAATGATATTGTTTATTAATTCCCATCTCAAGCAAACACCCTAGCCACTGTGCTAACCAATGTGAGGCTAATACCTTCATAATACGTGTATATAACACTGTAGGTACATAGTAATGATATTGTTTATTAATTCCCATCTCAAGCAAACACCCTAGCCACTGTGCTAACCAATGTGAGGCTAATACCTTCATAATACGTGTATATAACACTGTAGGTACATAGTAATGATATTGTTTATTAATTCCCATCTCAAGCAAACACCCTAGCCACTGTGCTAACCAATGTGAGGCTAATACCTTCATAATACGTGTATATAACACTGTAGGTACATAGTAATGATATTGTTTATTAATTCCCATCTCAAGCAAACACCCTAGCCACTGTGCTAACCAATGTGAGGCTAATACCTTCATAATACGTGTATATAACACTGTAGGTACATAGTAATGATATTGTTTATTAATTCCCATCTCAAGCAAACACCCTAGCCACTGTGCTAACCAATGTGAGGCTAATACCTTCATAATACGTGTATATAACACTGTAGGTACATAGTAATGATATTGTTTATTAATTCCCATCTCAAGCAAACACCCTAGCCACTGTGCTAACCAATGTGAGGCTAATACCTTCATAATACGTGTATATAACACTGTAGGTACATAGTAATGATATTGTTTATTAATTCCCATCTCAAGCAAACACCCTAGCCACTGTGCTAACCAATGTGAGGCTAATACCTTCATAATACGTGTATATAACACTGTAGGTACATAGTAATGATATTGTTTATTAATTCCCATCTCAAGCAAACACCCTAGCCACTGTGCTAACCAATGTGAGGCTAATACCTTCATAATACGTGTATATAACACTGTAGGTACATAGTAATGATATTGTTTATTAATTCCCATCTCAAGCAAACACCCTAGCCACTGTGCTAACCAATGTGAGGCTAATACCTTCATAATACGTGTATATAACACTGTAGGTACATAGTAATGATATTGTTTATTAATTCCCATCTCAAGCAAACACCCTAGCCACTGTGCTAACCAATGTGAGGCTAATACCTTCATAATACGTGTATATAACACTGTAGGTACATAGTAATGATATTGTTTATTAATTCCCATCTCAAGCAAACACCCTAGCCACTGTGCTAACCAATGTGAGGCTAATACCTTCATAATACGTGTATATAACACTGTAGGTACATAGTAATGATATTGTTTATTAATTCCCATCTCAAGCAAACACCCTAGCCACTGTGCTAACCAATGTGAGGCTAATACCTTCATAATACGTGTATATAACACTGTAGGTACATAGTAATGATATTGTTTATTAATTCCCATCTCAAGCAAACACCCTAGCCACTGTGCTAACCAATGTGAGGCTAATACCTTCATAATACGTGTATATAACACTGTAGGTACATAGTAATGATATTGTTTATTAATTCCCATCTCAAGCAAACACCCTAGCCACTGTGCTAACCAATGTGAGGCTAATACCTTCATAATACGTGTATATAACACTGTAGGTACATAGTAATGATATTGTTTATTAATTCCCATCTCAAGCAAACACCCTAGCCACTGTGCTAACCAATGTGAGGCTAATACCTTCATAATACGTGTATATAACACTGTAGGTACATAGTAATGATATTGTTTATTAATTCCCATCTCAAGCAAACACCCTAGCCACTGTGCTAACCAATGTGAGGCTAATACCTTCATAATACGTGTATATAACACTGTAGGTACATAGTAATGATATTGTTTATTAATTCCCATCTCAAGCAAACACCCTAGCCACTGTGCTAACCAATGTGAGGCTAATACCTTCATAATACGTGTATATAACACTGTAGGTACATAGTAATGATATTGTTTATTAATTCCCATCTCAAGCAAACACCCTAGCCACTGTGCTAACCAATGTGAGGCTAATACCTTCATAATACGTGTATATAACACTGTAGGTACATAGTAATGATATTGTTTATTAATTCCCATCTCAAGCAAACACCCTAGCCACTGTGCTAACCAATGTGAGGCTAATACCTTCATAATACGTGTATATAACACTGTAGGTACATAGTAATGATATTGTTTATTAATTCCCATCTCAAGCAAACACCCTAGCCACTGTGCTAACCAATGTGAGGCTAATACCTTCATAATACGTGTATATAACACTGTAGGTACATAGTAATGATATTGTTTATTAATTCCCATCTCAAGCAAACACCCTAGCCACTGTGCTAACCAATGTGAGGCTAATACCTTCATAATACGTGTATATAACACTGTAGGTACATAGTAATGATATTGTTTATTAATTCCCATCTCAAGCAAACACCCTAGCCACTGTGCTAACCAATGTGAGGCTAATACCTTCATAATACGTGTATATAACACTGTAGGTACATAGTAATGATATTGTTTATTAATTCCCATCTCAAGCAAACACCCTAGCCACTGTGCTAACCAATGTGAGGCTAATACCTTCATAATACGTGTATATAACACTGTAGGTACATAGTAATGATATTGTTTATTAATTCCCATCTCAAGCAAACACCCTAGCCACTGTGCTAACCAATGTGAGGCTAATACCTTCATAATACGTGTATATAACACTGTAGGTACATAGTAATGATATTGTTTATTAATTCCCATCTCAAGCAAACACCCTAGCCACTGTGCTAACCAATGTGAGGCTAATACCTTCATAATACGTGTATATAACACTGTAGGTACATAGTAATGATATTGTTTATTAATTCCCATCTCAAGCAAACACCCTAGCCACTGTGCTAACCAATGTGAGGCTAATACCTTCATAATACGTGTATATAACACTGTAGGTACATAGTAATGATATTGTTTATTAATTCCCATCTCAAGCAAACACCCTAGCCACTGTGCTAACCAATGTGAGGCTAATACCTTCATAATACGTGTATATAACACTGTAGGTACATAGTAATGATATTGTTTATTAATTCCCATCTCAAGCAAACACCCTAGCCACTGTGCTAACCAATGTGAGGCTAATACCTTCATAATACGTGTATATAACACTGTAGGTACATAGTAATGATATTGTTTATTAATTCCCATCTCAAGCAAACACCCTAGCCACTGTGCTAACCAATGTGAGGCTAATACCTTCATAATACGTGTATATAACACTGTAGGTACATAGTAATGATATTGTTTATTAATTCCCATCTCAAGCAAACACCCTAGCCACTGTGCTAACCAATGTGAGGCTAATACCTTCATAATACGTGTATATAACACTGTAGGTACATAGTAATGATATTGTTTATTAATTCCCATCTCAAGCAAACACCCTAGCCACTGTGCTAACCAATGTGAGGCTAATACCTTCATAATACGTGTATATAACACTGTAGGTACATAGTAATGATATTGTTTATTAATTCCCATCTCAAGCAAACACCCTAGCCACTGTGCTAACCAATGTGAGGCTAATACCTTCATAATACGTGTATATAACACTGTAGGTACATAGTAATGATATTGTTTATTAATTCCCATCTCAAGCAAACACCCTAGCCACTGTGCTAACCAATGTGAGGCTAATACCTTCATAATACGTGTATATAACACTGTAGGTACATAGTAATGATATTGTTTATTAATTCCCATCTCAAGCAAACACCCTAGCCACTGTGCTAACCAATGTGAGGCTAATACCTTCATAATACGTGTATATAACACTGTAGGTACATAGTAATGATATTGTTTATTAATTCCCATCTCAAGCAAACACCCTAGCCACTGTGCTAACCAATGTGAGGCTAATACCTTCATAATACGTGTATATAACACTGTAGGTACATAGTAATGATATTGTTTATTAATTCCCATCTCAAGCAAACACCCTAGCCACTGTGCTAACCAATGTGAGGCTAATACCTTCATAATACGTGTATATAACACTGTAGGTACATAGTAATGATATTGTTTATTAATTCCCATCTCAAGCAAACACCCTAGCCACTGTGCTAACCAATGTGAGGCTAATACCTTCATAATACGTGTATATAACACTGTAGGTACATAGTAATGATATTGTTTATTAATTCCCATCTCAAGCAAACACCCTAGCCACTGTGCTAACCAATGTGAGGCTAATACCTTCATAATACGTGTATATAACACTGTAGGTACATAGTAATGATATTGTTTATTAATTCCCATCTCAAGCAAACACCCTAGCCACTGTGCTAACCAATGTGAGGCTAATACCTTCATAATACGTGTATATAACACTGTAGGTACATAGTAATGATATTGTTTATTAATTCCCATCTCAAGCAAACACCCTAGCCACTGTGCTAACCAATGTGAGGCTAATACCTTCATAATACGTGTATATAACACTGTAGGTACATAGTAATGATATTGTTTATTAATTCCCATCTCAAGCAAACACCCTAGCCACTGTGCTAACCAATGTGAGGCTAATACCTTCATAATACGTGTATATAACACTGTAGGTACATAGTAATGATATTGTTTATTAATTCCCATCTCAAGCAAACACCCTAGCCACTGTGCTAACCAATGTGAGGCTAATACCTTCATAATACGTGTATATAACACTGTAGGTACATAGTAATGATATTGTTTATTAATTCCCATCTCAAGCAAACACCCTAGCCACTGTGCTAACCAATGTGAGGCTAATACCTTCATAATACGTGTATATAACACTGTAGGTACATAGTAATGATATTGTTTATTAATTCCCATCTCAAGCAAACACCCTAGCCACTGTGCTAACCAATGTGAGGCTAATACCTTCATAATACGTGTATATAACACTGTAGGTACATAGTAATGATATTGTTTATTAATTCCCATCTCAAGCAAACACCCTAGCCACTGTGCTAACCAATGTGAGGCTAATACCTTCATAATACGTGTATATAACACTGTAGGTACATAGTAATGATATTGTTTATTAATTCCCATCTCAAGCAAACACCCTAGCCACTGTGCTAACCAATGTGAGGCTAATACCTTCATAATACGTGTATATAACACTGTAGGTACATAGTAATGATATTGTTTATTAATTCCCATCTCAAGCAAACACCCTAGCCACTGTGCTAACCAATGTGAGGCTAATACCTTCATAATACGTGTATATAACACTGTAGGTACATAGTAATGATATTGTTTATTAATTCCCATCTCAAGCAAACACCCTAGCCACTGTGCTAACCAATGTGAGGCTAATACCTTCATAATACGTGTATATAACACTGTAGGTACATAGTAATGATATTGTTTATTAATTCCCATCTCAAGCAAACACCCTAGCCACTGTGCTAACCAATGTGAGGCTAATACCTTCATAATACGTGTATATAACACTGTAGGTACATAGTAATGATATTGTTTATTAATTCCCATCTCAAGCAAACACCCTAGCCACTGTGCTAACCAATGTGAGGCTAATACCTTCATAATACGTGTATATAACACTGTAGGTACATAGTAATGATATTGTTTATTAATTCCCATCTCAAGCAAACACCCTAGCCACTGTGCTAACCAATGTGAGGCTAATACCTTCATAATACGTGTATATAACACTGTAGGTACATAGTAATGATATTGTTTATTAATTCCCATCTCAAGCAAACACCCTAGCCACTGTGCTAACCAATGTGAGGCTAATACCTTCATAATACGTGTATATAACACTGTAGGTACATAGTAATGATATTGTTTATTAATTCCCATCTCAAGCAAACACCCTAGCCACTGTGCTAACCAATGTGAGGCTAATACCTTCATAATACGTGTATATAACACTGTAGGTACATAGTAATGATATTGTTTATTAATTCCCATCTCAAGCAAACACCCTAGCCACTGTGCTAACCAATGTGAGGCTAATACCTTCATAATACGTGTATATAACACTGTAGGTACATAGTAATGATATTGTTTATTAATTCCCATCTCAAGCAAACACCCTAGCCACTGTGCTAACCAATGTGAGGCTAATACCTTCATAATACGTGTATATAACACTGTAGGTACATAGTAATGATATTGTTTATTAATTCCCATCTCAAGCAAACACCCTAGCCACTGTGCTAACCAATGTGAGGCTAATACCTTCATAATACGTGTATATAACACTGTAGGTACATAGTAATGATATTGTTTATTAATTCCCATCTCAAGCAAACACCCTAGCCACTGTGCTAACCAATGTGAGGCTAATACCTTCATAATACGTGTATATAACACTGTAGGTACATAGTAATGATATTGTTTATTAATTCCCATCTCAAGCAAACACCCTAGCCACTGTGCTAACCAATGTGAGGCTAATACCTTCATAATACGTGTATATAACACTGTAGGTACATAGTAATGATATTGTTTATTAATTCCCATCTCAAGCAAACACCCTAGCCACTGTGCTAACCAATGTGAGGCTAATACCTTCATAATACGTGTATATAACACTGTAGGTACATAGTAATGATATTGTTTATTAATTCCCATCTCAAGCAAACACCCTAGCCACTGTGCTAACCAATGTGAGGCTAATACCTTCATAATACGTGTATATAACACTGTAGGTACATAGTAATGATATTGTTTATTAATTCCCATCTCAAGCAAACACCCTAGCCACTGTGCTAACCAATGTGAGGCTAATACCTTCATAATACGTGTATATAACACTGTAGGTACATAGTAATGATATTGTTTATTAATTCCCATCTCAAGCAAACACCCTAGCCACTGTGCTAACCAATGTGAGGCTAATACCTTCATAATACGTGTATATAACACTGTAGGTACATAGTAATGATATTGTTTATTAATTCCCATCTCAAGCAAACACCCTAGCCACTGTGCTAACCAATGTGAGGCTAATACCTTCATAATACGTGTATATAACACTGTAGGTACATAGTAATGATATTGTTTATTAATTCCCATCTCAAGCAAACACCCTAGCCACTGTGCTAACCAATGTGAGGCTAATACCTTCATAATACGTGTATATAACACTGTAGGTACATAGTAATGATATTGTTTATTAATTCCCATCTCAAGCAAACACCCTAGCCACTGTGCTAACCAATGTGAGGCTAATACCTTCATAATACGTGTATATAACACTGTAGGTACATAGTAATGATATTGTTTATTAATTCCCATCTCAAGCAAACACCCTAGCCACTGTGCTAACCAATGTGAGGCTAATACCTTCATAATACGTGTATATAACACTGTAGGTACATAGTAATGATATTGTTTATTAATTCCCATCTCAAGCAAACACCCTAGCCACTGTGCTAACCAATGTGAGGCTAATACCTTCATAATACGTGTATATAACACTGTAGGTACATAGTAATGATATTGTTTATTAATTCCCATCTCAAGCAAACACCCTAGCCACTGTGCTAACCAATGTGAGGCTAATACCTTCATAATACGTGTATATAACACTGTAGGTACATAGTAATGATATTGTTTATTAATTCCCATCTCAAGCAAACACCCTAGCCACTGTGCTAACCAATGTGAGGCTAATACCTTCATAATACGTGTATATAACACTGTAGTCCCAAAAGTAACATTGCGATTTGAAAATACGGAGATTGCTCAGGCCGACTCAGTGAAATTTCTCGGAATGTTTCTACACAGAAAGCTAACCTGGAATACACATATTGATTATATCACCTCCAAATGCGAACAGAGAATAAATATTCTGAGATCAATTAGTCGAGTTTGGTGGGGTTGCCACCCATCTACGATGAAAATTTTATATAACGCTCTAATTCGTAGTATCTTGGACTACGGGGGGTTCTTATTAGACTCCCTCCCGAAATATCTCAGTGAGAAGCTCGAAAGAGTTCAGTCAAAATGCCTGAGATTGATTTTGGGCGCGATGAGATCCACACCTATAAATTGCCTTCAAGTAGAAACCATGGAAATGCCGTCTACTTTACGTAGGGAATATTTGGCATTTAAATTTCTCATAAATAGATACATTTCGAGTACCCATCCACTGATTAGTAAGCTAGAGGAGCTATCTGATCTTTGTGTTGACAAGCCCATGTGGCGCTCGAAAGTACATCCTATGTTTGTGTCATGCCTTCAGTTTATAAAATCTAATCTTGGTCTTCAAAGATACCCTCAAATTCCATTATTTTCCATCCCCTTCGAAGCAACAGTGTTCACGCCAAATACGATAGAATCAATTAGTCTTAATAAATCACACGCCAATCTTAATCCCGCCACTGTTAATCAATTATTTTTAAGAAAAGTCGAGTCCTTATGGCCTAACCATCTGAGAGTCTTCACTGATGGCTCCAAAACTGATTCTGGAGAGTGTGGTGCTGCGTTCTTGATCCCCTCCCTTGATATCTCTAAAAAAATAAAAGTTCCGCAATATTCTTCTATATTCTCTGCAGAAGGCATAGCTCTCAGGGAGGCCATCTCACAGATTGCACACCTTCAAGCAAATCAAGCGGTCATATTTACAGATTCACTTAGCCTAGTTGTGAAGCTCTCATCAAACTTAAAAGCCGACCCACGTAATAAATTGATGTGTGACATCGCATATGATCTCTTTCGGGTGCAACAGAGAGGTGTAGAAATTGTAATTGTATGGATCCCGTCTCATATCGGAATTTCGGGAAATGAAGCGGTCGATAAACTTGCCAAAGAAGCCATTTTTAGTGGCGTACCGTATGACTTGACAAACAAAACAACAGAGGACTGTTTACCTTTAATCATGCAAAGAATTCGTGAGCAGTGGGAAAAACTGTGGCTAAGTTCCCATAAAGGTGCCCATTATAAAAGTATTCAACCATGCCTACCCAATATTTCGTGGTATGATAAGAAAAAAATATCAAAATTTACGGTCTCAACAATATTCAGAATGCGCTCCGGGCATTGCTTAGTGAACGCACATCTCTTCAAAATAAATGTTATTGACTCCCCGTGGTGCGAGTGCGGGACAGAGATAGAAACTCTGGATCATGTGTTCTTTTCTTGCCCACTGTTTGATACCGCTCACTTCTACAGCGAGATTACACGACTAGTTGGTACCTACCCCGTATCTATTGTTTTTTTGCTAGCACAAAATTCACTCGAAATCAACGCAATAATTATTAGATGTATACAACATAATAATAGAAATTTTTGATTACCGTAACGTAACTTTTATCAATACCTTTCCGTCTTTTCTTCTCTAAGTTTTTTTTAGAAATTTTTGTTTTGTAATGAGGCACAAATCATTCTTTCAGGATGGGTTGCCTAAGAATAATAATAACACTGTAGGTACATAGTAATGATATTGTTTATTAATTGCATGCAGAGGCATCTGTTGTAAAGTGGTGGGAACATTTAGCTGCCAAATTTTATCAGTAGATGGCGCCAGGATATTAACTATATCCATTTTAAGCTGTCTCTCTTTAACAATCATCGTATTTATAATGGTAGCATCAATTAGTTGGTTATATTTCTAAGATCTACGGCCGGTTTCATAAAAAGCAACTAAAGAACTCTTTAGCTAAAGGAACTTTCAAAATTTAAAGTCTCCTTTAAGTTAACTCGATTCATAAAAAATATTCCCGCTTACTTTATTTATTCAAATCTTTATTCACTTTAGCTAAACCACGTTCACCACGTAACCACGCTCTGCTACCATGCTGTGTATCTGAACTCCAAGTTTTTTATTGCAAAACATAATCCTGTCTTCAACAGGTTATGGGCCCAGATCACATAAGGGTGAAATTGTTTGTTTTTTAATTTAAATAGTTGAAAAGTGCTGTTTTTGTGTTTTTAAATAAAATTGTGTTTTTGGCTGTAATGTTACAAGGCAAGATGGAAGTTCAGCATACAAAGTTAAATAACACAAACTGGTCTGTGTGGAAGTTTCAAATAAAAGTATTACTAAGATCAAGAAAGTTGTTAAGCATTGTCTTAGGGGAAGAAAAGCGACCAGGAGAGGAAAAAGATGAGAAAGCTAGACAGTCATGGGATGATAGAGATGCTTTGGCCCAAGAAATTATTGTCACAAGAATTGAAGATTCCATTATAATACACATTGTAACATGTAATTCAAGCAGTGAAATGTGGGATAAATTAGCAGTTATATATGAACCAAAATCTAATGTTAATGTACATCTATACCAGCAGAAATTCTTTTCGTTGCCGTATGAGGAACCGGCTACATTGTTTATAGCTAAGATAGAAGAATTACAGAACCAACTTAAAATGATGGGTGAAGAGATGTCCGAGAAAATGGTGATGACAAAATTTTTGATGACACTGCCTGACAAATATAAACACTTCATCTCAGCTTGGGAATCAGTGCCATCTAAAAAACAAAATCTAAAAGAGTTGACATCAAGACTGATATTAGAGGAGCAAAGATGTGCCAAGTCGGAGGTTGAAGAATCAGCAGCGCTTGTTATTGGAAATAAATATAAAAGAAAAGAATCTACATTTAAAGGATCCTATAAAAACACTAACATAAGATGTTTTAGCTGCGGCAAGAATGGTCATATGCAAAAAGATTGCAGAGTGAAAAGAAATGATAAGCTATATGTCTGTCATTATTGTAAAAAACCCGGTCACTTAATCAAGGACTGTAGATATAAATTTTCATCAGAAAACAGTAAGAAGGAAGATAGAAATATTAGAAATGCTTATCTCGTGAATAATCTGCAAAATAAAGATGTGTGGATAGTGGACACAGGAGCAAGTGATCATATGTGCAAAGATAAAAATATATTTTCAAACTATCAAGACCTTGTTGGTGAAAGGTATGTCACTGTCGGAAACGGAGAAAACTTAAAAGTATTAGGAATCGGCGAAATAAAGTTGTCAGCCTATGATGGATTTAAATATGTACCAACAGTGCTACTGAATGTATTGTACGTGCCAGACTTAAAAGTGAATTTATTTTCAGCTATTTGTGCTACAGATAAAGGATATCAGATTAAAATAACAAGAAATAAATGTGAGTTTTTGAAAGGAAACAAAGTAACAGCTGTGGCTAGAAGATATGGTAAAATACTTATAATGTGCTGCAAATTGGATGAACATATTGCTTTGACAAGCTTAAGTGTATGGCATGAAAGATTGGCTCATCAGAATTACAGATATGTTAAAGAATTTTTAAATAGAAACACTATTAAATACGAGGGCGAAGAGGAGCAATGTGAATCTTGTGTGAAAGGAAAGCAGCATAGATTTTCCTTTGGTAACAGTAATAGTAAAGTCAATAATCCTGGAGAATTAATGCATATGGATTTGTGTGGTCCAATGGAGACAGACTCATTGGGAGGTTCTAAATACTTTTTGCTCATCAAAGACGATTACAGTAATTACAGATTTGTTTATTTTTTAAAGTACAAATCGGAAGCCAAAGACAAGATAAAGGAATTTATAACCTATTTTGAAAAAGATATTGGATTTGCCATCAAAATTGTAAGATCTGATAATGGAAAGGAGTTCATAAATAAGGACGTTGAAAGCTTATTTGCCAATAATGGAATTGTGCACCAAAGATCAGTCGCCTATACTCCAGAACAAAATGGTAAAGTCGAAAGAGAAATGAGAACAGTTGTCGAGTCGGCAAGAACAATGATGCAGGCTAAGAATTTGGAAAAGAAACTTTGGGCGGAGGCCGTAAACACGGCAGTATTTACAATAAATAGAACTGGATCAAGTAAAATATCTCACAAAACTCCCTATGAACTATTGTATAAGAATACATTTAATATTGATTTTTTACAAACATTTGGAAGTGAAGTGTATGTTCATGTTGCAAAGCAAAAGAGATTAAAATGGGATGCAAAGAGCAAGCAAGGAATATTTGTTGGATATGGTATAAATTGTAAGGGATATAGAATATGGTTTCCAGATATAAACAGAATTGATACATACAGAGATGTTATTTTCATAAATGATAAGAAAAATGTGATTAAAAAGAGCAGTGAAATAGTTACCTTCCAAGAATACATACCTCAAGTGGAAACTGGTATCGTGGAAGAAACAACGGTAGCAGATAACGTCAATGAAGATACATTAGAACAAGTTGAGTTAGAAAGCAGTTCAGAATCTTATAGTGTAGATGAAAGTGATGATTCGGCTTTAACTGAGAACGAAGATGAAACTGAACAGATGATAAGAAGAAGTTCACGTGTATCCAAAATGCCAAAGAGGTTTGAAGATTATGAAATGAGTTTTGTTGCGTTGAACGAAGAGCAAATAACATATCAACAAGCTATAAGTGGTCAAAATTCAAAAGAATGGAAAAATGCTATTAAAAATGAATTGGATGCTTTAAAAAGAAATGCTACATGGAGTGAAACAGATTTACCTAATGATAAGAAAGCCATAGAAGCTAAGTGGGTATTCCGAGTTAAAAATGAGCGAGATAAAGAACCAATATTTAAAGCAAGATTAGTTGCAAAAGGTTTTCAGCAAGACGATCATTTCGATCACTCAGAAATATTTGCTCCGGTTGCAAAATTACCTACAATGAGAATCCTACTAGCAATTGCAAATAAATACAAGTTATCGTTGCATCAGATGGATGTGAAAAGTGCATTTTTGTACAGTGAAATAGACGAGGAAGTATATTTGAAGAAACCTGAAGGTCTAAAGAAAGATGGAAAAGTGTTAAAGCTAATGAAGTCTTTATATGGTTTGAAGAAAGCACCCAAAATGTGGAATGATACCTTTAACAAGTTTATGATTAAGGAAGGGTTTAAAAGAAGTCAATCTGATTATTGTCTATATTATAAGGGTAATAATGAGAAGTTTTATGTTTTATTATATGTGGACGATTTAATAATTGCCTGTGAAGATGAAAACAAAATTATTGGATTAAAGAGATCATTAAAAGAACGTTTTGAAATGAAAGATCTTAATAAAGTGTCAAAATACCTAGGAATTAATATAATGCAGAAGGAAAATTCAATTGAACTAGATCAAAAGGATTACATTTTGGAAGTTTTAAGAAAGTATAATATGGAAAATTGTAATCCAGTTGCAACACCAATAGAACCAAAATTACAGATATCAAAGGAACCATCGACAGACAAAGATTTGATTAAAAATTGCAGAATATTAATTGGAAGGCTTATGTACATAATGATGGGCACACGCCCAGACATTTGTTTTGCGTTAAGTTACTTAAGTCGACATCAGTCAAATGGAAATGAAGAGCTATGGAAAGCATTAAAAAGAATACTGCGCTACCTCAAGGGAACATTGGAATTTAAGCTAATCTATGAAGCAAACAAAGAAACACCATTAGTGGGTTATACAGACGCAGACTGGGCAGGAGATCACTCAGACAGGAAATCAACTTCAGGATTTATCATGCAAGTATATGGATGCACAGTATCCTGGTGCTCAAACAAACAACAATGTAATATTTGGAGGGTTTGTGTATTTACGTAGTGAAAGTTCATTATTATGAATTAAATAACACACAGTTGCACTTTCACAAAATTTATATTGAATCTCGAGCGCTTTCGTCCAACTCACGCAGACATTGTCAAGAGACTAACTTACAATAACAAAAAATCAAGGAGAAGACAATCATGGTACCACGGTTGTGGGAGAGGATATTTACAGATGACAAACATTATTATTATTATATATATATACATACATTGGTACATATTATTGTTGGGTGGGATCATTAGAAAGTAAACATTGGAAATGTGTGACCGAAATATTATGAATTTTGAAGTTGGTTAATTATAGGGTAAACATAAATTGATTAAACTTAACTATGAACATATTATTTCTAAGATAATAGAGGAGATGGTGTAGGGACTTGAATATTAACAATAGTGTCGCGATTTTTATGTATTTCGAGGGTTTCCAGGCCTAATCTACGGTACTTGTGTTCCTCCGAGTGCAATACCCTGACATTGTTCATACCAAATGCATGGTCATGTTCAATGCAATGGTCTGCCATCTCGGAGTAACCAGTTAGACCTCGAAACGCTCTATGATGTTCTTTTAGTCTAGTGGTTATGGGTCTGCCAGTTTCACCAACGTATGTAGCTGGACAGTCACTACACCATAGCATATATACACCACCTTCATCCATGCTATCTTTTTTATCTTTATTGTTAAACAGTAATTTATTAAGATTGTTTTGCGTGTAAAAAGCACTTTTATAATATTTTTTTGTGAAGTTACTAGTTGTATCAGAGACTTTCCCGGTATATAATATTTTTCTCCATGGTACATCTTTGATACTGTGTTGTGGGACATGTGGGTATATATATTGGGTGGTTATCAGTTTTAATTGTTTAGTTTTGAGTATGGTATCAACTGTTGCATCATTATATCCGTTATTTTTAGCAATGGTTTTAATTACTTTAAGTTCTTTGATAAAATCAGTATTGTCTAGTGGGATGTGTAACAATCGATGAACCATGGAGTGGAAGAAGGCAAGTTTGTGTGAGCGAGGGCTATTGGAAGAGGCATGAATGATGGCATCTGTGTAAGATGCTTTCCGATATATACTAAATTTAAATTTAGACTCTACGATACAAATACTTATATCTAAGAAATTCAATTTTTTATTATTTTCTATTTCAAGGGTAAATTGTATATTAGGTTTAAATGAATTTAAATGTTTGAGAAATAAATCTAATTGTCTCCTCGTACCGTTCCATACGCAGAATATATCATCTACGTATCGATAGTACTTGGAGACACACTGTAACAAATTATTGTTTGAATTAAATAGAGTATCTTCAAAATCATTCATGTATATTTCGGCTAGCAATGGAGATAATTGGTTTCCCATAGGGAGTGCATCTAAAATTTTATAAAAACAATCATTAAAT
Source organism: Mystacides longicornis (assembly GCA_963576905.1). Classification (NCBI taxonomy): domain Eukaryota; kingdom Metazoa; phylum Arthropoda; class Insecta; order Trichoptera; family Leptoceridae; genus Mystacides; species Mystacides longicornis. Next base: position 193,116 of record OY756427.1, on the reverse strand, counting down.
TTAAAGTAATTATATTTTTTTATAAAATTTTAGATGCACTCCCTATGGGAAACCAATTATCTCCATTGCTAGCCGAAATATACATGAATGATTTTGAAGATACTCTATTTAATTCAAACAATAATTTGTTACAGTGTGTCTCCAAGTACTATCGATACGTAGATGATATATTCTGCGTATGGAACGGTACGAGGAGACAATTAGATTTATTTCTCAAACATTTAAATTCATTTAAACCTAATATACAATTTACCCTTGAAATAGAAAATAATAAAAAATTGAATTTCTTAGATATAAGTATTTGTATCGTAGAGTCTAAATTTAAATTTAGTATATATCGGAAAGCATCTTACACAGATGCCATCATTCATGCCTCTTCCAATAGCCCTCGCTCACACAAACTTGCCTTCTTCCACTCCATGGTTCATCGATTGTTACACATCCCACTAGACAATACTGATTTTATCAAAGAACTTAAAGTAATTAAAACCATTGCTAAAAATAACGGATATAATGATGCAACAGTTGATACCATACTCAAAACTAAACAATTAAAACTGATAACCACCCAATATATATACCCACATGTCCCACAACACAGTATCAAAGATGTACCATGGAGAAAAATATTATATACCGGGAAAGTCTCTGATACAACTAGTAACTTCACAAAAAAATATTATAAAAGTGCTTTTTACACGCAAAACAATCTTAATAAATTACTGTTTAACAATAAAGATAAAAAAGATAGCATGGATGAAGGTGGTGTATATATGCTATGGTGTAGTGACTGTCCAGCTACATACGTTGGTGAAACTGGCAGACCCATAACCACTAGACTAAAAGAACATCATAGAGCGTTTCGAGGTCTAACTGGTTACTCCGAGATGGCAGACCATTGCATTGAACATGACCATGCATTTGGTATGAACAATGTCAGGGTATTGCACTCGGAGGAACACAAGTACCGTAGATTAGGCCTGGAAACCCTCGAAATACATAAAAATCGCGACACTATTGTTAATATTCAAGTCCCTACACCATCTCCTCTATTATCTTAGAAATAATATGTTCATAGTTAAGTTTAATCAATTTATGTTTACCCTATAATTAACCAACTTCAAAATTCATAATATTTCGGTCACACATTTCCAATGTTTACTTTCTAATGATCCCACCCAACAATAATATGTACCAATGTATGTATATATATATAATAATAATAATGTTTGTCATCTGTAAATATCCTCTCCCACAACCGTGGTACCATGATTGTCTTCTCCTTGATTTTTTGTTATTGTAAGTTAGTCTCTTGACAATGTCTGCGTGAGTTGGACGAAAGCGCTCGAGATTCAATATAAATTTTGTGAAAGTGCAACTGTGTGTTATTTAATTCAAAACAACAATGTGTTTCGTTATCCTCTACAGAAGCAGAATACATAGCACTCAGTAAAGGTATTGCAGAAGGATGTTGGATTAAGAGTTTATTGAATGAAATTGGTCTACAATGTAAGCAGATTTTAATGTTGGAGGACAACCAGTCAGCTATTTGTGTTTCCAAGAACCCCGAACATCATAAAAGATTAAAGCATATTGATTTAAGATATCACTTTATAAGGGACAACGTCAGAAGAGGTGTTGTAGATGTCACATACATTCCATCAAGAGAGCAGTTGGGGGATATTTGCACCAAGGGATTGAACGGGAATACACTGTTGAAACTTTGTACTTCAATTGGTCTTCGTGTTTAGTTTTTTTTTTGTTTTTTTTTTGAGGAAGGGTATTAAAGTACAAAAAAAAAAAGAAGAAGTTATTACAGATATTTTAGTGTGGCAACTCTTAGTTAAAAAATAGTTTTGTCACTTGTTATTTTTTCACTTGTAAAAATTCTCTCTCTGGTAAAGTTGAATAAAGAAAGGTTGCTGTGTATCTGAACTCCAAGTTTTTTATTGCAAAACATAATCCTGTCTTCAACACTAAAGTTTGAAATGTCAAAAAAATATTTGAAATTTGGTAGTGTTATCTTTGAAATCTATGGAAAATATAGGTTGTTTACTAATATTTTCTGTTGATCTGTCAATTTCATTTCTCAATAGAGCATCAGAGTGCCGTTTTTTGTGTTAACTTATTATTATGGTTTATGAATTAGTTAACGAAATCTGTGAACAGTAATAGTCTTCCCGTTTTGCAATGTTTTCCACCCTATTTTAGTCATTTTTGTCCACAGTATCGCTGTATACAAATGTTTATCGTTTGTGACAGAGAGAGCGCCACTAAATTTTCGACGAACTCCGGTGGTAAAGGATTGAACTACACTAAAGTCGACTTTATGTGACATTTTGTTGTTATAAAATGCGCTATTTTTTTTAAAGGAAATATAAAGTCTCCTTTATTTTGCATGAAACCGGCTGCTAGTCCTGAAATAGTTCACAAGAATCCATAAATATTTAGAACATTGAGTTCCATCTTGGTTGAAATTTTTTCAACAAAAATAATATACTTTCTTTGTGATTGCAGCATCTTGGGCTACGGGTGCAGTATCTCGTAATGTTTGCATCAAAAGTGGAGACACTTGGTGCGTGCCCCTCTCCCATAACCCCACCCCCATGTGGATCCGCCCCGTCTGCGTGGGGGGCAACATGAGCACCTGCAGCTACCTGTACTGCGCACAGCCACTGGACTGGAGGCTGGCTGCCAGACAGGCCCCCGAGGACTCCATCCAGCTGCCCCACTGCTGCCACTCCAACACCCAGGCCTCCTACAGGTACTCAATGTTTGGTTTAACCCATTGCAACACAATTTTATAATTTAACTACATGTTTTTATAGACAATAACAAAACTGACAAATAAATAAGATTGTCAACTTTTTTTATTGTTTGTTGTTTAAATGGTTATCCTTCATCTTGGTGGCCATTTTGTAAATACTGACAGCTATGTGTCATTAAAGTAACGGGTAGTTCATGTTCAAAAGTAAAATAAAATAAAACTTTACTGAATTATCATTGGTGTTTTTATGAAAACAGTAAATTTTTGTCTATAAAATGTTTACTTAAAAACAGAGAAGTGATTAGCGGGGACCCTAGATATTTTGAAGTTTGAACGACTAAAAATCAAATTTTCAACAATGTGGAGAATGAAGAAAATTAACTGTCTACTTTTATATTTTATATACATATACAGTTTACTATGAAATTATGTACATAGTTACAACCACTCGTTCACAGAAAACTTCGATTTAGGGGCCTAGACAATTTGAATTTTCGTCAATGGCGCTAATTTCAAATTGTAGGGGAGCTGTTCTTGGCCAGAATGAGTTAATTTGAAATGAGAGATGTTGTCATGTGGTTGGTGTGTTGCAGGTTCTGCTGCATAATGAAGAGGGAAGCATTCCCCATGGAGAGAGGCCTGCCTCAGCCGGGTCACATCCTCATATTGAAGCCCCCCGTGCGTCTGGTCAACTTGCTGCCCGTGGAGCTCAACTACAAGCTCAGTCTGTCCCAAGGATACATGGACACGGGGCGTATTGCTCCGGGACAGACGGCTCCACTATCACAGGTGACTACATCTTTTTGCTGAAATATTTATTACTAGCTAATACCCGTCTTGCTTTACATTGTTGATTCGGATAGTCAGGCTTGATCAGTTGGTTATTAAACAGTTTCTAGTCTAGCTTCCCATTTCTTAACAGATCTAGATGAAAAGACTTAAGTATTAATCTAACATTACGCTAGATTGAGCGCAATGGGAGAGCTCTTGTTGCCTCCCTATGCCCCTAAGTGGGGCATAAAGGGAGTTTGGATTGGATTGGATTAATCTATGTAACTATCATACACAGAAAAAGAAAAATGTCACTTTTAATGTTAATAAAAAAGAAAGAAGAAAAATATAGTCTGCGTTTGAGTAGATGATGTAAACTGTTTATAAGAGCACTTCCATAAGTTTTGCACGACTCTATGATGTTGGCATTGGCATTGTATAGGTGGACGTGCAGAAGAACATAGAGATACACATCTTCATGGAGAACTTCCCTGGCGCTGGCACCATCACCATCACCCCAGCCATCACCACCTCCTTCTCCTGCAAGCTGCGCCTCTCGGACATGACGCAGAGGAAGCTCATGCTGAATGCCTATGTCTCCATTAAGAGGAGCGACTCCATCAAGGTGAGTGTCTATCTCTCTGTTTATAAACATGGAGCCCTGTTTCATCAAGCGTAAATGGTTGGACCAATTTCGCTAGTTTTTTTTTTTGTTTGATTGTTATGAAAGGGTTCTTATGAAAGAAAAAAATAAGTAAATTGCGTGGAAAAGTAGAAAATTAAAAAAAAAAATTTAGGTAACATTCTCAGTACTTTTGTCAAAAATATTATGCAAACTACTGTAATGTTATGTATTTGATACTCACACACACTCCGATCTATTAAACATTGACACAGACATTATTTTGTTTATCTTTGGTCAAATTAAGAATAGATTAATATTGTTTTCTTGAATGATAATAGGAAAAACTTTGGATCCATGTCATTGTTTTGGGAAGAAAATTGTGAAATAGCGCTCGCTCAGTCTTTGACAATGGAACCTTAACAATGTTCAAACTTATAATTTAAATTAGTTATGGTCGAATTTCGAGCACTGGCCGACCACTAGTATAGATAAAACGACAATGTTTGTTGGGAAATCTAGTTGTTTATAAATTTTCCATTATTTTCAAATCAGATGAATTTCTAGGATGATCTGTCACATATTAACTTTATTTTTGCTAAGGATTAAAGGGTTTATGCCAACAATGGTTTCAGATATTTGACTCCAAAGACTTAAAGAAAAATGATTAAAGCATAGTTTGATTTTGAGATTAAACAATTCTATAATATTGTGAAACAATTATGGAATTCATCCTGTTTGTAAAAATTCATCAAAAAAATAAAAGTAGTAAAAAATATCTTTTTTAATAAAAGTCTGATGGTTTATCTTCACGTTGTGCATGGGTGTGGTGCTGCTTCATGCTGAAACATTTATCTGCGCTGTTTGCAGGTGTCCATATCCGCCCCATACTGGATCATCAACCGTACAGGAGTGCCCATAGTGTTCCGCCAGGAGGGAGTGGTGGCGGAGACAGCCGGACAGTTTGAGGAGCACGAGATAGCCAGGATGGTGGCCCCCCTCATGTTTAGTTTTGCAGACTCCGATGGCAGCCCCACTGTGGTGGCTCGTGTGGGAGCTGGCGTTATCCCTAATGGCCAACGCCAGTGGTGCTCTCCATTTGGGTTGGGCGTGGGCGTCATGGTGCGCAGATTGGTGGTGGGTGGCAATGGGGAGCGCGCCCTCCTGGTTGGTATAGCAATACGCCCCGGCAAGGGACGCTACAGATACACCAACATCTGCACCATATCACCCAGATTCCAAATACACAACAACACCTCCTTCCATCTACAGTTTGCGCAGAAGTGCTATGCCACCATCATGGTAAGTGTTCTATGGCCCGTGACCTCTCACTCTCACCCTGTGTCCACTATGACTGTCTGAGTACATGAATATGTGTTCCAGAATGACCCGGGTGCCTCCATGACTCAGGTGAGCGCCATTCCTGGATGCTCCATGCCGTTCCATTGGCCCAGACCAGACAGAGACCAGCTGCTGTGCGTGAGGATACTGGACCTGCCCAACTGCACCTGGTCTGGGGGCTTCAGGGTGGATATGAATCATTCTCTGCACATCAATGTCAGGTGGGGCTATTCATATTATTGTTATAAGATTACAAGAGGCAGTAAATACTAATACACTTATTGAGTGTGCCATTTAAACATGTTTATAGATTTTGATTCTACAACCTCCTGCACCACTGAACCTTATTTTTCAACCACTCTATCATAAAAATATTTCATAAAGTTTGTTGCCGACAGAATCATTGTGTATCCGTGTAGGGCAGAAGGTGGAATATTTGGACTGGAGTAATATCCATTCACCACTTTAAATGTCTCCATTAGACCCCCATGTTTACGCCATTCCTGCAGGGTGGATGGTTGCAACAATCTCAGCCTCTCCCTATAATCAGGTTACCCTTCTCTGCACCCTCTCCAGAAGTTGGACATATTCCAGCAGTGGGTGTAGTGTGATATGTGCAGACAATACTGTGTCCTCATTTGGTTTGCAGAGACAACAGCGCCACATGCTTCTTCCTGCGTCTGGAGGTGGTGCTGCAGGGGGCCACGTACTTCATAGTCTTCACGGACGCCGACACCATGCCTCCACCCATCAGACTGGACAACTATTCCCTCGTGCAACTCAAGTTTCATCAGGTGATTCAATCTTCTTATATATGATCATGGACCCCTATAACCCTTGGTCACAGCATCATGCGTGAATGACTGAAATTTCGTTTTAAAACATCAGATCAATCAGTCGGAATTATTTTAATAAAATAATTAATTTATCACTCTTATAGCACAACTTATTTACAATGACAATGTACAAAAGATTAATACAATAAATATATAATGAAACGGAGCTCTTGCTGTTCTTCAAAATAATGATAAATTCTTCTGGCAGGTGGGCTGCAAGGAAGAGTACTTACTGAAGGCTCACAGCTCCAAACCATGGGCCCTGGTGGAGGCCTGTGGGGCTGGGGCTCTGGGCATCAAGGCTCCGGGGGGCACGGGGACCACAGTGGACCTGCACAAGCTGGACACACAGAAGAGTATCACCTACCAGAACTTCATATACATCGCCTTCACAGGCACACACCTCAAGTGAGCACTCTTCATATAGCTTATGGTCTATTGGTAATAAATATATGGCACCATCTACTCATTAGCAGTTACTAGTAACGTTTGCTTGACCGCTAGGGGAGCGGGTTCGAGTCCTGCACAGGCCATAAAATTTGTGAACATGTTAAAAATTTCTATTATTTAGAATTTCAGGGATTTCAACGAATTCAACCACGAACATTGTAAACGTAAAGTGATCACACTTAGCCAAATTTTAAAACAGCAATAGAAGATGGTCGTAAGCCCAAAGTGGTTCATATTTATAAATATTCACCCCTAGTTGATTTAATGGTGCAACAAATAGTTATTGATGTTATGAACGATAAAGGTCTGGATATTGTATGTCTGAATGAAACAAAGAAGAAAGGCTGTGGTATGATTGATAAAAATGGGTTGAATGTTATGTGGTCTGGTGTGCCTGAGTCGGAGCATGCGAAACAAGGTGTGGGGGCTATTTTATCAAAAAGAATGAGTGAATGTATGAAAGATTTTAAATTTGTTAGTCCCAGGCTTATTTGGATCCGTTTCAGAATAGGCATTACGAGGATTTTCTTAGTAATAGGATATGCTCCTTGTGATGGCGTCTCTGATGCTGAAAAGGATGAGTTTTGGGAAAACGTTAGTGATATTGCAGAAAACCGAGGGGATAACGAAAGATTAATTTTAGCGGGTGATTTAAATGGGTGGGTTGGTGTTAGAAGACAGGGTTATGAAAGGGTTCTGGGTGCATATGGGGATGAACGGGTTAACGACAATGGAAATAGGATACTGGATTTATGTTTAGAAATGGATCTCTTTGTTGCAAACACCTTTTTTGCACACAAAAAGATCCACAGATACACGTGGCAAAGAAAGGATGAAAAAAGTATGATTGATTTAGTGTGCGTGGATTCTAGACTGAGGGGTTTGACCACGGATACTCGGGTTTTTCGAGGTGCTGAACTAGGGACGGACCATTTCCTTGTAGTTGCAAGAATTGATCTGTTCCGTGGTTGGCGATCGAGACCGAGAGAAGTGGAAAGCTCCAAAAGGATACGAATCGAAAAGTTAAATGAGGATAATTGTAAGGATGAATATGTAAGATTAATTGAAAGCACGTTGAACAACTTAGAATCAATCAATTATAGCTTAGAGGAACAATGGGAAATTATAAAACAATCTTTAGTAAATAGTGCGATTAAAGTATGTGGGGAATCTAAAACGGGTAGGAAAAAAGGTGATGCATGGTGGGACAAAGAAGTGAAAGCGGCTGTGAATAAAAAACAGAATGCGTGGAAGAATGTAGTTTGTGCGAAGAATGACTCCGACAAAACAGTTATGTATGATATTTATAAGAAAGAGAAGAATGCAGTTAAGAAACTTGTGAGCTTGAAAAAGAAAAAATTAGAGGATAATGAATGTAAAAAATTAAGTGCGAATGTGAATGGCAATTTAAAGCTCTTTTGGAAGGAAGTGAAAAGGAAAAGGTCTGGGAAGGATGAGAAAGTAAATTGTTTGAAAGATAAAAATGGATGTATGCTGACACAGGAAAAGGATATAGGTCTGAGATGGAAAGAGTATTTTGAGGAGTTGTTTGAAACCAAGGATGGATGCGGCAGTTTGTGCCAAGTAAGTATAAATGGACAGGGTGATGAGAGTCAGCAAATTAGTATGAATGAACTTATGAATGCGCTTAAAAAAGCAAAAAACGGGAAAGCGTCAGGTTGCGATAGGGTAGCAACGGAGCTTATCAGGTATGGCGGCCGAGTGACGCTGCAGTGGTGCCTGGAGCTTTTCAACTTGTGCTGGACGGAAGGCCGTACCCCAGGTGACTGGAGGAAAGCCATTATCTGCCCTCTGTACAAGGGGAAGGGCTCCCGGTTGGACTGTGGCAACTATCGTGCAATCAGCTTGTTGAGCAACGTGGGTAAATTATACAGTAGAATTTTAGTAGACAGGGTTAGAACAATAACTGAAAATAAAGTTTGGGATTCACAAGGGGCTTTTATGAATGGGAGGGGGTGTGCCGATCAGATCTTCGCTCTGCGGATGATTACGGAGAAGCTTTTGAGTAAACATCAGAAGCTTTTCTGTGCATTCGTAGATTTGGAAAAGGCATATGATAGGGTAGACAGGGGTAAATTATGGGAAGTTCTATCAATTTATGGAGTGAATAACCGGTTGATTCGTGCCATTGCTTCGCTATATTCGGAAAGTACTGCGTGTGTGAAGGTGAACAGTCACCTTTCACCGGAGTTCTATCTTACGAAAGGTGTGAAGCAAGGGTGCGTCATGTCACCCTGGTTGTTCAATTTGTTCTTTGATTTTTGCGTCAGTGGGTTAAAAGATATAAATATAGGGGTGTGTGCTAAATGGAATAAAGGTATGTGCGCTTATGTATGCAGATGATTTAGTACTTATGGCTGAGTGTGAAAATGATTTGCAAGAACTTGTGTCAAGTGTGTTTGAAAATTGTGCAAAAAATGGTCTAAAAATGAATGTAAGCAAAACAAAGGTGTTGGTATTTGAAAGGGATGAAGCAAGAACGAATTGCAAAGTAACCGTAGAAAATGAATGTCTTGAGCAAGTGAATGAGTTTGTGTATTTAGGAAGCATGTTTAGTCGTGATGGAAAGTGTGAAAAAGAAATCGAACGTAGGAAAGTTGCTGGTCGCAGGGTGGGCGGTGCATTAAGACCTATAATGAGAAACAACAACGTCTCACTACAAGCAAAGAAACTAGTGCATAACGCAATCCTGCTACCATCGATGATGTATGGTTGTGAAACGTGGACATGGACGAAAAAAGAAGAATGTAGTATAAATGCAGTAGAGATGAAATCTCTACGAAGAATATGTGGAAAAACTTTATGGGACATGGAAAGGAATGAAAATATTAGGAAAGAATGTGGTATGGAAGTAAGTGTTGTGACAAAGATGAAAGTTAATAAGTTGAGATGGTTTGGGCATGTGGAAAGAATGGATGCAAACAGAATGACAAAGAAAATTCATAAGGCTGAAAGGAATGGTGTAAGAAAGCGTGGGCGACCGAGAATGACGTGGATCGAACACATCGATTCCGTCCTCAAGGAAGGCCAGGTAAGAAGTAAGAGAAATAGGAGAAGCTGTATGAGAAATGGTATGTCGGTGGAAGAAGCGAAAGAAGTATGCTTGGATAGAAAAGAGTGGAGGTCCGTTCTCTCTGCCTACCCCTTACGGGACACGGCGTGATGGGTATAAAAATAGTTGGTTCTATAGAAATTTGTTAGATTCTTTATATCTAATAGTTTAATGGCATCTAAAGCTGTAACTTAATCTGAGTTCTCAATTGTTCTTTTTCCAGACCTGTGGAGGCTGGTGGCTCCAATGTAGAGTCCCTGCAGCTAGTGCTGTGCGCCTGGGGCGGGGCTAACAGTGGAGGGGGCAGGGTGGTGCTGGGCAGGCGCAGGGAGGCCGAGCGCGCCCAGCTGTGGCGGCTCAGTCCCCAGGGACATCTGCTGCATGAAGGCAGCTCCCCTCCACAGCCAGCCAACTCTCCTCCGGACATAACAGCCCCACACGCTCTGGTGTTGGACATTGAAGGCAGCGCAGTGCAGCCAGGGTGCATGGTGGGGTTGTGTCTTAGACGGGTCAATCCCCGTAGATCATCTACCCAGACCTGGAACTTCACTTCGGATGGCCGGCTGACTTGTGCCCACCGCACCATGTGTGTGCAGCCACAGGATGGCTTCTTTGGTTTGAGGGAAGGTGAGATATTGCAGAAGTACATCTTGTATGAGTCAAAATGTCTATTGTGCTGACTTCCTTTATTCCTACACACAGTTTGGGTCAGTGTCGTGTTAACTGTTTGTAATTCCAGGTGCAAGAGCCGTGCTAGGCATGCCTGGAAATCCAGGTCCACACTTACTAGCAAATGGCGTTCCCATAGAGCAGGCAGTGTCCAGCCAGACGCTGAGACCGGGATCTGGGTTCCTCAGCATCACCGTGGAGACGGATGGCCCCACCAGGGTGGTCAAGATTATTGATTCTAAACTGAAGGTGTGTATGTGAACTATACAATATGTAAACGGGTTGATAGCCTCGTGGTTCGGTCACCAACTTTCGCACCAAAGGTTCTAGGTTTGATCCCTGGTGCTGATCATCTTCCTCTTTAACAACACCAACTTTTTTTTCTGTGCAAAATGTCAAAAGTGTATTTGTTTTCATTTTAAGTGAGGCCAGATTCATTAAAAAAATATAAGTAAAAGTTCTTAGTTTTATATATAACTTTGAATAGATGATAGTCTAAAAGCAATAAATTGATTAACCTTCACTCCTTGACTGTGCAGAAATAGTGAAATTCATAATAAATCAACATAATAATATGCAAAAGTCAGTGTTTATTGCCTGAGGCAATTTTTTCAAGCCAACTGGTGCCATCCAATCTGGGACAGACCAACCTCAGGTTGAAATTAATTTTAACCAAAAAACACTGTGAATAATTCGGATTCGACTAGGAACTAATCAAAAGTTAGTACCTATACCACTAGGCTACCAAGGTCAGTAATTATTGTTTCAAGTTCTCACATCCTTCAGGAAGCCATGGAAGGTATAGTCTAATTTGAACCGGGACAGCACTGCTTAGTGAACCTTAAGATAACCTCTGGTGATATATGTGAGTTCAGCTGGATTGGTTTGTGAATGTTTCAGGAAGAAAACTGGTGTGAGGGGCGAGCTGGAGACAATATCCTGGCCAACGGCAGCACTACGGGGGCCAGCACTGGGGAGGTGCAAGTGCGTCTGGCTGTCAAGGGGGTGGGGGTGTCTATAGTGCAGAAGGTGCCCCCATTAGAGCTGGTGTATGCCCACCACAAGGGGGTCTTACTGGAGACCATCTGGACCCCCACCATGCAGGCCCTCAACTTATCTGTGCAGGATATGCAGTATGACAACCAGGTCTGTGTTGAGTATGGTATATTGAGTATGGTCAGTGTTGGCAAGGTATCTGTCCAGCCTGTTCTTAAACATGATCACAGATGGTGATTCCACAACCATCCCCACCACTGAATTCTATTCCTTAACCATTCTGTTTGCCAAAAAATGCTTCATGAAGTTTGTTAAGAACGGTGTTGCCAACAATTTCGTTGTGTGTCCATGTTGGTTGGTGGTGAATATAAAATCAATACATGATGAGGTTGAATAAAAATAACAACATGAAGCAGAGATAGTCCATTGTACACTGATAGTTGTTCATATTTCCCCCAAACATCTCACCCATATTATGTTTTTGTTTTCAGCTGTTGGGCACACCATGTCCTGTCCTGCTGCACTCCACAAGGCTGCGTGGTTTACCCTCGTCATCCACCAGCAGTGGAGTTGGAGCTCTGCCCATCGTCCAAGTCAGTGTGGAGAGGACCACACCTTCATCACCCAGACAGCGTGCGCACATATTTCAGCACTTCCTCCTGACTTTGCGTCCGCTATCGTTGCATTTGGAAGAACGCCTCTTGCTCCTGCTGGCTCAGTGGTTTGGCCTAGCCTCTCAAGCGCAACAACAAGTCAATGAAGATCCCGACGAGTCAGACTTTGAAGCTCAGAAGATCCTGACAGAAGTGACGGCTGCTCATGCCAAGAGATACTACTTCAGAGTGCTCAAGCTGCAGCCCAGCCAGGTGCCATTCATCTTCTTAATATTTAGATCAGATGATGTGTCATTTAAGAGGTGGGACTAGTCCTGTGAGGTTGACTCCCAACTGTCTATCCACCTCTTTGGTGGTCTGCTTGGAAGTAGTCTTCCATGGGGTTGGCCGTGCAATCTAATGTGAGGGATTCTGGATGAGTCCATTCTCCTCACATGTGCATACCAAAATCTTCTCTTGACCTCCCCCATCTTACTATATCTTCGATCTCGCATATTTCCTGTACCCACCGATCACCGATTTCACCGATCTGGTCTCCCGAATATATGTGCCATAAACACACCATAGAGCGAGTGCAGAGTAAGTTTTTGAGACACATCAACTACAAATTGGGTATACCCAGCGAGGATCTGAACTACGAGCGGTTACGAGAGCTATTAAACATGCACAAGCTGTCTGAAAGACGCACTTTGTCTGACCTCATCGTGCTCTATAAAATTCTGAATAACCTTTTCGACGAGCCCGCACTGATCGGTCTCATAAGATTCCACATACCATCCCGCAGCACTAGAAGTAGATGCCTTTTTAGCTGTGACAATTCTTTTACTACCAACTACTTGAAGAGTACGGTATTCCCACGACTCCATCGTCTGGGAAACGAATACGCGAACGACATTGATATTTTTAGCTCCAGCATCGACATCTTCAAGTCACATTAGGACAACTTTCTCATAATGGTTCCAACAGACTTACTGTCTCGACTGATCTTCACTGATTCCTCGACATCTGCTTCAGCTGCGACTGTGGTCTTTTAGGCTTTCTATCCATCCCGCCTTCTACCTCTTGTTGTTGAGCTGTTCTACCTCGACGCTTTTCAACGCATAGTAATTTAGCGACCTGAAATACTTCTGTGGGTATATCATACCCTCATCATCCTGCTTAATCACTTATAGTAATCCGAATACCTCTCCTCTTATGTATCACCTAGACGGAGACTTCTAATCAAATTTCTGGCAACTGTCATCAGTCATCCATTAGCCTTGTATTCTCGAATTATTGTATTTATCTATTACACTGAAGAAACGTGTTGCACGTAATTTTTCTCTCTGTAATGCTTATGGAGGGAAGAAATAATAACAATATGTGTATCTATATAGTTTAATTATGTACTTATGTATTTTTTTTACTTTGTATTTTTACTGCTCTCTATGTTATCTTTTTTTTTTCTTTAAAAGGCAATTTGCCATTGATAAATAAAATAATAAAATAAATAAAAATAATAAATAATAAAAAATAATACCCTCGTATTCCTTATTCTATCTCTGAGGGTCTTCCCAGCAATGCTTCTTAGAGTCTTCATTTCTGACACTCTCATTGCATTTTCCGTTTTAGTGTTATCCACCCAAAACTCTATGCTGTATGTAATAATGAATCGTACAAGTTTTATATATTGTGATTTTTCTGCTGATTTTCATGCCATAATTTTTCCATGTAGAGTTTCTTAAATTACCCGAAATCTGTCTGACCACATAAATCCACACCAAGGCTCCTGAATTTTGACACTTGTTCCACAAGGAGACAATCCACAGATATTATGCTGCAGTTGATTGGTGACGGTGAAACTCCATATTTTTAATTTTCGCCGCTGGGCGCTGATATTATCATAAGTTCCAACCATTCTGGAATCCATTATCTGACATGTGGTTCTGTTGTTGCAGATAAGACTCAGTATGCAGACTGCCGGCAAGCTTCCCCCAAAGCTGGCTGCTCTCAAGAAGAGGCTGGGCCTGACCCTCATTAAGTTTGAAGATGCGGGTGTGGAGCTGGAACCCTTTGTCAGGATGCATCCCTTTGAGACCAGTCAGTTCTTATGGCACGCCATACTAAAACATTACAAAGATGTAAGTAACTGAGTATATCTAATGGAATAACATCACAAGCTCAGTGTGACTGACTAACAAAATACTCGACTGTTTCAGGAGTTGAAGTGGCAGGCGGCCATCATCTTAGGCTCTGTGGACTTTCTGGGAAATCCACTAGGCTTTGTCCAAGATGTGTCTGATGGAGTGTCGGGTCTCATATATGAGGGTAATGTTGGTGCTCTGGTCAAGAATGTAACCCACGGACTGTCTAATTCTGCCGCTAAAGTGACTGGTGAGTGTTGAGACATATTTTATTGTTTTTAATTTTTTGTGGGATTTGTTTTAATAAAATGAGTATTTACAGAGTCTCTGGGAGATGGACTAGGCCGTGTGATACTGGATGAGGCTCACGAGGAGACCAGGGCGCGGATAAGGGGCGTGGGCTCGGGAGGGGAGGTGGGGCCCAGTGGACATCTGGCGGCTGGACTGCGTGGCCTGGGCCTGGGTCTGCTGGGAGGGATGACCTCCCTGGTGAAGCACAGCTACGAGGGAGCGCAGCACCAAGGACTGCCAGGGTTCTTAGCAGGTGTGGGCAAAGGTCTAGTGGGCACCCTCACCAAGCCTGTGGTGGGAGTGTTGGACTTGGCTGCAGAAACAGCAGCTGCTCTCCGAGATACCAGCCGAAGGTACTTTAACTGTAAATTTTATCTTAGCCATTGATGTGTGAATTCCTGTTTTAAATCTAACATTTGCTCCGGTTGGGTCCGAAAAGTTTCTATGTTTTTTCACTTGAGGCTGTCTCAGTTTGGATGGGACTGATTGACTGGTAGAGAATGATTCAATCATTAAGTTCAGCCGGCTATACTGACATCTATGTTTAGAAGAGTGTTCTTTATTTATCTTGTGATTTACACAATTTCTAAGTAACCAATTCTATTTCAGTGGAGAAAGATGGATCCCAGAACGGCTACGTCCACCCAGATGCCCCATAGGACCCGGAGGCCTCTTACCAAGATACTCCAGGTCTCAGAGCCTGGGCAGACAGCTGCTATACACCATCACCCAGACCTTACACACGCCCATGGAAGTGTTCCTGGCATACGACACCATCCGCTCCCACCCCTACGACATCCGAGCCCTGGTGTCCACCACACACCTGCGCGTCTTCACCTGCACCTCGGGGGAGCCGCACATCGTGATAGAGAGCCATCTCAGCAACATCGTGCTGTGTCAGGCGGTGAGTGGGACGGTGGGGGAGCACTACATAGAGCTGGTGGTGAGGGGCGAGGGGGGCAGTGGGCATGTGCGCCGGCCCCAGGTGCAGTGCGACACGGGCGACCAGGCCCGCTGGGTCACGCACCAACTCAACTACGCCAAGTCCATGTACCAGGAGACCCTCTACACTCTGCAAGAGAATGAATTGGTTTACGACTGACTTGTCTTGTACTAAGTCTTGTAAATATGTACATAGTCACGTTGGTGCTTCTCAGAAGTATTGGAGATTGGACAATTGGAGTTGTATCTAACTAAAGATCTCTGTATGGAACTTTGTGTCATTCATATTGGGTGAATGGTTCATATTGAACCATCAACTATTTGATACTATCAATTAATGCGTTTGATTTTTAAGAGATTAATTTTTACAAATTTGCATCATTACATGGTTTCAGTCATCTTCTACTGCTGTTTCAAATATCTTTGATTGATTTAATGATAGTATCAAATAGTTAGTAATAATACCTATACTTCTGGAAATTTTATGTATCGAATATCAGACTTTTTTTTGGCCAAATTATGTTGAGAACTTAACATCTACCCAATATGGAAATCTTTGAATTGATTAAAATGTGAAATTAACAAAAGACGGACTTACGACAAGGACTCAAAACAAACCATATTCATACTTGTTACTGTGTTCACTTTACATTCATTTACTTACTGAAGTAGGTGCTATGTATATAGCTATGATACATTTATGTGAAAATGTACGTACTTCTGTTAAAAATAGATGTGGATATCTACCCACAAACACTGCCGACCTTCTTTACTACCGATTGTCCTGTCACTCACTCGGAATATCCGATGTAACGACATCTATGGTTACGTCTTTTGAAATGACTGATGCTTAGGTTAAGTTTTTCCATTACAATAATATACTGGTGAAACAAGCACTCTGTAGGTTAGATTCCAAACAAATTGTTGGAATATTCACAAATACTTAGGTTAATATTTTTATACAAAGCTTATTTATTTACCAAATGAAATTTCCCAACATAAAAAATATGGGATGACAGAATTATTATTTGAATTATTATTTAAGTTCTGTGGTCATCTTAAGGTGGGCTTAGACTAAACTTAGCTTAGATTCCACAACATTCTCTTGTGTTAACATACATAATACATCATTATTTCAATTAATCTATTTTTGTTAGCCAAGATTCTATAGAGTTTCATAAGAATGGCTACTGGTTTGGGTACAAATAGATTTTCAGTCTCAAAATCGGACAAAGTATGATTGTGGCCTCAGACGTTTAACGTATTAGCAATAATTTGCAATCTTGAATTGCAATTCGCAACTCTAGAGCATGTGTTGTACCAGAATTCTACAATTCTGTAGTTCTGCCTCTTTGTTGGTTAAGTCTAAACCCACCTTCATAATTTTATAACCGCTCTATTGTATCCCATCCATGAACAGTGGAGGTATAAACCTAAGTAGGATTTCTTTTTGGTGATTACCTTAGTAAATTGTGGTAGGCATAAGTGCTTAGTAATTTGGAACAAAAGTAAACCTTGGTGTTTTAGTGTTCAGGCAGTCCCCTTGCCTCCACCCTCATGATATAATATATATTTTTTATTTTTTTTATTCAGTCAAAAAAAAACATCACTCAGCATAACAGGTACAAACCCATTGCAATGAGCAACCTGTTATGTATCTGAGCTTGTACTTATTCTGTTATTTGAAGCAAGCAGGATTTGCTTTATTTATTTTATTTATAATTAGCATTGAATTGTACAGTAAAAGCACAAATGTTGCGTCCTGGTAACAAATTCTGTTCCTAGAACATTTAATTCATTTTTAGTATTATTTATTTATTATGTTATATTGTTTTTATTCAATAGATAAGATTATTGCTATAATAGCAATTCTTTCACCCAATATACAAAAAAAAGTTATTTTTGATTCCAGCACAATTTCGGGATTTAACAATCTTTCCATAATGACTTGTTATAAAGAACTTCCACTACATGAATAGGTACATAAACCTCCAGAACACATTGTTCTTATAATTGTTACCTTTTTGAAGCCAAAGCAAGAAATATATATTATTGTTGTTAAATAATTTATTGGAATAGCCTGGCTGCACCCGAGCCTTAAAAGGGTGAATTTGATATTGTAAACCATGTCTAAAGAATGTTTTACTCTTTTGTACATACGATTCCATTGATTTATATCTACTACGTACTAGATGCGACATTCAAAACTAAATTTTTAAACTATTATGTCACATTTTTTTTACAAGGTACAGAAGTGAAGAGATTTTGAGGGGAAGGAAATGTAGTCACAATATCAAAAACTCTTAATGGGAAGTTTTCTGGGGAGCTTCCGACAATACACACTAGGTGGCAGAACTTCTAATCAGGTCTATTGTCAAATTCAGTGCTGCCAACGTAGAGATGTTTTTTTCAGTGATGCCAACGTTGGGAAGTTTGTTTTCCATTGTGTTGCTAAGAAGTTGTTGATTGAGTTGCTAAGAAGTTGTTGATTTTTTTTGCGCATAAATTTGAGAATAAATCTCAGTGGTGCTGTTCTGTATTTTTTAATTTGTGTTTAAGTAGGTATATAAAAAAAGATGAACAATTTTATTTGTAATAGTATGTAAAAAATGTACAATGATTACTCTAAACCTATTGTAAGTTATCATGTATAATAATATATAAGTTGGTTAATTTGAAATAAACTAGAATGATATTTTGGAGGTTAGATTGTGAGCGACCATAAGAAGAAGAAGAAGTAAATCGCCCCCGTTGGCAACACTGAATTTGACAATAGACCGGATTAGCAAGGGCGCCTCTAGCGGCACAAAAAGGAAAAAAAACATCCCATTACAAACAGTGCTAGGCAAGTGCATTTTTGTTGTCAATATGAGTAGGTGTTTTATTTGTTCGTCTGAGCTGGTACATTTGAATTACTTGGACCTTTTCTAAAATAAAAACCATTGCAAAGGTGATAGATGAGGAGATACTGCTTCTAGTACATAGAACATATAATTCAATTTGAAAAAAAATAGATAAACAATTTTGCTGTGTGCTGCGTAAGAATATTTCAATTCATTTAAAGAGAAACTCTGTGGAACTTCTCTTTTTTTATTTCATCACACTGTGCTACATTCTTGCACACTGCCAGAGCACATCTCTGTTAGCAGATCCCATCCTTCTCTATTGGTGATCTCCTCACAAGATACTTATTACCTCTCTAGTGTGTAGTTGAGGGCAGCACAAGTTCAGGATGTAAGGTTTACTTTACTTTGTGGTAGTAATATTTAGCTGTGATAGCCTCAACACTCCACACCCCATTGGACTGAAGCTGCGAGTGAGAATATTATTAATATCATGTTTTTTTGTTTTCTTTTATAGACCACTTTGCTTTATAACAATGTTTGGATAATTTGTGTTATCAATTGTTGTTGTTTTAATAAATTATCTATTTTATTAATTATTATTTTTATTTTATTATGTGGTACCTTTCAATCGTGTCTTATCTTCCCACAATCAAACTCAGTTTATTTTTAGGAATCGAACCTGGAACCTCTTATCAGAAGTCACCTATACCACTAGGCTACCGAGATCGGTTGTTTTTTTTTTTTCAAAATTAACTTAGATGAGTGTCTTTTTGGAAAATAGTGATAAATTAAATGATACAACTCAAATGGCCATAGATATGGAAATGTCTTCACCTGGAAACCCCCCCCCCCCCCAGGTCTTTTTATAATAAGAAAAAGAATGTTGGTTTTTGAGAAGCTGTAAGTATTAATAGGCATGATCACAGGAGGGTAATTAGGTTATTTTCTGTGTTTGATGAATTTTGTTGAAAATGGTTGTTGGGATTTCTAGTTGAAGTGAGCAGCATTGAGAGATAATAGAATCAGTGCTGTGATAATAATTCTCTAGAGTGGAGCCACTACACTTATGCAACATTTCATTAGTGACACAGAGATATTTGAGGGCTCCTGGTGTGTGCTCTACCACAGTGGAGGGTTCTTATCAGCTCCATTACGCATAGTTTAAATTTTTTTAATAATGATTATTACATAGGTTTTGTTGAATAAATTTTTCAAGACTATGACGAGAGGTTCACTCTCTTGATCTATATCGAGGAAGTTGAAGTTATTCTCTTAGTTCTATGCAAGGGCGGATCCAGGGGGGGGGTTAGGGGGGTCATGACCCCCCCCTAGGCTATGTAATCTCAAGTAGGGCAGTGATATTTATTAATAAAATCTTTATTTTGCTAGCATAATTATAATTTCATGTGGGCCATGACCCCCCCCTGGAGCAAAAGTACCATATAACAAATTTAGGAAATGACCTTTTTTTTTTTTTAGGAAAAGTGTAGTTTCCAGATACCAAATTTTGAAAATGACCTTTTTTTTTAGGAAAAGTGTAGTTTCCAGATACCAAATTTTGAAAATGACCTTTTTTTTACTTTGTGACCCCCCCCTGGTGCCAAGGCTGGATCCGCCCTTGGTTCTATGGTTATCATATTATTAAGTTCTATGGTTTTGGTAAGTATGCAAGAATTATCCTAAAAAAAGCCTTGCATCTCAAATAGTTCCTTTTATTTTATTTTATTTTTTTATTTTATTTATTATTGTAATTATTATAGTATATCGTCACACATTAGGTTTAAAAAAAAAGAATTCTATATGTTAAAAACACCACCTATGTATAATAAGGTATCTTTAGTTGTGTAAAATGTATTGATATATAATATTATACTATTGTAATCTATTATAAATCTGTATTTAGGCACATATCACTCTTATAGGGTGAGTTGCCGTAATAAAAAAAAAAAAAAGTTCCTCTACTCCTATCCTTGTTCACTCTCAAATCTTCAAAAATCTATGTGTTTCAATATAGCTTTTGTAGTATTAACTTAATGGTATAGACATAACTTCAAATCAAAAGGTCCTGGGTTTTTCTTGGTCAGGTCAGAATTTTTTGAAAGTGTTTTTCATTTAAAAACTCTAGCCGGTGTTGGCCGGTCTCTGATTTGATGGAATTGTTTGACAGAAAAAATAGGCTCAGGTAATAAGTTCTGCTGGCTGTAGGTACTGATATCTTTGTGTAGAAAAAAGTTAATTTATTTATTACTGATGATGATGCCCGATGCCTGAAATATTCCAACTGTGGTGGTTTGTTAGATGATTTTTTCAATGACGATCATCATTTGAAAAGTATGTGATGGAAGTGCAATTGAATTGTTTTTAAAAGAATAACAATGGATAAGTGCAGATAAAAGGAGTAGAGTGTGGTTCAGTTGGCAGATAAGAGGTGTGCTGGAGCCACCTATAGCACACTCCCACACCAGATAAGGCCGGGCAGTGTTACCTCCAGCTACTGTACTGTCCTCTGGTGAGTGCTCACATTATTTATTTATGTACAAAGTTTATAGTTTGTCATAAACAAAAATACATTGTCAGAAACAACATTAGGTATAATTAGAGACTGGAAAATTTCGCGATCGCGATAAAACGATTTTTTTCGCGAATTTTGATGTTTTTGCGCGAATAACGCGAATTTCGAGGTTTTTGTATAATCATTTGTCTGCCTTCTTTACACTTTTAATCATAATAATCACTAATACTATTTTTCTTAGTTAATTAATGCATTGGAGGAAATTTAACCAAAAATGAATGGATCTGAACGAAGGGATGAGATGTAGAGACTGCACTGTGATTTTTTTTGCCCATCACGCAGGGGCAAGTAGAACGGACCTCCTTTCTTTTCTATCCAAGCACACTTCATTCACTCCTTCCATCGACATGCCATTTCTCATACCACCTGGAGAAATAGGAGTATTTCTTTTACTTCTGACGACCTTCCTTGAAGACAGAATCAGTTTGTTTCATCCATTTCTTTCTCAGACAGCTTCTTAAATTTTTCTTTACAGCTTTATAAATTCTTTTTGAGATCCCATTCTTTTAACATATTATGTACCTCAGCTTATTGACTTTCATCTTTGTCACAACACTAACTTTCATACCACATTCCCTCCTAATATTCTCATTCCTTTCTATATTCCACAGAGTCTTCCCCATATTCTTTGTAGAGCCTGAGAGATATTATGATGATAGAAAAACCTCCCTGGGTTCCTACTTCAAGTGTGCTACCTAGACAATATAATATACTGTATTGGTGTGCTAAATTTCAAAATATTGTTCCAAAATTATAGTCTAATATATTTTTTCAAAAGGGTACATTTAGGACTACTGCATTATTGCTACACTAAATGTTTGCCCTGTACATTTTTACTTGGTTGTACGCTAGAGACTTGCGTCAGCACCTGAGAAAACAGCTGTTTTGAGAACAATGGATCTGACAGGTGCTGTCATCAATTAGTGGATAGATTTGTTATTTTGTTTAGATAGCGAATTGACGATCTTTTGAGATGCCGCTATCTTGATGATTGGTGTGTTCTTTAGATCTCATTAAGTTTGTTTTTTATACGAATTTTTAACTAAGACATGTTTGCTCTTAGCTATCTACAAGAAATAGTGAACTATGGATGAAAATCGAAAGCAACGCGAGAACGTGGATTTGGAGAAAGTACCTTGCGTGAGGAAGCCTTTATTTCAACCTGACATCAAAGAAGTTGTGCAAGGTACGGTTGACACACTTTTCTTCCTGATCCTTCGTTTAGGGAAACCATAACTACATTGCCCAACCATATTGTTCTCTAGTAGGACTAGTATCTTGTCTAAGTGATATTCTGTTGTCCATCTAAATTTATCATTTCTGTCTTATATACCTGCCTTTATAATTGAATCTGTAATTTTGGACTCTGTACTGGTTAATGTGCTTTGTCTAAACTTGATATGCAAAGCGAGCTACAAAGTGATCATCGCAAAAAGAGATACACTCTACAATAAACAGTATTTTTCTTAGCTAGGTGGACTTCCTTGCTTGCAAATGAGATTAAGTTGAAGAACACAGATCACTCAGTTTAAGACAAAATTAATAAAAACATTACTTAAGTGTGAATTGTGTAAGTGCCCCTATAATTTTTTTTTTCGTATTTTCATCTATCTATACTCCCTTTTTGACCCCACTTAGGGGCATAGGGAGGCAACAAGAACTCTCACGTAACTTCGATGAACTCCTCCCACACCATATCCCTCAGCAGAAGAACAGCACCTCCTCGGCTAACTGTCATTCTGTATTCTTAACACATGTCCATTTTGTCTCCCCATTGTGAATGTGCGCCAGGTGTATAGCATTGTTGAGGTAGTATCATTTATTATATTAGTCAATATTCTTCTTAGGCGCTTTGTTTCAAAGGCCGAGACTTTCGTGCATTTTCATGGATAAATTGTTTTTTAATTTTTTTCATTTAATTTGTTGACTGCCTCTGACGTTTTAGGTACCTGCATCCGATTAGCCAACATATAAAATTTGTTTATCATTTTAGTAGTAAAAAAAACACAAACCAATTGAAAAATTGAGCTCACGCACCACGCCACTATACACGCACCACGCCACTATACACGCACCACGCCACTATACACGCACCACGCCACTATACACGCACCACGCCACTATACACGCACCACGCCACTATACACGCATCACTCCAATCTGAATGCCGAAGGAATATTTCCAAATACAAAAGGTATCATATTCGGAACCCCGAGCAGGGTTTTCTGCAGTCAAGGAGTTAATCATGTGTCAAGATAACACATTGTATATTTTCATTGCTCAGCGCAAAGGGTTTGTACCTGTTATGCTGAGTAATGATGTTTTTGATTGTGTAAAAAAATATATAATAAATAAATAATCATGGTCCTATAACATTATTTTCAGTTCTTTCCGATGGGCTGAAGAAAAACTTTGAAGAAGTCTCTGTGGAGGTTGTGGAATGTCCAGATTTGACCCAGCAGCCGTTCACTCTGGTCTGTAAAGGTACACACACATTTTATATTTGTGCCAACTCCACATGCTGGTTATTC
This sequence comes from Mystacides longicornis, assembly GCA_963576905.1. Taxonomy (NCBI): domain Eukaryota; kingdom Metazoa; phylum Arthropoda; class Insecta; order Trichoptera; family Leptoceridae; genus Mystacides; species Mystacides longicornis. The sequence continues at coordinate 169,672 of OY756427.1, read as the reverse complement.
ATTCTAGAACTGTCCTTCTGTCCCAAACAAATATGAGCATAAGATAAAGTAAACAAGGCAAAACTACTTTTAATTTTTTTTCTAAAGTAGTTGTTAAGTAACATTCTATTATGTTCATTGAATTTCAATCCATAAAAAGTTTGTTTAATGAGGCCTTATAAATAAAATTATGGTAAACTATAAAATCCAAATCCATACTCCCTTAAGACCCCACTTAGGGGCATAGGGAGGCAACAAGAGCTCTCCATTGCGCTCGATCTTGCGCAATGTTAATGACCTCCTCCCACACCATGTCCATGTCCCTCAGCTCTGCTTCGAAGGAGCGGAACACAGTATGAGAGGGTCTTTCTCGTCCTCGAATAACTATAAAAACCGTTTTAAAATCTGCATACTGCGGTACATCAGTATAATACTATACTTAATGATTTTCTTAGTCCTGTGAAATTTGTTTAGCCAAGATTTAACCTGTGTTAATAGATTTCAAAGCAAACATTTTCAAGACAGAATTTCGATGAAAAAAATCTAACTTTACACTTATGTAGTATACAATACATATGGTATGATATGAATAATTTCCATTGTGCTTGATAAGAGAGTGTGCACTGTGCAGGTCTGGGAGGCTCACCACAGATATTTGATGTTGGGGGTCCCCCGTATCTCCTGCCCCTGGTCACCAGAGAGAAGGTGTACAGCCTGCCAGACATATGCGGCCTCAGTGGCATCAATCCTGTCTACGCCATTGGAGCAGGGGCTGGACCTTTCCCTTTCGTTGGCACTAACTGTGAGGTAGGCCTCCATCACTTCACTCTTGTTGGCACTAACTGTGAGGTAGGCCTCCATCACTTCACTCTTGTTGGCACTAACTGTGAGGTAGGCCTCCATCACTTCACTCTTGTTGGCACTAACTGTGAGGTAGGCCTCCATCACTTCACTCTTGTTGGCACTAACTGTGAGGTAGGCCTCCATCACTTCACTCTTGTTTCATCCACAACACGTAAAATCAATTTTTGTTTGAAATGTCTTTTGTAGTACCTGTCAAAGGTATATTTGGATAGTATATGACAAGTTACAAACTTATTAATGCTAACCTTACACTAATCATGTTCAACTGACCAACAGTTGACATGTGAGGAAAGAGAGTGGAGCCTTAGATTGGCAGTGTCTTTTCTTTGACATTTATCTATGGCCCCAGTTCGTATGTGATGTTTGTTGTAGCATGTCTGTACAATAATGTCTGAACTTCTTTTGTTACATTTCAGGGAATATTCAACTTGTCGGTGGTAGATGGTGTGGTGAACCAGCAGTCCCGAGTGGCCACTGTGGAGCCCTATGGGGCCCTCCCAGGTGAGGGGCACTGCAAGCTGCAGATACTTCCTCCCCATGAGCACAGGTGTGCCCTCATGGCCAATCTCTTCATGAGTAAAGGAAATACCGATAAGGTCTGTACGCCTCACTGTACATTATCACTTTTTTCCTTGACTTCCTTATATCCTAACCACAGTGAACCCTTGCAGGTGTTGCGGGTGGAGTGCGGGAAGAGAACAGGCAGTGAGGACTACATCTCCGCCATTAGGAAGACTCTACAGAACCACTATCAGCAAAATCCTGTTGGTAAGTTCCATACATAACATGCATCCATTTTAATTGTTGAGATTATTTTTATGTGTATATGTGTTTCATGTGAATTAACTTTGCAGGGCTGGGAGGTGTCTTCCTCTTGCAAGAGGGCAAAGCTAAGGAACACGTCATGCCTGACTTCTCGGAGACCCCTCTCCTCTCTGACGAGGATGTGGACAATTGGTTGCACTTTTTTGATATGTCGGCACCACTCATCAACGTGGGTACCCTGGTGTCACACGATCCTGTGAGTATAACATTATTTATTTTCCTGCTCTGACTGGTCTCATCACTTACGTTATTTTTCTGTGTAAGCTTTCTTTTCTTATCTCAACTGTTGAATAAATGAAGGTTCTGCAGGTGTCAAGAGAATAGATTATCATAGATGTACACAGCGTTAAGTAATATGATAATCTTTGTTATTAGGAGCTAGACCTGCGTGTCCAGCACTTCCACACCTTCAGTCACCACAACGAAGGGGGCCACTACCACATAGACACCACGCCCCTCACCGCCCACTACCTGGGCTACTTCAGCATTGCAGAGACCATCGTACGAGTGGACGCCCCAGCCGTCTCACACAAGATTGGAAGAGACTAACCAGAGAGGCTCATTCACATGGCACGTTCTTTAGAAACATTGCTATATATTTTTTATCCATAGCTTTAAATGGTGTTGTGATATATTTTCTTATGATTATATTAATAATTTGGATATAAAATGAAATTTAACTTCCTTCCCCCTCTCCAACGTATGTCTCTTTTATTGGGGAAACTAAAAGGTTTTAAGAGAGAAACTTTACGGCAAAAAAATCATCACTAACAACCTGATTTTTAACAACAATAACTTAAAATGCCTCTTAGTTACACCAGCGGGTCCGCATTATCTTAGTAAATCTGATCTTTTGTCAGGAAGAAAAGGTAGGAATTACACAACAGACACTCAAACTAAGAAAAACATATTTATTTAGTAGACAATGTGTGGTTATTTCTCCAAGTGCAAGTCTCTAGTGAGTGTGTGCACAGAGACCTGCATCATGTACTTCTTGTTCTGGTTGAAGTTATCAATGGCTTTCTGTCTGGCTTCCTCCCAGGCGTAGAGCTCCCTGTATAAAGATCTCACATACTTCATCCGCCCCTGTCCATTGACAAATCTGAAGACATCTTCAAGTTTCTCCATCCATTTGGCTCTGACACAGAGCCTGAGCCACCTGAAGCGGATTTCACAATTCTCAGACAGCTGCAACTTGTATGTACCCTGCAAAGCCCTCAACATCTCTACACTGGGCTGGGAAGCATCTTCTAGTAGAAGGGTCAAAAACTGAATGACTTGCAGTGTGGTTAAGGCTTCTATATCTTTCAGACTAAAACCATCAAAAGCTGTAGTGTTCTTCCAACGTTTGGCTAAATCATTGCAGGCTTCCATCATGGTTGTGTTGTAGCTGGAAATAAGATGTCATTGTGTACTCCCACAAATTCTCATAACATGTTGTATGCTCATCACAAATTAAGTGTTTTTTTAAAAGTAAAATTAATTATTATAAAACAAGCTATTATAATGTTGATGTTTTACTTCATTAAGATACTGACTATGGAACATGCAGGGGCATCCCGGGAGTGTGCAACCAGCCATCCCAGTCCACTTGCTGTATGTTAGCGTTGTCTTTGAAGTACTCACAGAAATACTTCTTGAAGTCTTCCGTGTCTATGGATTTCTTCTGGAAATGGTTTAAATATGAACGCAAGAATGGTTCAAACACGTCTGAAATTAAAAAATTGAATTACTACTCCATATATCGAAATGAATAGCTTCCAGCCAAATAGTGTGATGCTGTCACCTGCCCCTCCCACAGTCGTCTCCAAGTATCTGATGAATGTCATCCCCTTCATGTATGGAACTGCGGAGAAAGCGTCATCCGGGTGAAGTCCCTTCAAATCCACAACTAATTTAGTGAGAGGACTCTTCTCTCCCAAGTGGCTGATCTGGAAATAATCAAACATTCTAAAGTCTCCATTAATCAAGGTGGGATGGTAATCACTTTCCCCAGGCAGAGACTGTTTGGAAGGGTTGTGCGTTTGCTCATGACACATGAAGTGAGAGATGGTCTGTCATCTGTACATAAAGACAACCATATAACTTAATATACTCATACGTGACCTTTTTTCTACTAATCTGCCTTTTCTTGAAATTTTTTTAAAGTTTACAATCATAGCCAACCTGTTGAACTTCTTACCGCGTCATAATCAAAAATTGTTAAGTTAACATAAACCATCATCTTCTGGGATAACTGGTATGAGCATACAACACCGTATTTATTGTAATGAATATACTAAGGAAAATCTGGAGTCCACTTACTTGGTTTTAACAGAAATAGTGTTGGTGTAAAGATTATTTTTGTAATTTAGATGTTAGAAAACAAAACGGAAGTTAAGCCAACTTTCATTATTCTGTGATGGGTCAAAGTTCAGTGGGCGGGTCATCTATTTAAAAATAAATTGCTAATAATGAAACATATATTTTGTCCATCTTCACCAAATGTGACAATCACTGACACATCCATAAAGAGCTGGAGACGAACCGTATCTTTAAGCACCGCTATTCCAGTGAGAGCCAGGAAGTCTCTGTATATTGTGTCAGTTGGCTTTTCCCCATGCAGTCTAGCTGATATTTTTTGCTCCACAAAAACGGTAAAACCTTCGTTCAACCAAAAATGCTCAAAGTTTCTGTTTGTGACGAGATTACCTGTCCAGCTGTGGCTTATCTCGTGAGCGATTACGTTAGCTAATGAGCGGTCACCAGCCTGGAAGCAAAACACATTTTTTGTATTCTTTTAGTTTAATCTAAATATGAGTGAATAATTTGAGTCAATTATTATTGGAGAGTGGCTGCACAGACACTTGGTGGGAAATACAAACCTGTGGAATAATAACAAATGAAACAATTCAATAAATGGAGCACACTATGACATGTATAATTTAGAAGTTACCAGAAGTGTTGGAGTAACAAAGGTCAGACAAGGGTTCTCCATGCCTCCGTAGGGGAATGAAGGTGGCAGCACTAATATATCATAGGAGCCCCAGACGTAGGGACCACACAGCTCTATGGCTGTCCTCAGCATCTTGTCCGTTTCACCAAACTCATAGGCACTTCTATCCACCACCTCTCTCTCACCCCACACCGATGTCCTGCAATGTCAAATCATCCACATCAAAAAGTATTCCGAATTGGAATCATTTATGGTTGATTTGGGTAATTACCTGGGCCCAATGACTCGGGACTCCAAAGCACCCACTGCTATAGCCAGCAGGTAGGATGGTATGGGCACTTCTTGGATGAAGGAATGCTTTAGTAGATCGCTAGGACTAGATTCAGTTGATCCTTGGCGTACGGCGCTCATGAGGACTGTAAACTCCCTGGCAGCGGTGACTGCTGCATCGTAGGTGAACTTCACACCTGGAGTGTCTTGGCAGGGGATAACAGATCTAGCATGGATTGGCTGCTCATGTAAAATTCAACAACCTATTAGTGATTTTATTTCATACATTGTTACAATATGCAATATATAGGGACCTGAACTCCCTGGCATTCTATTTGCTAGCATTCTCATATTTTTTTATTATTCTAAAATATCCGCGCTGTTCTTCCTCCCATCAGGGTCCCGAAGACAAGAAAGACCCTCTCACACTGTGTTCTGCTCTTTCGAAGCAGAGTTGAGGGATTTGGACATGGTGTGGAAGGAGGTCATAAACATGGCTGTCAAATGGAGGCATATATACGGATTTCAGCAAGGCATTCGACAAAGTGCCCCATGGCATCCTTCTTAATAAGCAATCAGCTTTGGGATTGTCGGGTGCCTTGCTGGAATGGCTTAGGAGTTACTTGTCGGGACGATTGTTGCGAGTAAAGATAAAGGACGCCATATCAAATAGTTTTGCGGCGGTTTACCACAAGGGAGCCACCTTGCACCAATACTTTTCCTCATTTTCATAAATGATCTGGCTTGCGAGATGAGGGATGTAGAATGTCTGCTTTTCACCGATGACCTCAAAATATTTAAAACATGTAGACGACTGCCATACACTTCAGAATAACTTAAATGAATTGAGCAAATGGTGTCATAGAAATAACTTGTTTTTAAATGTTAAAAAGTGTGAATGTATAACTTTTTCTCGAAGCAGAAATTCCATTCAGTTCGACTATTGTATCGAAAATGACAAACTAGACAGGGTAACGGAAATAAGAGATCTGGGGGTTATCTTCGACGAGAAATTATCTTTTGTGAGCCACATAGCAGAACTGACCGGTAAAGCACTAAAAACATTGGGTTTTGTCCTTCGCACTGTAACCGATTTTACAAATGTCAACGCAATCACAACACTATATAAATCATTGGTTCGTAGTAAACTTGAATACAATTCCCAGATATGGTCTCCCAGATACAGTGTCCACATCAACAATGTGGAGCGCATACAGCGCAAATTCTTAAGATTCATAAATTACAAGATGGGTATAACTCAACATGAATTGGATTACGAATATCTGAAAATAAGATTAAACATTGAATCTCTCGAGGACAGGAGGACCATTGGTGACTTAATATTTTTGTTTAAAATTATTAATAATTATTTTGATAACCCTGACTTGTTGCAGTTCATAAAATTTCGTATACCTACGCGATGTACTAGAAATCGGGAACGTTTCTACATAGATAACAGTAGTACAAATTACATTAGATTCACAGTAATACCCCGTTTACATCGACTGGGAAATGAGTACTTATCGGAGGTACAGGATATGTTTAATATGAATCTCACTGCATTTAGGACTTTAATAAAGATTTTTTTTTCTCCAGATACTATTTAATTTGGTGTATCTGATGTAAATGTTTGGTTTGTTATATCTGGAATTAAGGTATTTTGGAATGTGCAATTATGTGTGCATTATGTGTTTCTTTTTCTGAGTTTCGTCATAGGTAATGTTGATATATCTGTTGTATTTTTAACTGTACTTATATTAATATTCTCTGTCGAGTGCTCTAATCTGTGCACGCACTAGAGTGTAAAATATGTACTTCTGATATTTCCTCATCTTGACTGATTACTGACAATAAATACTGTTTTCCTGTTTAATTAACAGTGACAAATTAATACTTAATATTTGATAATATATAAATGTGGTCGATGATTGCTCCTCTGCTTGTGATAGATCTTTAACTTTGATAAGTTTTTGTATATATTATTGTGTATACCTAATGTTTGTTTGAAGTTTTCAACTTGTTATTATTTCTAAATTGTTATAAAACCCGCACATCCAGTTAATGTATACTCATTTGTAAGATCTGTATAATCTATATTTTAATCGTCTATATTCTTTTATTTACTTTGTAAATACAGCTGATCTTGTATTTATTTTTGTCTCACCTTTTTAATATAATATGTAAGGTTTGTTTTTGCATGTAAATGTTACTCTAAAACTGTTAAAGGCGAAAGCCGTTAATTGCATAAACAAATAAACATTGCGCAAGATCGAGCGCAACGGAGAGCTCTTGTTGCCTCCCTATGCCCCTGAGTGGGGTGTAAAAGGGAGAGTTAGTTAGTTAAAATATCCACTGGAATCTGATTAATTGTTGTTTTTTTAATACCTTCATATCTTTTAAAATTATACCAAAATTTGTAAAAGTTTAAACCCCATCTTTGATAAATAACACCACTTTTATAAAAAAACGCGTAAAATAACACCCCTTTTATAGAAAATAAACCACTTTTCCCTAAAAATAGCGCAATAAATTCAGGTCCCTAGGAATACATCATTTAAAAAATCCCACCTGCTAGGGCAGGACCTGTCCTGGCACAGTTGAGAATATTTTCGTAAAGGAAAATCAGAGTTTCTATTTCACTACACTGATGTGTGGGAAGTTTTACAGTTAAGAATATTACATTTATATATATTTCACTACACTGATGTGTGGGAAGTTTTACAGTTAAGAATATTACATTTATATATATTTTTTTAATGAAACTGAATCAATTACAGAAATTATTGTTTACCTGACATTGTGAAAACAGATATGGCAGTTTTTTCCCTGCAGTTTGATTTGGGTCCAGCCACTGCAGTCCACTGGCCTCGGGAGATGTCTCATACTCAATGGATATTTCAAAGCTGCCAACAATTCATTTATTTTGTTAATTATAATCCAAAGATTATTCCCTTATTATATCTTTGACTTGTCTTCAACATTACGGGACATTTGTGTAACATTATTATTACTTGTCACTCACTGCGAGTGGGGGATGTCTCCTGCAGTCCTCCAAGACGGAGGCAAGATGTAAGGTAGGTACCGGAGACCATCACGCTCCACTGCCTTATAGCCCGGAAGTTTTTTATTTATTTATTAATTCATCAACGGCCTAAAAAAGCCTTTTACATAAAAATATACAAATGAAAAGAATATACCTAAGAATATAGAAATAAAATTATAACAAAAAATATAAAATATAATACATCGTCGTCGTACAGGAGAAAGTGACCAACTGTCGTTGTATTAATTTTACAGGAGAGCGATTTTAAACATTTTTCATTTTTATGTATTACTTAAAAAAGGTATTAACGTATTCACATAGGTGATTTTTTTTATATGTATAGAATTATTTAATACCTTTTGAATGATATAATAAACATTTCAAAAAAATTAACTCCTATTTTTAAAAAAATATATAAAGCAGATAGTCACTTTTACCTGTAAGAAAATTGCTGTTCTTTTTATACATTAGTTTACTTTTGGTTATTGAAGAAGATGAAAAAAAAGATAGTTTAGAACACAATTTTCTTTTAAAAATACTTTTATTATCATTTTAAAAATAAAAAGAAAAAATAATGAGAAAAAGTTTAAGACATAAAAATATTATTCTGTTTCTGATTCAGAATCAAGACTTGGTTCTGGCAGTCTGTCTTTTTTATTAATTGTGTTTATAGCGATTTGTACCATCCGTAAAACTCACGAGGAATAGTTCCTCTATCGCACAGCTTGATTAAACCGTTTTTTTCCTTGCTTATACTCATCGGATACCTATACCTATTGCATATAGTCATTTTTGCTTGTTATGAATATTGTCATCGACGCAGGTGGTCAATTTTACCATGTCTAGATTTCATTTATACCAGTGAAAATCAACTTGGTCATTTTTTCCAGGGCATTGTTATGTTAGTTGCACATCAGATAGTCATTTATTACAATTTTGCAAAAAATGCACTTGGTCACTTTTTCTTGTACGACGACGATATATAAATTAGAAATATTACGTGAAAGAGTATAATATTATATTAATATTGATATAGTATTGATTCGAATGTTAAATAGGACAACATGAAATAGGCAGGTAGGCACTCGTGGTAGCAATATGTAAGTACTAACTCAACGATGATAATATAGTACAGATCCTGTGTATTAGCGCATGTATAGATAGACACTACAATATTCACAGTGGGTGCTGAGCGTGTTGCACTGTTATATATACTTAGGTACAAAGGTAAAATAATAATAATTTCTTTGTGTCCACTGTTCAACACCGCGCCTATTATTAATAAATAATAATAAATCATAAATCAGTAGGGGCAGGGCCGCACTTCGTGCATCTATTTACATATTGCTATTAAGAAAAATAAATTTATATAAAATTAATGCATAATTCAATAATTAAAGTAAAATAAGATAATATAAAAATGAAAATGAAACATTTAGGTAATAATAAAATTAAACACTAAAAATAAAGCATTAAGATAAAATTAAAATAAAACAATAATTCAATGCTAAATTAAAAACATTAAAATAAAACATTGTTAGAGACAATATCCGAATAAAATATCAAATCAAATAAATAAAAAAAATAAAAAAAATGCAACATTTAGACAATATAAAAATATATCATGAAAAAAATATATATATAAATAACAAACAAATAAAAACATACAAAAATAAATATTTAGATAAGTTTTAAAAAACAAACATTGAGATATTGTTAAAAAAGAACTCAAATACTTATATAACATACTTAGATAGCATTCAAATATGATAATACTAAAATTAATTAACATAATAAAATTTATATAAAAAAAAAAAAAAAAAACATAATAGATAAAACACGCGATAAATCACATTCAGACAATATTAAAAAATCTAAAAAACAGAAAATACCAATATAAAAGCATTATGAAATACTATACTATAAACAATTTACAATATCAAAATGAATAGAAACATGATACTAACACTAAAACAAAAGATTGAGATGATATAATAAAAAAGGGAAGTAAAGAAGAAAAAAGGAAAAAGGGGAGTCAAACAATTATAAGAACCCAAAGTATAAGCAAATTTAACATTCTAATGACCCGGATGATCACGTCTATGTAATGTCTTAATGACCTCAGTCTTAAACTTATCCAGACCATCGTTAAACATATCTAAATGGTTGAACTCATTTGCCCGCCTAGACAGTCTGTTAATCGGAGAGTTCAACCCGTAATTTGTACTAGCGCCAACAATACCAAAGCTTATTAATTGTCTTGTTGGTCTAGTAGGGATGTGAAAGTTCACAAGCTCCAAAATATTGGCACAGTCAACCTTTGCATTTACGATCTTGTGAAGAAAGGACAAATCTAATAGAACTCGTCTGATTGAAAGAGCAGGCAGACCCATTACACCTGACAAGAATTCATAGTCTAACTGGTCATATGGAATTCCAAGCCTGAAATTAACATGACGAAGGAACTTTCTCTGTACCCGTTCTATCTGTGCTGTTTTCATTATATAGTTTAAATACTATTGGCATTCCATTCAAAGAAACAGAACAGCACAATGACATGATGTCACTCACCAATCCTCAGCATCCCCAGGGAGTGTTATCACCATTTGCGATCCCACATCATTCACCATCTCTCCAACAGAGTAGTTTAGGTCGTGGCTTGATAAAAGACTGACCCTCAGGATAAGAAGGCTGCTGACGTCTAATATCTGGAAATATCCCAACTTATTTGAATGATATCTGTATCTGGGTATCTGGTGTATTTTAACTTCATTTAGTTTACTCACAAGCTCATTGTTCCTTTTAATTGTTTCTACTGAGAGAGTGGCTCTCCCAGACAACACTCTCCTTTTGAAATCAACATGGAGGTCTAGGCTAATGTGTTTCACCAGGTGATTATCTGAAATTAATGTACAAGCAACATCCATAAATAAATAAATAACGCTTTCCTTCTCAGCCTGTATCAGTCCACTCCTGGACATAGGCCTCCTCCAGACTCTTCCATGTCCCCCGATCTTGTGCAACCTGCATCCACAACGGTAATTATGGCTAGGCGCCTAGGCTAGGTCGCCAGCACAGGAGGCGTTTGTCCATTTATCCTCTGATTAGATTGTGCGACATGACTAGCCCATCGCCATTTTAACGCTGCCACTTCTTTGACAATGCCCGACACTCCTGTTATGGTGTTTCTAGTTCAGTCCCTAAGGCTTACACCCAACATCGCTTGTTCCATTGATCTTTGAGCTACCCTTAATTTCTCAGCGCTTAATGTGATGGTCTCAAACCCATAAGTACTGGTAAGCAAGGTCGTCGCCAGCCCGGGGCCCAGGGGGAGGGCAATTTGACCCATTCATAGGCTATTTTCTATATGAAGGATGAGGAAAATATGAATTGGCTAAATTTGTAAATAACCCCCCCTTATGGACCTTCTGTTTGAGATTGATGGAGATTTTAAGATCCTTTAATATGTGACCCACATTTTGGAAAGCGGCCCATCCCAAGCTAGTTCTTCAGTCTATTTCTGCGGTTTGATTAGCTTGCTTTATTGATTGTAAAATAACAATTTGAAATAATCATTAAGTGTCAAGGGGCAGGCTTATCCTGAAGGATCTCTTCCAGCCAACCCATACTTATATGTTAAGGTATAACCCACGTTATTAAACCCCTACCTGGTCTAGAAAATGACGCTGGATCCTGAGGGCTAAATTGCTCCATAGCTTCAACTTTCAAAAGATACTATTCTGATAGTTAAATATTGACTTTATATGGGTAGAGTGAACTTAACCGCAGAGATAAAAATCTATTTATTTTAATCTTATCATGGAGTAGTTAGTTACATCAATAGATTTATCAGTTGAGACAATTGATAATTTATTGTTGCTAGCCTCTATGAGGCATTATTGATTGTAAATAAGTTAATGGGAGCCAAATCAAAATAATTTTACGATTGGTATATTTAATAATTGTGTGGTCTTCGTAGCGGCGGTAAACAATCGGGGGTAAACTTGAGTTTGAGCGTCGTGAACATTTCTATTCGAATTATCCACAACTGTCATTTCTTATGACGTTTAGCGTTTCCATAGATTTTTTATTGTATTAGTGTTCAATTTTATGTTAGCGTTAGCAAGATTTGTATTATTCTATATAATTGGGTTAGGTTAGGTTATAATTATAAGGGGGGTTTGGGGGGCGGAGCCCCCCATACCTCATCACGTTTACCCCCGAATTTATTCAAAGTAATACAATATTATATTAAAAATGTCTTTATATAAAAATACATGGAAACGCGAAACGTCATAAGAAATGACAGTTGTGGATAATTCGAATCAATTCGAATAGAAATGTTCACGATGCTAAAACTCATTTTACCCAATCGGGACACATTGAAAACATTTTAATCAGAGTAATCGGAACATGCAATTGCAATATGTGTGATGAAAATGATATTGACAATATTACAGTATATTTTATATTATCTTTGTTGATATTAACCAATCCTAACCCACAACCCATCCTAACCTAACAAACGAGAAACGTCAACGTCACTGTGCCACAGACAACAAAAACAGCTGATTTATTAATTTACATAGACAAACATCTTGCAAAAACTGACATCTATGGAGTTTTTGATTTTAAATTGGCAGTTCGAGTTCAACCAAAATCAACAGTTGGCGTTGCATTTGGCGTTGTATTTTTTTCATTTCACCGTTGACTTGTCATGATTTGTTGATTTTTACCACAGACTACTTGTGGTTTTTGGTACAATAATAGCTGTTCTTGTTACAAAGTCATGATATTCGCTATCTGCTCTCGTAATAATAATATCATCATAGGAATGTCATAATAATTACTTCTGATAAGAAAAAAAAAATCTTTTTTATTTTTCGTTATCTCTGTTGATACACTCACACAATTATTATAAAGAATAACAGTGATCATTGTTTGTTTCTCCAGTGTGTCGCCGGTACATTAATTTAAAATCACCCGACTGACTGAAACTTTTTTATTGATAGTATCCAACTAGAATCTACTTATTGTTACTGGCTTTCGCTTATTGTATTGTAAATACTTCTGCTTAGCGCATTATTTATAAAATGGAAGACCTTAAAACTTATGATCCAACATCTTTCACTAGACCAGGTAAAAAATATTTCTTAATTACCTGTTAATAACCTTATATTTGAATAATATTAGAGTCATCTATAATTATTATTTATCTATTTTTTAAAATCATTCAGTTGCAAATTAATATCTTTCACGATATTTTGCCATCTAGCGTTGTATGTATATACCTAATCTGGTTTTTGAATAGACTTTTTTCTTTTTTGAACTTAAAATAGGACTCTTAGTTTTTTAGTAAATAGTTTGTAACTATAGTTGTAGAGAAAAGGGTAAAATTTTTATAATCTAAGGTAATTTTTTATGAATCTGACCTGTGGGCCTAAATTGATATTTCTAGATGCTAGTAAAGTGTAGTAAAATCCGATATCCATTCATCCAAACTCCCTTATTACCCCACTTACGGGCATAGGGAGGCAGCAACAGCTCTCCATTGCCCTGGATTTTGCCTAATGTTTATGCCTCACCTCCTCTCACACCCCACATCTCTGCTTCCAAAATCTGATTTAACTGTGTGTATTGCTTGCAGATCACCATGTGATAAAACACATAGACCTGGATTTGAATGTTGACTTCAGCAAAAAAGTTCTCGGAGCCAAGGCAGTACTCCACGTGGAGACCGTCCTCTGCCACAATGAGTTGGTAAATTGATTTCTTCAAATATATTATATTGCTTGTATTGGACCAATTTCTTATCTTGTAAAGATGTGGATCCCGTGTGGATGAATAAATGAGATCATCTTACAGATTCTGGATGTGAGCAGCCTCAATGTGAAGAAAGTAACGACTTCTGATGGAGTGGCCCTCACCTTTAGTATTGGGAAGGCCATTCCAGAGATTGGTTCCAAGATGACTGTAACACTTCCCGCTGGAACAACCAACAAGTAAATAAATAATTATATTAAATTTGCAATATTTTATATGTAAATATATCCATGTACGGAGATGTCAAAATGAATTTCATGTTATAGTTTCACAATCTGTATCGAGTATGAGACCTCTCCCGACGCTAGTGCCCTGCAGTGGCTGGACCCCGAGCAGACGGCTGGGAAAAAGTTGCCTTACCTGCTGTCACAGTGCCAGGTAATCACAATATTGGATATTTCATTTCTACATATGAACTTGTCATCATGGGGTGAAATATCATTTGTGTGTGTGTGTGTGCAGGCCATCCATGCCAGGTCCATAGTCCCCTGCCAGGACACTCCGGGAGTGAAGTTCACTTACAGTGCCAATGTCACCGCCCCAGCCCAGTTCACAGTCCTCATGAGTGCTGCTCGACAGAGCTCTCCTTCAAACTCTGGGGATCTCCTGAAGCACTCTTTCACCCAGGAGGTGCCCATACCATCCTACCTGCTGGCACTAGCTGTGGGAGCTTTGGAGTCGAGAGTTATTGGGCCCAAGTATGTGATAAATTGTATTGTTTTAATTTTGTTTCTTATATTTATTGTATGTGGATATAATATACCTTTTCTCCAATGACTTTTGCATTCTGATTCCATTCATAATTTATTTGGACTTGTGTGTTATGTTTGAGTAGAACCTCTGTGTGGGCTGAGAAGGAAGTGGTGGACAAAGCGGCTTATGAGTTTGCTGAAACAGACAAGATGTTGAGCACCGCCGTAGAGCTGTGTGGTCCCTATGTCTGGGGCAAGTACGACGTCTTGGTCCTACCACCTTCATTTCCTTTTGGGGGCATGGAGAACCCTTGCTTGACCTTCGTCACTCCCACACTTTTGGTGAGTCTATATTCAGGTGTCACTAGTATTTCAGTTTTGGAAATAAGAAACAAAAGCTATGAACTGTTTCCAGGCTGGTGATCGCTCATTAGCCGATGTGGTGGTGCACGAGATAAGCCACAGCTGGACAGGCAATCTCGTCACAAACAGAAACTTTGAGCATTTTTGGTTGAACGAAGGGTTTACCGTTTTTGTGGAACAAAAAATATCAGCTAGACTGCATGGGGAAAAGCCAACTGACACAAAGTACAGGGACTTCCTGGCTATCTTGGGGCTCGCTGAACTCAAGGATGATGTGAGTAACTTTGTTCATCTTTACTTCATTCAAAATCACCACTAGTGAAAGATGCTCCTATAGCAAAATGATGTGGGGTAGGTCCCTCTGCTAATCCTCTCTTGTTTCAGATTGCCCACTTGGGTGACAAGAATCCTCTGACAGACCTCGTGGTGGACCTGAAGGGCCTCAACCCAGATGATGCCTTCTCCACTGTGCCCTACATGAAGGGCTCCACCTTTCTCAGATATTTGGAGAATTTGTGTGGTGGTCCAGGTTAGTATCATTGTTGGTTATCTTACTGATTCAACCTTCGGGCTGTGGACACAACACTACATGCAGAGATGCCCACTTTCTGTCCTAAAATATGTGTTTGCAATTCTGTGCTGTTATATTTTTCAAATATTTTTTTTCAATTTCAGACGTGTTTGAACCATTCTTGCGTTCATATTTGAACCATTTCCAGAAGAAATCCATAGACACGGAAGACTTCAAGAAGTATTTCTGTGAGTACTTCAAAGACAATGCCAACATACAGCAAGTGGACTGGGATGGCTGGTTGCACACTCCCGGGATGCCCCTGCATGTTCCACAGTCAGTATCTTAATGTCTATGCCAATAAATAATATACCTATTTGTTATATTAACTGTATAGGCATAAATTTTTTCTTTCCCAAGTGCCAGGCCTTCCTTTAAAATATATTATGCCTCAGAAAAGGACAATTTATATGGATGCACTATTTTTGATCCATAAGGCCACTTCATAGAAATTTTGCTAGTTCTACCTTTATTTAGTTACAAGAAACCCGTGACCTTCAGTATCTTAACTGCCAGGTTACCAACCACACCAATATTTCTTTTTAACCCAAAGGGGGTAGGCAGAGAGTATGGACTTCCATTCTTTCCTATCCAAATAAACCTCTTTAGCTTCCTCCAAATGTATAACATTCCGCATACAAGCTCTTGTATTCCTTTTGCTCCTGACTTGGCCCTTCTGTAAGACGGCACCGATATTGTTGGTCCATGTCATTCGAGGTTGGCCTCGTCTGCATGCACCCATTCTTTCAGATTTAAATATCCTTTCAGTCATTCTCTCTACATGCCCAAACCACCTTCATTTGTAAACTTTCATTCTAGTCACTACGCTAACATCCACTCCACATTCCTTTCTAATATTATCATTCCTCACCTTGTCAGTCAGTCTCATTTCCACAGCATTTATTCCAGCTTCCAGACAAGTTTCACTCAAATATGTATGGTTAGGAAAAATGCTAAAATATGCATGTAGGTAATTAGAGAGTATATGAAATTCAATATCTAGGAATTAGGGATATCATTTGTAATCAACTGAAATTGTTAGAGGTGTGGCCATGCCGTCCATCCAATGGGAACACGGAAACAAATCAAGACAAGTGGATGCCCATCTGTGTTTTTTATTTTTGCAGATATGACACAAGCCTGGCTGGGGCGTGTGACGACTTGGCCAACCGCTGGACCACTGCCACAGATTACACCCAGTTCAAGCCGGAAGATGTGGCGTCCCTCCTAACCAAGCAGGTCATACAGTTCTTATCCCTCATGTTGGAGCTCAACCAACAGCCCAGGCTGCAGATGGTGGAGGCCATGCAGCGTGTGTACCAATTGAACAAATGCGAGAATTCAGAAATCAAGTTTAGATGGTTGAGGCTTTGCATCCGAGCCAAGTGGATGGACAAACTGGAGGATGCGTTGCATTTTGTGAATGAGCAGGGCCGCATGAAGTTCGTGAGGCCTGTCTACAGGGACCTGTACGCTTGGGAGCAAGTGCGCCAACGAACCATCCAAAACTTCGAGGTCAACAAGAAATCTATGATGCAAGTTCTAATATATGGTCTCAAGAAGGATTTACATTTGGATGAATGATTGGAATACGCAAGAACAAAATATTTCTTAGATTTTATTATGAAAAGATTTCATTTTTTAAATTATCTATCAAAATGAAAAAATAATGCCATAATAAACAAAAATTACAAGTTTTTAAATAATATGTTTATAGACCTTAATCTGGGGGGATTGATGGCATCTCTTTTTCTTTTGTGCTTCTGCTGGCTCATGGTGTCTCCCAATTCTTCTTCTCATTAATTTCTGTACTAATCCCAGCCGTATCAGGGGATCCGAGATGGTAAAGTCTTCCACGTCTATCCTGTGTTTTGTAAGACTTGTTGCCCTCGCACACTCATCACAGTCTGTAAGGAGGTGGCTCACCTCAGTGTATCTACTTGGTTACTACTACAGTATGGTATACAGTTAGTACTGGAGCAGAATTTTGGATTTTATCATGTTGATTCAAATAAGTTTAGTTTTTATATATTATTAGTTTAGTAAAATGGAGAAAAAAACAAGTGAAGCTAGAAAGGCTCAAAGCAGAGGAACGTAATAATAATAATATACTGCAAAAACATAACTCTCACATTGTTAGTATTTTCCCTTATCTCAAGCATAATTTGTTCCAGAGGCTTTATTATTTATAGGCTCGCTGCCCCCTGGAGAGCTGCTGTCACTGCGTCCCATGGTGGAACTATTGTGATTAGCCTTGCATTAGACCTCATCGCTCAGTCCAGCCTCCTCCAGAGACTTACTCGTTATGCAAAGCAATTTTTCCATACAAGTGAATAAAAAGTATGATAATATGTTCCGTTCAGTAAAAATACTATTTTCTATAGTAGGTAAACTTTGTTATATTTTCCGTTTAAGGAGTGTAACTTGTAACAACTTAGAATTCAATTAAGAAGAGGAATAAAAATATGAATTTATCAAATAAGTTTGCAGTGTAAAGTGGTTGATATGTCCCTTATTTCATCCCTTGTAGAAATATTATCCTTGGCTGGTTATAAAGGAATAATTTCGCTAATTCCTTCATAATATGTGTATAAGTATAACAAGTAGCTGATGTTAATGAGATATTATAGAGCCATCTGTTGGAGTTTTTTAGAACAACTAGCCTTCGAAATAACAGTAAAGACGGTCGTAAGCCCGTAGTGGTTTGTTCTAATTTAAAATCTAACAGTATTGGTTGGTCATCATTTGTTGATATCATTATGGCAACCCTATTGATAGCACAAGCATGGCTTTCTCTGAAGGATTCAGGAACTAAGCAGATTTTTTATTGGATGTCAAAAAACTGTGAATCTGACTGTGATTGTGTATGAATTTAATCTACATAATATAATATGTCCTTAAATTGTATGTTTTTTTGACATCCAGTGTAAATAATTGGTGCCAGTCTCGTTAGGTCGGGTCAAACATTTTCTGTCTTTTTCACTTGAAATTTGAGGTTTTCATGTCTCAGATTGGAGGGGACTGTTTGACTAGTGCCTCAGGTAATAGAGTTCTTCTGTCTATACTGACACCAATCTAGAGTACAAGAGTTGATTTATTTATTACACTCGAAATGAGTGGAGGAACCATGTTGCCTAATTTAGTCATTAGTTCACTTTTCTTAGAGTCATTAAATCCAATCAACATACAAAATAAAGGAGGAGGTTTGTTGTGCTAATCTGAATGTGACAATGTAAAAGACTCGATGAGCAACCAGTTTTAAACAAAAGAAGTAAGACATCCATATTAAGTTCTACAAAACTATTTTAATGTAATAAAATGTACAAATAATATAAAACTAGGTATAATTAGATAAGACACAATATTAAAATATTATTTCAAGACATAATCCTTAGGGTAGTCCAGCACCAGAGGGAATTTCTTGGCCTCCTCCTCTGGGATCTCGGACAGTCTGCGAGGCACCGGCCTCAGCTGAGGGATTTCATTACTGATATTCTGCATGATGTCCTGAGGCACATTCTCATCTGGGAATATAAACAGTCTTTCCATAGTGGTTCTTCGTTCTAAATTCTTGGCTAATTGTCTGTAGATTGCTTTCTTCATGATCTGTAACAGATTTGCACATCACATGAGTTTGTCACATGGTTGTAAGAAAATATCATTGATTTAAGGCCCCTAACACTCTAGGCAGCCACCGTTATATGTTTTAGTGGCTGCCTAGAGTGTTAGGGGCCATTGTACTAGATACGGCTTTCAGAACAAAATTTACACAAGACGCAAACAAATATGAACTTCAGGCACTAAATTTACAAATTCAAAACGATTGGCTATCTTTGGGTGAATTTTGTATTCCTCCAGCTCTAGGATGGAAGCAAATCATACATGGGTGGTCATCGGAAATGTTAAAATTCTATTTAAACTCTATTCAGAATACGCTCCCAGACCCAAGCAATTTAAAACGATGGAATATATCCAGAGATGACAATTACCACCATTGTGGAACATCTGCATGCACGGCTCGGCATATCTTGGCAGGCTGTAAAGTAGCTTTACAAGAGGGAAAGTACTCATACAGACATGATAAAATACTAGAAATTGTCAGAGAAGCTTCCAGCCTTGCGGTGGCAACAAGTATCAAAGGAATAACCACAATCAAATCAACTATAACATTTATAAAACCAGGACAAAAAGCCAGACCTACAAAAAACCAATATCCATATTAAAAAAATCAAACGATTGGATTATCCTAATGGATACAAGAAATGAAAGATACGCTCTTCCAAAAGAAATCTGCATCTCATCTCTTAGACCTGATTTAATTATATACTCACTTTCATTAAAAAGAGTTCTTTATGTGGAGCTAACTGTCCCATGACACAAATATCCCAAATGACCACCAATACAAAATAAACAAATACAAAGAACTAGTAGATAAAACAGTTCAAAATGGCTTTAGTACAAATATAATATATGCTGTAGAGGTGGGAGCGAGAGGACTACCCGCAAAATCTTATATTGTTATTTTAAAGATTTAGGTCTTCCTAGAACTAAAATAAAAGAATTTCTGGATAGGATATCTAAAACTGCATTGTCCGCATCTTATTGGATTTGGTTGCGCAGAGGAGTGGGAGATTGGCGGGTGAGTGGTGAGTGTGACTAAGTCATAAAGGGGCCCCTTAAACCCGCATATGGTTGCAAGCCGGTGAGTTGCCTGTTCTGATTGATGCTCTAATCATCTGTGCTCGTGGGCCTGAGTTTAAAATCAGTGAAACCATGATTGCATTTCTCTTTTATAACTATGCCAAGGTAGTCTTAGTTAGAAATAATGACTACGCTAGGCAAGCACTCTGAGTACATTATTTTTATTCAGGGCAGAAGCAAATATATTTGAGTAGCTTCTTAATCTTTCCTCTGTCTCTTTCCATCTTGTTTTGAATGATTGTTGGAAGCGATAATGAGTCAAATCTTTTTGATTGCCCCATATTATAAGGAAATGCAGCTTCTAGTGCGTATTACATAGAACAATAGTTCAATGGAAAAGATGTTTGTTTTTATAAAATGAACACAATTCCAAAATATTACCAGTGTTGGGTCTTTATCGTGCAGTTCCCATGCTAAGGTCCAAGTAGCTCCGCCGGGATACCCCGTGTGGTGGAAGTAGGCCCTCCTGTACCAGTCGTCTCCTCTCAGCGCGATGTTCCTGCTGTTGATGCACACCACAGCGTCCCCACACTTGGTGGACACAGAATAAATCGGTTTGTGCTTTCCATCCAAGTACTTACAAATCCTGATTGCTGACAGGTATGGATCTTGCCAAGTGCAATCAAATAAATGCCAAACTCTGGAGAGCGTTGCCCATTGCTATGGTAAAAAACAAATAATAGAAAGTGTTCTTATATTCCATTACAAAAAAATAGCACTATCTTATGTATGTATTTCACCTGAACTCTCTTGTACGCTGACATCTTAACGATTGTATCGAGTGAAGAGTAATAAGACAACTTTTCTTAAATTATATAGTTTAACCTCAAATTGTTGTTTGTTAGTGACAGACCATTGACAGGTGACGGATGGTAGCCATAAACATGAGAATTATTTAAGCAAGTAAGTAACCTATAAAAAAAAGTATAAAAAGTCAAGGAATTAAATAAAGCTGTGAAAAAGTATTTGAAGTACTTGAGTAATGAAATATCATTAAAAAAGTTATATCTTATGATGGATATTAATCCACAGAATGATTATTTGTCTGGAGACGATCACATCAAAAGGCATGTTGTTGGTAAAATGTAAAATGTTATTTTGTTTTTGGCAAGACCATCGACCAAGTGTCAAAACGATTGACATTTAACCTGAAATGTCAGGTGCGATCACCTGTGACAGTTCATGTTTATACTAATATTTTCAGTCATTCAAAATAATTCGACGTTATCTTTTTTGACAATTATTAAATAAGCATGAAACGACATTAGCTAAGTATTTAGGATTATTAATTCCTGTTAGGCTATCATTGAGGTTGAACTTATTTGAGGTCGGAAGTTATAGTAGTGGATCCCCACCATGACCTCAGTGAGGTCGAGTCGTCACTCTCGTGCACCTTTGCACTCTGCACGATAACCACTAGTTAGCGGGTTGTGCCTCAGAGGGGAATCTTCGCAGCAATGGACCAAGTTATCAAATTAAACAGTCAGTCTGCAGGGAGGGACAAGTTAGCAAGGTGATTATAACCAAATCATTAGATTCTTGACCTGTTGTTTGGATAAATATCTCAAGTTACCTCCTAAATTATGGAAAATACAACGTTGGTGGTGGAACCCTGGGGATAATATTGATGCTACCTGTGGTCAAGTCAGGGGATTGTACCTTTTTCTGGAACACCAGCTTTGCTTATTGTGGAATATGAATTTCCAAAGATAAAATATACCTAATAGTTGTTTTGTAACTAGGTATTTTCATTGAAACACTAACCTAACCCCACCGAAATATTTTTCATACAACTTACAGTATTCATCTGTAAAAGGATATTCAATGCTATGAAAATAATAAAAAAAATAGATAGGTATGTGATACTGGATCCGAGGTTCCTGCGCACACACACATGTTATGGAGCTTGAAGCTCGAGGAATTTGAATCAAAATGATTCAGTTGGCTTTCAACTAAAATCTCTCTCAATTTTTTTTTTTTTGAAAATTAGCTTTTTGTTTAATAAATGTGTTACATTTGCTTGCAGAATAGTCCAATATGCTAGCCGTTACATTTGGTCAGAAATGGAGAAGTCGCAATCAGATATTTACGCTGTGGATCAAATAAAATTATTAGAATCAACCTGCAGCTCATTTCGTAAATGTATGTAACAATAATTGTAAATCTATTACACTAACTCCTTCTACTCTTAAATGGTTCTTCTTATGTTAGTGTTTCAATTGTTTGGTTTTGATGAACAAACGGCAACTTCCAACTTCTCTTCAAACACATTATTTTTGTAAATGTGTAATACTTGGTCATTATACCTATTTATAAATAAAACCAACTTTGCAATCTATTGTAATACTGCAAAGTTGGTTTTATATTTATAAATAGGTATTCCAACTTCTCGTTAAAACTAAAAAAACACAAATCACCCTCCATGACTAATTAATTATAAAAAAATTAGTTCTGTATTCAATGGTTGTGACTGAATTAAGTTCAATTTAATTTTGGTTTCAGTATTGCGATTTGGCCGTTGTGTGGACTCCCTGTATTCTGCAAGCGCTGTTTTATCATACCCAGATTACGTGATACGTTTCGCCATCTCAATGAGTAAAGTTTTCAATTCATTCTTCTTGTTTGCCGATCACGTGCTTTGGCTGGCTAGATCAGGATTTCTCAAGAACATAGACTCCAACAAGTGGAACAGAATGGCCAACAAGTATTGGCTCTTCTCCATCATAATGAACTTGATGCGGGATTTGTACGAGATGTTAAACATCCTGTACAGCAGGAAGAGTTACATATTCAGCACGGTCTGTGATTCCGAGTTTGATACTGTGAAATATTACGCGCAGGTCTTGCATAAATCCTTCCATGTGATCCTAGACAGGAAGGATGTGCTGGTGGATACTGTGAAGAATCTATGTGACGTCTGGATACCACTGGCTGCTCTGGGACGGGTGAAGCTGCAGCCGGGGACCATAGGCCTGCTGGGAGCAGCTTCCTCTGTTGCTGGTCTGTACGCGCTGTTGCAACCAGAAGCAAAACTTTCACCCATGTAGTCTCTCAAGGCTGAGTGCGGAACAAAGTACCTCATGTGATATTTGAATGTAAGGGCTCAAATTACAGAGCTGTGTTGGGTTGCAACAAGAATGACAATTGAAATTCCAACAGCACTGTACACTGCAGAACTTGACACTACTGATCACATTCCAGGGTGAGGTGTTCTTGTGGAGCATCGCAGGCTGGAACACACCTTTGTTAATTTTAAATATATATTTTATCACTGCACAGACCTCTCTTATTCCAAGCATGGGCATCCTAATCATTAGGGTTGCCATAATCAGACAATAGTTTAGATTTTTTGATCTGGTAACTCTACTCTTTGTTCAAATTGACTCAAGACACTGCAAGATTTGAGGGAAAAATAAATCTGATGCTGCGGGCAGCTCATAAGGAAATGAAGATTCTGCACAAATAGCCGAGTTGGTTTTTGACCAACTTGTGCCAAAAAGGGTTTGTATTTGTTGGTTTGATATTGAGGAATATTCAAATATGTAACTTCTCATTAGAGTTAAAATATAATGCATCTTTTAAAATTATAACAAAAGTTGCAATAAATAGCCTTCAATTATTATATCCCAAATTTCCTACAAACACGATAATTCAAACGTAAATTAAAAAAAATTAACATTATATGGCGACATCCCATCCCACCCTGTAAATAATTGAAAAACTAAATAGTTAGCTCATCATGATGTAGGAAGATCCTTAATCTCTTTAGTGATGCAACATTCCTGTGGACTTACATATACCTACCCGTCCTTGTACTTAACAGCTCACAGTCAATGTTTCTCCACTGCCTCATCAGCTCACACTATACCATGTCTCTCTCAATCAGACCATGGCCCCGTTCCACCATCATACTTTGCACATTGCATTATGCGAAAATCGCCTAGCGCAAAACAATCTTGTTCCACGAAAACAAAATATTCACTTGGCAGCGTCTAGATCATTTGAAAACTCTTTCAATTGTACAGTGGTATCTAGGGTGGTGCGTGTTAAAATATAATGCAAATTTGAGACGTCAAAATAGTTTTTTCAATTGATTTGCAAAGTTTTAATATTTTTTTAATGAATAGTGTCTATGGTGAAACAAAACTGTTCGTCCTCTAGAACAAAAGCGATGCTATATTTTGAAAAAATGCAAAGTTGCGAGGTATGATGATGGAACGGAGCCCATTTCTCACATTACCTCTCCATTCTCAGTCAACCCCACCCTCTTGCACCAACGCTAACCCCCACTCTGGTCAGTGACATAGGCACATTCTTAAGGTAAATAATTAAGTTTTGAAACTGAACCTTCCAGATGGCAGTAATTATTTTCCCAGCAAATATCCTATAGAATATAAGTTCTCATCTAGACTAGTGTAAACATTCTAGTATTTAGCCATTATAATAAGTTCTGGTGGTTCTAATTCACGTGGACTCCGCAGCCTGAACTAGGGCCAAGTGATTTTGTTAGTCTCATCATGTCCTTATAAACTATCCACACCAATTAGCCGTTCCTTACTTTAATTATTGTGGCATGATTTCTTGATTGTTGGAGGTAGATGTGACAAAGACAACCTGCAGAAAATTGCCAATGGAAAAGCAAGTAATTTGGTTGTATGTGAAACACTATTGACTTGTGCTGCCAATATATCCATCACAGTTGAATTGAACACAAATTCCCATTTCTCTATATGCATACAGCACTATTTCTCTTGGTCATCACACACGAATGGCTATGTAGAAGGTTCTTATGAAAGGAAAAATTAAAAGTTGCGTGGAGTGGAACATTAGAAAATCTAAGAAAACACTAGACAGATACTAACTTCTTTTGCTAATATAAACCTTTCAATTTTAGTTGGTGTTTCACACTACCAGTTTTTGATAGTAGGTGCGATTGTCACCTTTAACATTCACCAGGTGGAATTATCTGGTTAAACTTTATACAAATAAGAATTCAATATTCCAAGTAAAGACAAGAGAATGTCTGTTGGGAAATTTAGTTAATAATAAAAAAGATTCCAATTTAAGGTACTGGAATCTCCAAGAAGGGAGATGGATGTTGTGTAATGTACTAAGGAGTTACATTTATTGGTGTCTGGTGAGGCACTTTGAGGAGAATATAATATAATGATACACACAGGTGGAGGTTTTATAAGTTATATTATAAGAGTTTCTTATCACACTATTCAGGTATGGTCATCACTCCACTGTTGATGTCGTCTATGATATCATGGGGATTTCTGCCATCAATGGTGCATCCAACCGACTGGCATGTGCCCAGCACTTCCTTGGTGGTGCCACTCAGCTGGCGGGCCATGCTCCTGGGCCTCATCTGCTTGGCAATAGAGATCACCTCATCTAGCGACAGGTTGCCATTGTGTTTGACTAGAAGCACCAGCAAGACAAACATTTTAGATAACTCTGCGTGGACACAACATACAACTTGTTAGACGCGGCTGCACTCACTCATCCAATATTGTGATGATCAAATGTTTGCATGGCAAATATATGGTTTTTAAATAGTGAGATAAGTGCAACCGTGTCAGTGCCAGGTATGTTTGGTCCACGACTCCTTATTGGTTATTCGGAGTAGCCGCAACAGGGAACGGATCCTGAGTCGCGGGTTCCCCCCATCCGCCACCCGGGGGGACGCGCCTGGTAGGGGTCTCTCCCCTCCAAGGGCACACAACAGTTCAGAACTCACACAAATATTCATTATCATTCCATTGGGGTTCACTAGGAAGATCTCAAACAGTCACAGTAAGGGCAGTCCACTGCTTTCATAAGTGTAAGGAGGAAACTAAAACAAAATAATTTAAATAAAACAATTAATTTGTTATTCCACAATTTTTATATTATATAAATTTATATTGTATAAATATTGTGGAATAACAAATCAATTGTTTTATTTAAATTATTTTATTTAAATAATTCCACCAAGAATGCACGTTCAATTCGTTAATTTTATTGGAAACTAAAACTACTGCTCAGTGTTTGCTGTAAACAAATATGAATCAGCCTCACCAGTGTGAGGCACTATACTGAGAGAGAGAGTTGGGTCCTGCGGGGTGAGCAGGAATAACAAATTAAGTGTACTCACTGTTCTTCTGCTTCTTACGGTCACGTGGGGGCTCCTTGAGGGCCTTGATGATGAGGGAGGCCGCAGATGGCACCACGGAGATGGTGGCCTGTCTGTTCTGGATGGTTAGTTTCACAGTGATCTTAAGTCCTTTCCAGTCTCCGGTGGCTTTGGCAATGTCATCTCCAACCTTCTTAGGGGACTGTAGCAGGAAGGCATTGTGACATTATCAGTTTCAAAATGGCTAATATTAGTCTTACATTAAACATGTGAAATACAAAGATGTGCTAACCATATAACTTGGGCTACATACATCTACTATCACCTCTGACTTAATCTGCACAACTCTTACTCTACAGCCAGAAACTAGGGCCATGAGTAAAAATAAAGTAAAATAAAAACTAAATAAATACTCTCTAAGTAAAATATTTGCATACAATTTTGAATAGGAACATATTTTTGAGAATTGCCTCTGTATTATTTTGAACTGGGATATTTATATTTATTCTTCAAATTGATCAAATTTTGTAAAATCTATTTCTCTCAATTAAATCTGATGCAAGTATTTACTCTTGTAGAAATAAAGATTATTTTTTAATGGTGTAAATGCTGTAGAAATGTGATCTTTACAAATAATTTATGCAGAAAGTGATTGATAAAGTGAGAAATGATAATTTTAGAAAGGAATGTATAGTGAATATTAGCATAGCGGCTAGAGACAAAAGTGAATAAATTGACGTAGTTTGTTGAGTACATCTAAAAGAATGGCCACATGGAGACGTTACCAACCTAGAATGATGTGGACCCACCCATATTGATGCAATTTAAAGGTCAGAGTACAAGGAATAGGGGCAGCTATGCTGTTAAGAGGCGAAACAGGTTTGTCTGGAGAGGAAAGGCTGGAGTTCCTGCCTACCCCCAAAGGGAAAAGGCGTGATGAGTAAACTTTATGAAAATGAGATTCGCTAAACGTAATTGGTTGGACAAAATAACACAACACTTACCAGACCAAGAGGACCAATTTTCGGGGCCAGTGACGAGGTGGCTCCCACTTCTCCTCCGACACATCTCAAGTACACTGTAAATTAATGGGACCGTAAGCAATTGAAACAGGTTGAATTATGTAGAATTTCTGTTTAAATATATTGAATACAGCCGACTTACCAACTTTTACTTCTGACGGATCGAATTTAGGAGGCATTGTTTAGAATATAAATACAAATCGTCGATAGATTAAACTGATTTGTTTAGATTTCGGAGGTATTACCGAAACCACTACCGCCGAACCGAACGATAAAAGGAAAAGGATGAAGATACCGGAAAACGTGCAAACCAAGAATAAATGTCAAAATAATGCTGCCAGCAATAAATTTTTGTCAATTTTTAATTCTTCTTCTTCTTATTTAAGAGGTGGAACTAGCCTCTTGCAAGGTTAACTCCCATATGGCATTTTTTGCTGTTGCCTATCCCTTATCATACGTAATATTGACATATAGACTCAAAACAGAGTGGGCCATATAGTAGTATGTGGGGTGGGCTGATGGATTCCTTAGGTATTATTTTATTACAAACATTCGACTATTATTTGGCGATAGGTACTCTTTTTTTAATCTCTGTATCATAAAAATGTTGGTCCCTTTCTGCTCTTTTGAAAGTCGTAGGTTGATAAGTTTTAATAATTATGTTTTTGTATGTTTTTCCCAACACCACCTATTTTTCTATTCTCCTCAGAGTTGTCATCACTGCGTCATTCATAGAAAATAAAACAAAAACAGATATTTTTTCTTATTTTTTGCCAATTTTGCGCAGACGAAAATTATAGGAAGATAATGACAATATGTCAAAATATGGGGGTCTGTTTATGTCAAATTTATGTTGGGGTGGTTAGAGTTCCCTTAGTGAATTAAGTCGGAATAGGAGGCGATAAA
Source organism: Mystacides longicornis (assembly GCA_963576905.1). NCBI lineage: Eukaryota > Metazoa > Arthropoda > Insecta > Trichoptera > Leptoceridae > Mystacides > Mystacides longicornis. The sequence continues at coordinate 141,560 of OY756427.1, read as the reverse complement.
GTAATTTAGAAAATGAACAGCGCCACTGTGAATAAACTAGCTGGATATTTGGGCGAATCGTGCGACTTGAAATGGAATGTAGACAAGGGAATATATTTGTGTAAGGACAATAGGGAGTTGCGGAGTTTGGGGGGTGTGTTGAGCGTGTTGGGCAGCCGGGATGGTGAGGACGCGGCGCTGACAGAGAGTGTCATGTATCAGTGGGGCGAGAGCGCCCAGCTGTGGTGGCGGGCCGTGAGAGAGGGTGGAACAAAAGCCGCGCTTATTCTCAAAGTAATTTCTAACCTAATAATTGCATCTGTTATTCTCAAAACAACCAAGAAATAACCAACGTAAAGAAGTTTCGCAGAAGAAGAAGAGTTTATCCATTGAATTATTATTTACTACGTACTAGATGCGGCATCTCTCCATAAAATGGGGCAATGAAAAGGAATTGACTGGCCGTAACCCTTGCAATGGTCACTGTTTGATAAAAGGCCGAAATATTTTCGAATGTTCCTACTCTTTCTCATGATACGATCTCAAATTACGATATCTTTTCAAAAGCATTGATATACTACTCAACATCTCTTCACCTCTATAGGTGACCTCTTACACAAGACTGTGACATAATATTTGAAATTTATTTACCGAATGCTGTATCTAGTAGGTAGTACTTAAAAAGCAATGGTTGGATCAGATTATTAGAGGCATTCAAACTAATTAGTTTTGCAATTGAGTAATCCGTGTGACTGTCCATCAGTAAAGTTAATGTAATTCCTGTGAGCTAATGAGCTGTTAATGTTTTAGGAGATAAATAACTATTTGGAAGGTTGCTCCTACTTTGTGGGCTACACCAGGAGCCTGGCTGATGTGCTCATGTACCACCTGCTGTATGATGTCCTGGTGAGTGTCTTCATGTGGTGCATCACCTCAGCCTACAGCTTTGATTGCTATCTGATGGTTTGTTTTTTGCAGGAAAGTCTGAGTGTCAGTGAGAGGAGACAATACCCGTGTGTCTGCCGATGGTTCAACCACATCCAGCAGGACTCCAAGTTGCGGCAGAACAATCCTCTCCTCAACTTCTCGGCATCTTTCATCCTCCCCTCTCCCACCACCCCCACTGCGGGATATTAGACCCTCCCAACATCACATAATATTTATTCTATAAATAAACTTAGTACATAATTTGCTTATGTCACTATTTTATTACCTGCTTAAATTGAAAGGAGCCTCCACGCAGATTGAGTTTTCACGAAACGAAAAAGCAATCGGGCGTCCCCTGGTAACGGCATTACTGCCGGCTAATCCTTTCAGCACCGAAACATCAAACCGGATGCGGGAAGTAAGTAAGTATTGACTTGGTTAGGAATTTCTCGAATAACAAAAAACAGCTTCAATTTAAAGTAATCCTAGCTATAAAAGAGAAATGGAGTAATTGGTAAGTTCGTTAGTAACTCGATATTAATGTTGAAACACTCACACCCCAAGCAAAATAAGAAGTGAATTTCTTATTTCATACCACATATTTCAGAGAAGCTAAAGATTCAATTTTTAATAGTCGTATTATATAGAAATTGCCATCTAGGAGTGTCACCGAGACAGAGTATGATAATTCATATTTCTTCCATGTAATATTTCCCTCGGATATAGGGATTGCAATCCGGAAAACCGGATCCGGCATCAAAATGCTCATATCGGATCCGGCGCAAATCCGGTTTATCATATCAAAGGATTTTTCAACAAACTCAACATGGACAGAACTCGAACCCGTATCCCTAGCAATTTCACAGGCTCATTGTAGGTAAAATTGTGGGTACCCATAAAGAGAAAGGAAGGCAAATGCGTAATACTGAGCGCAGTGGAATGCTGCTTTTACCTTCTTGTACCCAATGTAGGATTTTAAAGTTAGTGTTTACTGATCGTATTGACTATCAAATGAAAAGACACCTGTTAGAAAAATGGTGAGAATATTAAACAATTATTTAGCCAATAAAATATATATTAACTTTTTTAAAAGCAAAATAATTATTGTGATAATTGTCTGCTTTTTATTAGATTAGTTCGGTAGTCTGTCACAATGTGTGTGCAGTTATATTCAAGGATAAAACTGAAATAATTTCTCAAAGACTTATTCTTGATAATATATAGGAGTGTCTCTGATTATTCCCGGTTATAGGTATTACTCCTGGGACGCGCATGTCCAATTGCTCATCCATCTCTTTGGTGCTCGTACAAGGGTCTGCTGGTTGATGTGATTTCATCCTCTTATATTAACCAGAATCGCCGGATCCGTTCTGTTGACGTACTCATTCCAGTAATGCCTGCTATTTCTACCCCATTGCCTGACGTTCTCGATATCGTAGAAGCTCCGAATCTGGAGTTTCTTACTCTGCCTCGAATGGTTTATTCCACTATGGGTTGGTGATTTTTTGAGAATCTTTCTTTTTCGTGGTGTCGATTTTAGTTTGCACATCGTAAATCATGATCAATCAAGCCGGTTATATAAATATATTACTTATTTTCGATGAATTTCAATTTGAATTTTATAAAACGTAATCTAATTTGTAATATTATTTAAAAAAAAAAACTAATTTTTTATATTATTATAAATAAAAGAATTTTTAGTTTTTTCCACTAATATTTATTTTTCAGCGAACCGGTTTTCGGAAGCGAGCTTCCTTCTTCGGGCTTTAGATGTTAAATAATAAAAAGTTGAGATGTGAGAAGTTATACAAAACAAAAAACTTAAGAAACGGTACAGGAGAGAGAGTAATATACAAATGTTTGATACATGAAAGGGATAGTTAAAAACAATGATATTCGATTGGTAATATAGTATTAACAAGTGTGAAGAGATAGATTATGATATTACAATAAGTGAGAAAGAGACAAAAGAAAATGTATCGAGAATTTCTAAGAATTGGAGAAACAGAGATAAATTACTATAATAGCGTGGCTGAAAAATAAATATTAGTGGAAAAAACTAAAAATTCTTTTATTTATAATAATTTAAAAGTATGTTCCACCAAGAATTAACGGTCGAAAAATTGAACTTTATAATTTTTTATAGTTTTTACTATTTAAAAGAAGTCTTACCCTAATTAAATTAATTTCGTATACGTACCGTTTTATTTTAAGCCTTCATTATTGTTAAAAATGTTAATTCATCAAGGATAGCTCAATCCGGTCGGATCCAGCCGGATTGACGAAAATCCGGTTGGATCCGGCCGGATTCAAAATGAGACCGGATTGCAATCCCTACTCGGATACCTGTTGTTATAGCAACTATTGACTTACTGCTCCAAATTATATTATTCTGTATGATAAATATTTCACATGGGGCTGGAGTGTTTCAACGAAAATACACATTTATGGAGAAACTTGACCAATTATCACATTTATTTTGATGTGGTGTCTAATAGTTTGAAGATAAAAAAAAAACAAAAGCATCCACCAGTTCAAGTGATTGGTTGGCTGTGTGCCTCACATTTTGGTTTTAATGAAAGAGATGGGATCAGTCTTTACTGTTGATCCTCTGGCACAATATAAATTCACAACTGTTACATATTCAAACAAATATTAACATGCTCTTTAATAACCAGCTACTACACTGACTCTGGCAGTTACATATTCAAACAAATATTAACATGCTCTTTAATAACCAGCTACTACACTGACTCTGGCAGTTACATATTCAAACAAATATTAACATGCTCTTTAATAACCAGCTACTACACTGACTCTGGCAGTTACATATTCAAACAAATATTAACATGCTCTTTAATAACCAGCTACTACACTGACTCTGGCAGTTACATATTCAAACAAATATTAACATGCTCTTTAATAACCAGCTACTACACTGACTCTGGCAGTTACATATTCAAACAAATATTAACATGCTCTTTAATAACCAGCTACTACACTGACTCTGCCAGTTACATATTCAAACAAATATTAACATGCTCTTTAATAACCAGCTACTACACTGACTCTGCCAGTTACATATTCAAACAAATATTAACATGCTCTTTAATAACCAGCTACTACACTGACTCTGCCAGTTACATATTCAAACAAATATTAACATGCTCTTTAATAACCAGCTACTACACTGACTCTGGCAGTTACATATTCAAACAAATATTAACATGCTCTTTAATAACCAGCTACTACACTGACTCTGGCAGTTACATATTCAAACAAATATTAACATGCTCTTTAATAACCAGCTACTACACTGACTCTGGCAGTTACATATTCAAACAAATATTAACATGCTCTTTAATAAACAGCTACTACACTGACTCTGGCAGTTACATATTCAAACAAATATTAACATGCTCTTTAATAACCAGCTACTACACTGACTCTGGCAGTTACATATTCAAACAAATATTAACATGCTCTTTAATAACCAGCTACTACACTGACTCTGCCAGTTACATATTCAAACAAATATTAACATGCTCTTTAATAACCAGCTACTACACTGACTCTGCCAGTTACATATTCAAACAAATATTAACATGCTCTTTAATAACCAGCTACTACACTGACTCTGGCAGTTACATATTCAAACAAATATTAACATGCTCTTTAATAACCAGCTACTACACTGACTCTGCCAGTTACACATTCAAACAAATATTAACATGCTCTTTAATAACCAGCTACTACACTGACTCTGGCAGTTACATATTCAAACAAATATTAACATGCTCTTTAATAACCAGCTACTACACTGACTCTGCCAGTTACATATTCAAACAAATATTAACATGCTCTTTAATAACCAGCTACTACACTGACTCTGCCAGTTACATATTCAAACAAATATTAACATGCTCTTTAATAACCAGCTACTACACTGACTCTGCCAGTTACATATTCAAACAAATATTAACATGCTCTTTAATAACCAGCTACTACACTGACTCTGCCAGTTACATATTCAAACAAATATTAACATGCTCTTTAATAACCAGCTACTACACTGACTCTGCCAGTTACATATTCAAACAAATATTAACATGCTCTTTAATAACCAGCTACTACACTGACTCTGCCAGTTACATATTCAAACAAATATTAACATGCTCTTTAATAACCAGCTACTACACTGACTCTGGCAGTTACATATTCAAACAAATATTAACATGCTCTTTAATAACCAGCTACTACACTGACTCTGGCAGTTACATATTCAAACAAATATAAACATGCTCTTTAATAACCAGCTACTACACTGACTCTGCCAGTTACATATTCAAACAAATATTAACATGCTCTTTAATAACCAGCTACTACACTGACTCTGGCAGTTACATATTCAAACAAATATTAACATGCTCTTTAATAACCAGCTACTACACTGACTCTGGCAGTTACATATTCAAACAAATATTAACATGCTCTTTAATAACCAGCTACTACACTGACTCTGGCAGTTACATATTCAAACAAATATTAACATGCTCTTTAATAACCAGCTACTACACTGACTCTGCCAGTTACATATTCAAACAAATATTAACATGCTCTTTAATAACCAGCTACTACACTGACTCTGGCAGTTACATATTCAAACAAATATTAACATGCTCTTTAATAACCAGCTACTACACTGACTCTGGCAGTTACATATTCAAACAAATATTAACATGCTCTTTAATAACCAGCTACTACACTGACTCTGGCAGTTACATATTCAAACAAATATTAACATGCTCTTTAATAACCAGCTACTACACTGACTCTGGCAGTTACATATTCAAACAAATATTAACATGCTCTTTAATAACCAGCTACTACACTGACTCTGGCAGTTACATATTCAAACAAATATTAACATGCTCTTTAATAACCAGCTACTACACTGACTCTGGCAGTTACATATTCAAACAAATATTAACATGCTCTTTAATAACCAGCTACTACACTGACTCTGGCAGTTACATATTCAAACAAATATTAACATGCTCTTTAATAACCAGCTACTACACTGACTCTGGCAGTTACATATTCAAACAAATATTAACATGCTCTTTAATAACCAGCTACTACACTGACTCTGCCAGTTACATATTCAAACAAATATTAACATGCTCTTTAATAACCAGCTACTACACTGACTCTGGCAGTTACATATTCAAACAAATATTAACATGCTCTTTAATAACCAGCTACTACACTGACTCTGGCAGTTACATATTCAAACAAATATTAACATGCTCTTTAATAACCAGCTACTACACTGACTCTGCCAGTTACATATTCAAACAAATATTAACATGCTCTTTAATAACCAGCTACTACACTGACTCTGCCAGTTACATATTCAAACAAATATTAACATGCTCTTTAATAACCAGCTACTACACTGACTCTGGCAGTTACATATTCAAACAAATATTAACATGCTCTTTAATAAACAGCTACTACACTGACTCTGGCAGTTACATATTCAAACAAATATTAACATGCTCTTTAATAACCAGCTACTACACTGACTCTGGCAGTTACATATTCAAACAAATATTAACATGCTCTTTAATAACCAGCTACTACACTGACTCTGCCAGTTACATATTCAAACAAATATTAACATGCTCTTTAATAACCAGCTACTACACTGACTCTGGCAGTTACATATTCAAACAAATATTAACATGCTCTTTAATAACCAGCTACTACACTGACTCTGGCAGTTACATATTCAAACAAATATTAACATGCTCTTTAATAACCAGCTACTACACTGACTCTGCCAGTTACATATTCAAACAAATATTAACATGCTCTTTAATAACCAGCTACTACACTGACTCTGGCAGTTACATATTCAAACAAATATTAACATGCTCTTTAATAACCAGCTACTACACTGACTCTGCCAGTTACATATTCAAACAAATATTAACATGCTCTTTAATAACCAGCTACTACACTGACTCTGCCAGTTACATATTCAAACAAATATTAACATGCTCTTTAATAACCAGCTACTACACTGACTCTGCCAGTTACATATTCAAACAAATATTAACATGCTCTTTAATAACCAGCTACTACACTGACTCTGCCAGTTACATATTCAAACAAATATTAACATGCTCTTTAATAACCAGCTACTACACTGACTCTGCCAGTTACATATTCAAACAAATATTAACATGCTCTTTAATAACCAGCTACTACACTGACTCTGCCAGTTACATATTCAAACAAATATTAACATGCTCTTTAATAACCAGCTACTACACTGACTCTGGCAGTTACATATTCAAACAAATATTAACATGCTCTTTAATAACCAGCTACTACACTGACTCTGCCAGTTACATATTCAAACAAATATTAACATGCTCTTTAATAACCAGCTACTACACTGACTCTGGCAGTTACATATTCAAACAAATATTAACATGCTCTTTAATAACCAGCTACTACACTGACTCTGCCAGTTACATATTCAAACAAATATTAACATGCTCTTTAATAACCAGCTACTACACTGACTCTGCCAGTTACATATTCAAACAAATATTAACATGCTCTTTAATAACCAGCTACTACACTGACTCTGCCAGTTACATATTCAAACAAATATTAACATGCTCTTTAATAACCAGCTACTACACTGACTCTGCCAGTTACATATTCAAACAAATATTAACATGCTCTTTAATAACCAGCTACTACACTGACTCTGCCAGTTACATATTCAAACAAATATTAACATGCTCTTTAATAACCAGCTACTACACTGACTCTGCCAGTTACATATTCAAACAAATATTAACATGCTCTTTAATAACCAGCTACTACACTGACTCTGCCAGTTACATATTCAAACAAATATTAACATGCTCTTTAATAACCAGCTACTACACTGACTCTGGCAGTTACATATTCAAACAAATATTAACATGCTCTTTAATAACCAGCTACTACACTGACTCTGCCAGTTACATATTCAAACAAATATTAACATGCTCTTTAATAACCAGCTACTACACTGACTCTGGCAGTTACATATTCAAACAAATATTAAGATGCTCTTTAATAACCAGCTACTACACTGACTCTGGCAGTTACATATTCAAACAAATATTAACATGCTCTTTAATAACCAGCTACTACACTGACTCTGGCAGTTACATATTCAAACAAATATTAACATGCTCTTTAATAACCAGCTACTACACTGACTCTGCCAGTTACATATTCAAACAAATATTAACATGCTCTTTAATAACCAGCTACTACACTGACTCTGCCAGTTACATATTCAAACAAATATTAACATGCTCTTTAATAACCAGCTACTACACTGACTCTGCCAGTTACATATTCAAACAAATATTAACATGCTCTTTAATAACCAGCTACTACACTGACTCTGGCAGTTACATATTCAAACAAATATTAACATGCTCTTTAATAACCAGCTACTACACTGACTCTGGCAGTTACATATTCAAACAAATATTAACATGCTCTTTAATAACCAGCTACTACACTGACTCTGCCAGTTACATATTCAAACAAATATTAACATGCTCTTTAATAACCAGCTACTACACTGACTCTGCCAGTTACATATTCAAACAAATATTAACATGCTCTTTAATAACCAGCTACTACACTGACTCTGCCAGTTACATATTCAAACAAATATTAACATGCTCTTTAATAACCAGCTACTACACTGACTCTGGCAGTTACATATTCAAACAAATATTAACATGCTCTTTAATAACCAGCTACTACACTGACTCTGCCAGTTACATATTCAAACAAATATTAACATGCTCTTTAATAACCAGCTACTACACTGACTCTGCCAGTTACATATTCAAACAAATATTAACATGCTCTTTAATAACCAGCTACTACACTGACTCTGCCAGTTACATATTCAAACAAATATTAACATGCTCTTTAATAACCAGCTACTACACTGACTCTGCCAGTTACATATTCAAACAAATATTAACATGCTCTTTAATAACCAGCTACTACACTGACTCTGCCAGTTGATTGAAATAACAAAAATGTAATGTGGATGTTCATTGAGGATTATTTTTATTGGAACTAGGCGCACAACTAAATGACTATTCATACTAATTATTTTACAAGTTAGATACAATAATGTACACACTCCATCACAGTGCAAGATATTCTAGGGTTGTTGGTGGACTTGTGTTCCCTGTGGTTTGTGGGAGACATCCAGTCACTCGGGAGTGGGGAGGGTTGCATCAGTCTCTTCACTCTGGTTGTTGATTCGTCTCTTGAGTTCTAAGCCCAAACACTTCTCCAAAGCATTGGAGTACAAGCAGCTGTCGTCTTGAGATTCTGTCAAGCAAAAATTGATCCTCTCAATTCAACATGCCTTATATAATTATCAGCAAGTAAGTACAATCTATGAAGCTACTTACTTTTTTTAAACATTAACCTGTAGATTCTCCTAATTTGAAAATTGAATTATAATCTTTTTGCCAGTTTAAAAGAGAGCCCATATTAAACATCAATATTGAATGACGACTTAGATACTTCAGGTATTGACTGATGCTAAAAATATACTATTCTTTCTATAGCGCATCAAAATCTCTATGTCAGAGTCATTTTTACAATTTTGTTTATAGAAATGAATCTGTGCTCCACTCAAAGTGAACATAAATACACACTTTCACAGTAAGCTTATGTTGTGAAAGAGGGGGATGGCCGGCACCTGGGATCGAACCCACGACCTCCACACCCAACACTACGAAATATAAATAAATAATTTATTTATTGAGAACAACATAGACTCCTGAAAATGCTAAGATGCTTATGTGAAATGATGCAGGCATTTAATTGAATAAATTGCCAAGGTGTAAAAATACAAATGTCGTTTCGCATTCAATATGGCGTCTACACAGAACACATATACTCTCTAACGAGGGCGTCTATCTCCAGCAAAAAGTCACCAAATACCAAAAACACACTATGGAGATATTGTCAATTAAGTAAAAAATTTCATGAAATTGAAACATTCATATCTTTATAACCAAAGGTGATAGAAAGAAGATTTCTTTTACGTTTTCAAGCTAATTGGTGTAGTATTTTCGTCAATAACTAACCAAACACGTTGGTGATTTTTTGCTGGCAAACATTAATTCAGAAACGTATTTGGTGATTTTAATAAATCATATTTTTAACGAAAACTACTTATAGTTAAGATTTGACGATTTTTTGCCTAATAGAAGACGATACGACGAATAAAATTATGTATGCAACTCATTTTTGACCAAAACTCAATTTGGTGAGTTTTTGCTGGAGATAGACGATGGGGTACTAAGGCAAAATAATAATGTTTTTGCTCCTCCATGACCCGTTTTGTAGGCATTATTGTTGGTTGAGGTGTGTATTCAAAATGAGTTATATTATGCAAAAATGTCCCCATGAAACCATACACAATATCAGTCATTTGGTGTTTTTTTGAAATAAAAAATATGTCGTGTTTATAATATCTTACAGAAAGCTATACAATGAAATAAGTATCAGTTATGAAATTTAAATACTATTCAAAATTTCAAAATAAACCAGTGATATGTTAAACAGTTTTTTTCATATGTTTTTCGCAAATGACCCAAATTGAATGTGCAAAGATGATATGCCGAAAATCCATCTCAAGTGTTGTTGCTGTTTCATTATCCTCCATGGTTGTCCACATTCTTTTGAAGACGTGGTATGATTGTAAAAGACAATTTACACAGATTGTTGGGTCGTGTTTCCCTCAAATTCAGTGGTTTGTGTGATCTGTTCTTTATAAAATAACAAGCAACCACTCAAGTTCTGATTTGATTCTCGGTATTACCCATATGTTATCTATGGTGTTGAACTCACCAGTGGCCAGTCCATGGAAGCAATGCTTGGCGTGTTTTTCTATGATGGCCTTCATTTGTTGTGACGTGATGGCATTCTGTATCAGCTTCAGGAAGAGATCTTCTTTGGGGATGCCTCTATCGTCCACCTGAAACAGATCACATCACCTCGTCATGTTGTGCATGGCAGAGCATGTGGAGCTAACTCTGTTCAGGGCTACTTACTATGCCCAGGTTGGTGAAGACACACTCGCTGAGGCACTGAAACAGGAGAGATGCACAATGGTATTAGTCGTTGTTTGGATGAGGTGAGGTTAGGTTAGGTGCCTGATGGACCACCACACTCACCTGCAGATTGGCGGCGGCTCGAGATAGTCTCTCGGCTCTCCTCATCCTCCCAACGCCCTCTTGCAACTTTTTAGCCCACTTGTGTTCGCTGCGGAAGCTCTTTCTGTTGTTTCTGGGATAATCTGCCATTGGTCGCAGTCTCGCTCCTCTGCTATCAAAGTTATTTTCAACCTGGTTCTGGTTATGTCTGGTGGAGTTCTGCTCCTGAACGTTGTCATCTCCGCCATTGCTGCCGTATGAGCTGTTCCTCCCATTGTTACCAAGAGAAGAATTCCCCTGGCCGGTGCCGTAGGATCCCGCCCCTGTCTTGTTCCTCCTGTCGTGCTGGTATATGTTGTCCAAGGAAGATTTGTCCTCGTTCCCCGTCTCCCACGTGGACTTCTTGTTGCCGCCCCCCCCGTAGTCCCACTCGCCACTGCCGCTGTCTTCCAAGGAACGTTCTTTGAGGAAATCGTTGATCTGTTCCATCACCAAGTTGAGATTCCTCTTCGCCCTCCTTCCGCTCTCCACCGACCTCCTGTCCCTGCTACTTCTTTTTAAGAACTCGTGCAACCCTTCTTCTTCAGAGAAGCTACAGCCCTTTAGAGCGGTCTCGATCTCTTTCTGCAGGATCTGGTCGTTGCTGGTAGTCCATGTCTGGCCCAGGGCCACCGCCGCCAGCCACGAGGCAAGTAGTAGCCAGGGCAGCTCCATCGCTGCACTGTGCGGGCCCCTCCGTCCCGCGGTCTATATACACCCACCAGCTCCCGTGACGGACGCCTGACAGCCACACGCACTGCCTGTCACCGGATGCCGCATGTATTGGCTGACAGGCTGCACTATCTGTTAGTGTGTTGCACTTCCTATCTGTGTGCACTGTGCTGGCTGCTCACTCTACTAGTCAGGTCACACATTCCTACCCTGCACTCTGCACTCCTCTTCACACAACGCAATGCTTAGTTTAGATTTTGGGCTATGAAATTGTAATTGTACCATGGAACAAGATAATAAGCAGGAGCAGTGTAGATTGTGACTGGACCACTTCTCAGTCAGGTATCCCATACCGGGTCTGGCGTCACACACACTTAGCGGAGGTCCGGACAGACAGCTGCCAGCCTGCATGTTAGGCTGTCTCCATGTAGAGTGACACCAGGGACCAGTGCATGGTCACAATGACACCTGATGAGTATCGGATGGCAGCCATGCACCTTGCCTCGTGATGAGGGCCGCGCGGGAAACGTGTATAGCGCCGCCACAGAGATATTTCTAGAAACAAAAGCGATTCTCGCATTCGATGCGTATATACTTTTTTCATACAAAATGTTTTGTGTAATACTCACTTTACTACCGTGATTGCCTTCCGATAAAACTGAGAATAGGGGTACAGGAAGACGCTATAGGTACCTACATGAGTTAGAACAAACCACTCTATACTTGAGAACCTATGTTCTGGGGGCAACAAGAGCCCTTCATTTCACTATCCATATCCATATCTCTCAGCTCTGCCTCGAATGAACGTAACACGGTATGAGAGGGTCTTCTACGTCTTCGGGACCCTGATGGGAGGAAAAACAGCGCTCTCCTCCGCCAACTATCATTCAGCATTCATAACAAATGTCCCAGTCATGTCCATCTGCTCTCCATGCACCTAATGGTGATGGGTGTGCTGGCGTACCTATAGCGTTGCAACATATACCTAATTTTAACCAAGAACTTGTTCTTTATCATTCCCATTTCACCCAGCGGACCTCCACATGTTTTTCTTTCTTTCCCGCCCATCTTACAGAGGAACCTGTTGATCCACTACAGCCAGGGGTGAGCAACCCTTTTTGCCCCGGGATCGACTTCCACCCTCCCCCAGGAATATCTACTTTGAGTTTTATGTTAGGACTCTGCTCAGATGAGGAAAGAAAGCGTCAAAAATCGAGTCCTTGAATGTCCGCACTTTGAGGACCGACGAGTAACTTTTACTCCCAAGTTGGCGGAGGACCCAGGACGCGTTACCTTAATAAAAACAAATAAATAATAATGTAGGTAAGTACCTACATGGTTTTTTATTGAATCAGATACGAGAAGACGAATCCAAATAATGTTTAAGTTATTGTGATATTTTGGACATTGCGTACCTGTTGTTCATTAAGCTTTCGGGATCCACCAGAGTTTGGGCCGTTAGCCCATCCTTGCTCCACACTAACAAACGTCCAAAGATAATGGACGATGAGTTGAACCAATGCTCGTGCGCCTGTGGTGGAATCCGGTTTGAGTCCGCCGTGTGGCTCTCCATCTACTAGACAACTGGTCCTGACACTTGATAATAACATTATCGTTATTTTGTCTTTAATTAGGAATTCCCCAGTCGCTTTATTATGATCCTAACCAGAAGATGCTTCTGGACTTTGGCCACATCACCGGAAGACCATCAAACTAGAATCCGTCTAACTTTGAAGGGTTCTGGGCATAGTAATGATAAAATATGCTATCCGCAATTGGAACACCACCTACGTAATATTAATATACACCTATATCGTAGGTATAAAGCAGGGCTGGGCAAACTTATTGGATGGCGGGCCAAATTCAATAATTCATGATGAGCGGCGGGCCGCAAAGAAGAAAACGAAGATTTTTTAGAAAAATTTGAAAAATCATCATTGTATGCTACATACATATACTTACATTGTTTATTATCACGAAAAAACATTACAAAAAATATGAGAAAAAGTGAACTGATCTTTTTGTGCTTGATACCTAATTTCTTCTTTTTAATCAGCTGTACACAGACTAGGCACAGGCAGTTCAACGTATTCTCTGTATGGATGTCAAGGAAAAGTCAGAAAAATCTGAAATAATTCTACTACTGTATATATGTAGTCTTTTCAACCTTAATACGCCTTTTAAAACGCCAATTTATCTTTTCAACAGCCTCCAAAAAACATTTTTATCCCTCTCCTTCCGAACTTTTTTTGTAAGGAGTTTAAAAACAGCGCGGTGTTCGATTTTGGTCTAAATTTTTTCATCACAAACTAAATACTCAAATCAAAACACACTTGTGAAAAAAAAACAAATAATGATAGTTGATCGATGAAATTTTTAAATTGACACTTTGAAAAATGGCATCATAAAAGAACCATATTATACCTATAAAAAGAATACTCATTAAACTCCTCTTAGTTTATTTCGATATTCTTAAAATTGCTTGTGACAACAAGCATCGGTAAAAATTCATCGTAAACTATTTAAATTGATGTTCAAAGAAAAGTTTAATACACATAATAAGTAGGTATGTTTTATTTAAAAAAGGTTTCTTAAAATAGGAATAATTATTGTTCCGAATTAATGGAATTATAAAGTTTATTCAAAGCTCAAAACTTGTGGACTGTTTCAATCAGGAAGAATATGTAATTAATATAAATATATATTTTTTAAAAATCTTCAGAACATGGCGGGCCGCATTAAAAGACTGGCAGGCTATACATACTGTCCGCCGGCCGTAGTTTGCCCATGCCTGGTATAAAGAGTCGACGTTTAATATTAAGACGAACTGTAGGTAAACTGATTGATGCGTGTGTGTTGCCCTTTGGGTGTGAGTCCTGGCACCTGACCATGGCCATGAGCTAGGGATCTCCTCCTTGAAAAAAGTGCCTAAGCAGAATATTGGGTATAAGATGGCTCCACCAGCGCCGGCCCATCACTTCCACCATTGTGGAGAGGATATGTACATGGCTGAGACAAATGTTAAGGATGCCGAATGACAGTTGGCTGATGAGGGCACTGTTCTTCCTCCCTTTAGTTAGGGTCTCGAAAACGAGGAAGACTCTTTCATACCGTGTTCCGTTCCTTCGAGGCAGAACTGAGAGATCTGAATATGGTCTGGGGAGAGGTCATCGAAACTATGCGAGATCGAGCACAGTGGAGAGCTCTGATTGAGAATACCTATCAAGAGGTACCTACCTATACTCCGCTAAACCTAAGGGTCTCTTTTCTGTGGTTTATTTCCTTTACAAAGTCTCCTGAACCAATTTCCCCATGGTTCTTTTCCCACTTTCTTAACATATTTTGTCCTGTAATATTAAATAGGTACTTAACTTTAACAAAATAGGTATTTAGAATAAACGGTTGAGAGCAAAATTCGGGTCCAAATTCAGAAGGCATATAATATAAAAGAGAGGCTCTATCCAGGTCTCCAGGTCTCCAGGCCTGTCGCTTACATTTCTCGTCCCGGTGCCGGTGGTGGACTCCCTTCATCTTCAAAAAGTGAAAAAATACCTAACTATAACTATAATAATTTACTTTACTTACGCACAACGTTTCAAAATAATAGGTACCTATGTTGACCGAGCTATGTCATGTCAATTAAATGAATGCTTCATAAATATACATACACGTAGGTGTAGGTAGGTACACTATATATGTGAGGAGATCCAAGGCGGCGCGGCGCAGTCTTCCGCCTGTGTTCCTGATGCGTCCCAGTCTGCACTAGAGGCCGGGGGTGCTGAGGTGTTTCTAGGAGGATGGCTATACGAACCGTTTGATGCTGACATTTTATCGTGGTCTCTCTATTACCTAATAGTTAATCTTTTTTTTGTTTATTTATCATTCTCAGCCCTAGGACTTTTCAGGCACTTGGAGTCGTCAAAATTATAATAATAACAAGACATTACTGAATTACAACATAAATGCAGTACAACAAAAAAATGAAAACAATAATCGTAGGTAGGATAGGAACAGGAAATAGGAAACAATATTCAAAATTCAACTAACGAAATAAATAAATGTCGACAGCGAGTGCAAAGGGTTAAAACAAGAAAAAAAAATAGATAAATGAATACGTAGGCCTGGCTGAAAAGGTGTAAATGGCCTAAAGGTGTAAGTCTCCTGTCAGCAAATGTACTGAATTAAAAACAAACAAATATTATAAACATCTTGAATAGTCTCAAAAATCTCAAAATTAAATTTGAACCACGACGGGCTTACGACCGTCTTCTTCCCTTGTTTCAAAAGCTATAGTTATCAACGTTAGCTACTACTATACTGAATATTGATACTTGCACAAGTTATGAGAGCGTTTTAGCATGATCCCATTATACCAGCCATATGAAATTTGCAGGGATGATTCTCCATGAACAGTTTTTAAGATAGTTTGTAGAAAAAATGTTCCGTGAAATTTTTTGTCTAGAGCCTTCGAAAGATTTTAGTAAATTTTTGCTTGGAATTTTTTTTTTTTTTTTTTTTTTTTACCCATCACGCCGTGTCCCGTAAGGGGTAGGCAGAGAGAACGGACCTCCACTCTTTTCTATGCTTGGAAAAAGTTTCTTGAAAAAGAGTTTTTTGAACAAAAGCTATCGAGAGCTGACTCATAACAATAATACCTTGCGTAAGGGTCACTGTCGGACTATTTCCAGAAAAATAATCATGATCGTAATCTGAATAGTTGTAATATGGATTCTTTCTGTGATGTTCTTCTCCAACAATAATCTCCTCTTCTTCATAACGATAGATACTTGCCTCGGCTAGTCTTGGTAGAGTGGCTCTTCACTCTCGGGTCTTTGGAAGTTCGATCCAGGACGAGATGATGTGATTTAATTAAAGATGTTGTTTGAGAATTTAACAGACACTCGTTTATTGCTTTAAAACACAGGAAATTGGTACAACAGTTCAATTTTAACACTTATTACACACAGTATGTGTACTTAGATTAATAAAAACAATTATGCAAGCTTTTCCAGAATAATCAAAGCTTTTCTCTATCAATGTGAATTTACTTGGTGTGATTCTAACAAAAACGCGGCAAAGTGAGATACCCCAACAAGGAGGGCACTCAAATTTTATAACGTCATCACTAGACCAAGTGAGTTTCGGGAATGATTTTAAAATTACAGGTGTCGGCCTTTCTCAACGGCCGTTTGCAAGATTCGACAGGTATTTGGTCATGTGACCTGGATGAGAGAGATGGAAAGTATCACTCTTTCACACATACCACCATAATTAGCCAAAAGTCTGACATCGTCGCAAAAGGACCTACGTCGCAAAAAAATAACAAAAGGGGTGGAGAGTAATTGGCTGAGTGAAATGCACTGTCTCGCATCCTACTTGCACTAGTGCAATTATATTTATATTTGGCAACCCAGCACTTGTGGTCTACGTGCTGGAATGCACGAACAACAGAAACCAAATTATATATAGATGCATACCTGTTCGTATAGAGGTGGGTATGTATAGTACAATATTGAAATTTTATAATAATTATTTCGTACTATGAGGCGAGTGAAACTTTAAACAAAAATACATGCTACATAGTTTAGCCACAGTTACGTAGTTTAGTCAGAAATCCGGTTTTCATTCAAATTTCACAAAAAGGTAAATAACTTTTGAACCACCCAATATCGCTGAACATACATGGGGGTCAAATCGATTGGTATTGAGGTCCTCTACTTCCCTGCTTCGGTTTATCCACTACCAACTTAACACCGTGTATATAGGTAGGTATATGTGGGCAAATTAAAATCCACGACTCATCATGAGTGACTTGTTACCAGTGATATGTTAAAAACATAGATATGCAATTGAACTCCAAAATCTGCACACAAAAACATGAGTCCAAATCAAAACATGAGTCACTACCTGACATCAGTCGTTGACCAACCTCTGCAGGTGTCGCTTGTCTGTCTTTCGTCGTATTTTTGCGTTGAAAATGTGGTAAAAATGATGTTTTCAGTAGTAAAAGGTTGCTGTTATTGGTCTAAAAATGCTAATAAAAGCATTGGAGTAAATTATCATAACTAACTACAAGTATATTAATTACTAAATTAAAAATATGAAATATTATGTAAAAAAATATTTATTCTTTCCGCTACCATCTTGTCCAGACTTAACAAGACATAACGAGTTTAAAATAAAGAACATGAATAAAAAGGCGCATTTTATTGCTAAGGTGCAAAAATAAGTTCTTGCATTGGTATGCATGCTTTTCTAATGGATGGGTGGTGAGTTTATTGTTAATCGAGATGAAAGGCACGCACAAGACCATTCTATTGTATTATAATATACAATAGATATTATGTTAGGTGGTCCTATTGTCCTTACTATGATGGTATTAGGGCTGTAACAAATTTATTTTTAAAAGAAATAAATCTGGTTTCACCCAAAGTGAACACAAAAAGGTACACTTTCGACATCTTTCACATAAAGTATAAAGTGTTGAATGGGTGGGACCGGTATTCGAACCCATGATCTTCAATATGCTGTACGTACGAAAGCCGCCGACTGATACCACTGGTCTTCCGTTTGGAAGACCAGTGTTAGGTGTTCAAAAAGTTTCCAAATGTAGTAGAGAAGGGAACTAAGTTCTTATGAATAAATAAATGGTGATTATGAATATACATGTCCATCGCAGGTGAAGGTGGAAGAGTCTTTCAAGGATAACAGCGCGCAGCGGCTCGAATTAAAAAAATTTCGGAACCATCAATATAGTGTAAAAGTTAAAAATATAATATATCTTATAAAATAAAGTAAAAACTTACAACCCTGTTTCATACAATCGGTAAGTTTAAAAGAGAGAGATAATAAAATCACATTCAAGTAAAAGAGACGATGAGAGTGAACTATTGTTATCTGTTATAGGTGACATATTAGAGAGAGATAGCAGGATCAGGTATTTTAGACAGTTTTTTGGTAAAAATTTGTATGGGATTGCAAGTCTATATTTATACCATGTCTCTGCTTGTTACAAAGTTCATGGCCTTGTCTATTTTATATTTTAGTTTAAGGATCTAAAAACATGAAGCTGAATTGCTTATGGACGCAATCACACGAACTAAAAAATAAAATATTCAAAAGGCGGTCTTCTCTAACCCATAATAATTAATTAATCAAACCTACCCACATGTAGCTATGTTTATTTATTTTCATTTAGTAGTTTACTTACACGTCTCGGGGAGATTTAAAAAGCCTGCATAAAGGATGTGACCAAAAGTGTAAAATACACAGAAAAACAACAAAATCTACAAGAAAAAAGAGCATAAACATAAAAGATCTGATGTCATGAAAACAAATAATTGTAAATTCAGCAGTAATTAATTAATTGTATCAACTCGTAGGTTGTGCAAAGTTATCAATGCCAGTGGCAAAAAGAACAATATTTGTGATCATAGCACCAAGAAGAAATTTGAAGAATGCAATGGTCGGACGAAACTCAACGAGAAATGATCCCTTCATATTGATATCGGTTGTTTTCTTCTCTCTCTTCATGTTGCCCTGATTCCCTGACACGACGATTCATCGAGGTACGCAGACGGGAGATAAGGTTGGATGCTTTTTATGGAACCATCACCGGAGTCTTGCAGTGCCAAGCAGCCTCATGGATAGAGTTTCTCCGTCTTCTAAGGAGGATGAACCTCCATGCAGTGGCGTTATCAGGCCGGCTTGTGTCTGCGACTACCGAGACCGCCAGGACATCTGTGTGGCCTGAGCCATGAGGTGCTGGTCACCATGACATGACACGACAGAGCTACCTGCCGCTAGGAGGGGCTTCCGGATGTTTTGGAACTTGAAGTTTTCCTTTGTTTATGTTTACGTGGAGCGAGTGAGTACTCCAAGGGCACGGCTGTGGGAGGTGACGCGTGCCACTCGTATTTTGCCTCTGTAACGTTTAAAGACTTGTTTGTTTTTGTTATTATTTGATTTTAGTGGATTTTCCTAGGCCCGTCTCACCCCGCCCCTCTCTTCACCCGCCTCATGCTAATATATATCATCTTAATTCGTAAGGATCAACGCACAACGCAAAACCTTTTCGCAACACGCACATCCGAGTTTAGTGACTTGCTACACACCTCTCTGCAGACATGAAACAGGTGAGCGTGCCCGCTGGAGCCCGCCCGCTCCACTCATCCTACCCCACCGTGACAGTTCCCTAATAACAAACTGTGTCTCCCGTGTTTCAGTTGGTGGTGTTCCTGGTGTTGGGGTGCTTCGTGCTGGAGGGCGCTCTGGCCGCCAGTCTGGGGGTGGAGAAGCTCAAGGAGCTGCTGAAACCAGGTGAGTTCCTGGATAGTGCAGTGATGTGTGTGTTGGTTCATTTCCTCAAATATATGTGTATCTCCATATAAGAACCTCCCTACCTACTTCTCAGAGTAAATGAACGACAATATTGTGACAAATAACCATTATCGATCTCGGATGGAGGGCTGTAGACAAAGAAAACAAATAAACATTATTTCCTAGGTCAAACATTAGTTTAGTTTGGCTACTTAAATGTGTGCATGTACTATTAGCAGCGCTTTAAACATTTTGTTTGGTGTGAACAAATAACATTGCATCAGGAAGAGCCCAGACACCCAGCACATACCTACTGTAGGTGTCTTGTGTTTTTAGCGTTAGGTATAGCTACCTACCTACTTACTTTACGACTCGAAGTCTCCTCCAGGGAAAACCGCAAATACATAATATTTAATTATTTACGTTACATTATGATATAGTATGTGCCTATCTATTCAGCGCTAAACAATTTTCGAAGGCAAAAGAGACGCGATGCCTTCGAAAACCGGTTTGACCAAATTTGATACCTAATATTGTTTCAATGTGTTAGATATAGATAAGTACCTTGATAGCATGTTGTATTGATGCGCACATACGTCGCATTGTGTACATACGTGCCTGCCTACTTATTATGCATCCGCAACAAACAAACACAGTCATGTGGTCCAGTAGTTGGAACTATAACATGAAGCAGATCAAGCGAGATCAGCTGGACGTGTTTATATTTACCTGAGCCACTCAAAGGTCAGACTAATTAAGATCTCAAACCAGTTTATTTATTGTTATGCCACGCAGAGGTGCTCGTCTGTCTTGTACCTACCAGTACCAGTACCAGCACCTGATGGATGATCCTCAATACACGCACCGCCGTAGCCTATAGTGGCAAAGGTAGCGACTTCAGATCAAACGGTCCCAAATTCGATTTCCACGCAAAAAATGAAGTAATCACTTCATTTCAGAAAGTAGAGAATGTTTCGAGAACATTAAGTTCCGCCGGCTGCAATGACACCAATGTATAAAAGAGTGTGTCATCTACCTATAACTCTCTAACTGCTCGTTGTTTCAGTGGACCCCGAGGACAAGAAGACGGATGACCTGGAAGCGGCTGAGCAGTTTGGATTTGGATTCGGTGGTGGCCACGGAGGATTCGGTGGTGGCCACGGAGGATACGGTGGCTACGGTGGCTACGGGGGCCATGGTGGCTATGGTGGCTATGGCAGGTACGGGGGACATGGACACTACGGCCACGGCAGCCACAGCAGTTCTGAGGAGCACTTCTTCGGCTGAACCCCCCTGAAATCCCGCTGATGCGATACTCAACCCCGCTAGTGTTCCCCTCAGATGCCATCTGTACTAATTATTTTATAATACTAGGGTAATTGATATGTGAACTATGATAGAACTTAAATATAACGTGATAAGACTTATTGAAGTTCTTGAGGCAATCTTTTATTTCTATAAGCCATCTCACGCAACTCCACCACAAAGTGTTTAACACTACCCGGGGCGGACAGACGCGAAACCTGGGGGTACACTGGAGGGGGATATTATCTGAGTTAAGCCTCGGAAGAGGAGTGTGGTCCATCCAGGCAGGCTGTACCACAGAGGGTTAACTTGGTCTGTAAAGTACCTAGTAATAATAATTAACAACTGTGACTACATGGGTTAGTAGATACGTAATTAAGAAGACACATTAGGTCAGATAGATCTGTACTGGTGGGTACATACATTTTTAAACGAATCAGAGCTCACCTAAAGTGAACAAAAACACCCTGTTGACATCTTTCAAAGAGAGCAAAGCTTATGTTGTGTAAGTTAAAGATGGTCGGAACTCGGGTGTCCAATCTACGACCCTAAGCAGAGGCAGGTGCACACTGCACATCCAAGCAGATTAACAACAAACAGACAAGAGATATGCCTAGAAGGCTCTAGTGACGTCCCTCCTCCACAACTGGTTCTGCCGCATAATATTAAGTAAGTACATTTATATGTATTGTAGCGTCGTGTGGATTGGCGGGTGATGCCTTTAATTCGTAGGTATAGGTGGGTGCCTGCTCAATCTCATTGTATTTAATTATTACTAGCTGATCCGTTGAACTTCGTATCGTCTCAGAATACATAGTATAATCTTATTAGCTGAATTTCGTTTTTCTTTTGAACTATTTTGATGTTATGATTCCTTCCAATTAAAGGGGAAAATATGAAGACCTACAATATTGCTTGGTAAAAAATTACCTGAGGTTACGTAAAAATAAATATCACAATTGTATAGAGGTTGAACATCTATACCAGCGGTCGTCACACTTTTCTGTTCAAGGGCCGCATAGGACAATGTGAGCTATCACTGCGGGCCGCATCATGGGCGACACCCCCCCCCCCCCCCATTCACTGGATTGATTGAAAATAATTGTGACTTTTTTATTTTAAATCACTTTGGGGTACATAAAGAAAGTGTGAAAATATATTTTCTCCCCCCGCCCTTAAAAAAAATCCGTGGGCACACATAGGCCGCATAAGGTATGAAGGAGTCCCAAAAAAAACGGGGATGAAATTGCCCTCGGGAGTGAGATAAGGGAAACCTACTTTTCCATCCAGTGCCCGTTGTGGACATGTTTTGTGAAAAAAGTTTTGTTGCTTTGAGTGCATCGGTTTGTCCGTGAGTTTTTTTTTTTAACCATTTCCATTTTGGCGAAAAACGTGATGGCCGAATGAACTACCATTATGAATTTCAATCCAGAAAGAGATAAAATCAAAATTCAATTTTCCTCAGGTTGACCGACCGACCTTCAATCAGGTTGTCATGTTCTATCTTCCGCGGAAGGAAATGTGACAAATGTCGTAAATGTGACGAATAAAAATCAATTCGTAAGCAAAGATCATCAAGCTGTCCGTGGATATCAAAACACTCAATTGTTCATGACTTTGTGGAACACGTAAAAGTCTGGTAAAAGATGGGTAGCACGAATCCTCACACTACCGCAGAAACAAAAGCAAATTGAATTTTCTATGGAGAGTTTGGAGCTCTGTGGTGAAAATTTTAGAAGTCTTATTGTTCGTATTATTAATGGAAACGGAAACTAGGTTTTTCATTATGCTCCTGAGAGAAACGAGAGTTAATAGAGTCAATACAGTGGGTAAAGAAATCTGCAGGACTTCAAGTCATGAAATCGGTCGAAAAAGAGTTTTTGCTTAATGACTATTTCAAAATAGGCCAATGTAATACCGCATAAGCTTTCACTATCACTATACATGGTTTTGTATCAAGCAATTGAAGATTATCGTGAAGGAAAATTGAAATTGGAAAATGTCTTGCTCCTCGACGACAACGCGCCGATTCACTAGGTGCGTATTGCGAAGGCTGGTGTTATTTTATTTCGATACAATGGTTTCTAAAATTTCTATCAACTTCCTAGCCCAGGTGCCTACCGACAATTTTCGTTTCCGAAACTGAGAAATAAACATTAGTGGAAAGTAATTTTCCGACGATGAAGAGTTCAAAGTGGCCAATAACCACTATTTTTCAGAGAAGGATAAAAAATATTTTAAGATTATTGAAAAGATACAAAAATTGGCGTTTTAAAAAGCGCGTACGGATTGAAAAGACTAAGTATATAGAATTGTATAATTATTTCAGATTTTTCTGTCGATATTATCCCATACCAAGAATACTTTGAACTCTCCTCGTATGTAATTAATATAAAAAATGATGCCTATATTATATTGAACATTTTTATTAGAAATTTATTAGAATTGATATTGACTCCCGTTTTCTGTTTAATTAACATTGTATGAAAAAAAATATTTTGGTAGCCATTTTCTATTGAAATCGCTCGACGCCTCGCGGGCCGCACAAAAGTCTGCAATGGGCCGCAGATGACGACCACGGATCTATACAGTCAGTAGGTACACAGTAGGTACACATATCGCCGTGCCCGTAGAAAAAAGATCTATGTGATCATAGGTCAAAAATGAGTTTTTAATACAGTTTAATTCAGTATTAAAAGCTCTACAAAACTGCATTTTTAGTTTTTTTCTATCACCAATAAATAGTTTTTGAGATATTTTTTTTATAAAACTCCTATGTGAATAAATCTCCGTCACAATGCTCATTTTCATACCAACTATGCTCGACTGTACGACCCATGTCCACATGCGCACTTATTCGTCGGACTCTCCACGAGGCGAATACTCTTATATTTATTTTCTCATGTAACTTTTTAACGATAACTAGTTTCTTTTCACCTTTTTTTTAATATTTATCAGTGTTTACAATGTTAGTAACATTTGCGATATTTTAAAATACAAAGGATTGGTTCAGCAGAACCGACTAAAGTAT
Organism: Mystacides longicornis; assembly: GCA_963576905.1. Taxonomy (NCBI): domain Eukaryota; kingdom Metazoa; phylum Arthropoda; class Insecta; order Trichoptera; family Leptoceridae; genus Mystacides; species Mystacides longicornis. The sequence goes on along the minus strand of OY756427.1, from coordinate 117,014 downwards.
TGATAATTATTAACTTCAGGTGAAAATCAGGTAAAATATTGATTGGAGAAGTAGAAAATAAACTAATTTATTTAAAGTATTTTTATCAACTTTGTGGTACTTTTCCATAATGATAATAAAAAACACAACTTTGCAAAGTATCACTTTTATTTTTTATAAAAACCAAAATATTTAACCAAAATACTGATGAGATCAGTTTAATTTAAATCACCACTGAAGATGGCCACATTGTGGTTGAAAATATTTTGGTTTTTATAAAAAATAAAAGTGATACTTTGCAAAGTTGTGTTTTTTATTATCATTAGAAAATAAACATTATTTTATAAAATGTCTAAAATAATTAAAATTTAATACTGGTTAAGCGAAGTAATCCGAAGGGTTTGTGAAGGACCAGGCGCTTTATTAGGAAAAAGGAGCGATAGGGAGGGTTTGCCTCTGACACTCACCTTGTATTCCTGGAGACGCAACTCTGGATTATGCGGCAGTTCTTGTGCACAAATTAGTCAAACAAACCAATAGCACGATAACAAAACAACTCGATGTCACAATCAACACAAAAAAAAACAATACGAAGGATGTTTCAATATATTACGTTTCGACACTATGTTAGCACGGCGAGGTAGGTACAATTTGCTACTGACTAGTGTCAGAGATATTGAGAAGCAGGGAATTAGGTATAAGGGACAATTTTGACAATTAAGATTTTTGGATTTCAAGGAAAGCGTCCGGCGCAAACATCCTCCGGACCGTGAAGAATCCCCTCTTCACCAGATTCAAATCGATGAAAAACAAAGTACAAAAAAAAACTGTAACGATGGTTGGAATAGAAATGCCAGTAGATATTCTACACTATATTAAAGTAAGCTATTCTATTACCTAAATCCAAGCTACTCTATAGGAATGATAACGAATATTATTCTAAATTATTGGTTGGGCAACGGGCACAACCTGACAGCGGGGCGCAAATAAGATCCTCTTGTCGTACGAACCTTTACAGTTCTCACCACCCCATCTCTCCCTGGCATCACATCCTCAATAATCTGCAATGGCCAGTGTAAAACGGGCGCATTATCCGTCGACAATATTACTCCCTGTCCGATTTTAATAGGATTGGAAGATGTACACCATTTACACTTGAATATTCTATTTCTTATAATGTTTCGAGCAGAAAGTATCCAATATTTTTGTCTAAGAATCGACATCACCAAATCTGGTCCGGCATGCTAGTTAACTTTGTGATAGTAATCCACAATTAGATCAACTATATGACCTTTAGCCGGTAACAGGATCGGATACTGCTGCTGATAAGACAATTCAAATTCACTCAGGCGACCTCCTACTCGCAGAAGTTCCCCATCCAGAATGGGTTTTAAACGTTGAATAGCGCGAGAACACTTCAACCCGTTCCGGAGCTTGTTAAGCTTTTCTGAAAAATGCATGCCTTGTAACTCTACCAGGATCCTTCTCTGAGCAAAATCCAAATCCGACGATGTAACGAATGGTTGACGATTTAAAATACCGGCAAATCCGCAAATATACACAATGCAACGCAGCAATTTGGACCACGAAGACATTCCTGAGGCTAACTCGATAAATAGTGGAGTTGGAATTTTTGTCGATACTGTGGCAAAAGAGAAAGTTTTTTCTTCTGGTATCTCCAAGCTAGACTCCTTGAATGGCTTAAAGGGCAACTCTGACAATGAAGTATTGAGCCATGACGGCCCTTCGATCCACATATCGTGTTTCAGTAGTTGCGAGGGCGTAAGTCCACGAGAGATACAATCCGCTGGGTTGTGTTTGCCATCGACGTGCCTAAAAATCTTGAAATCAACAAGTTCATGTATTCGAGCCACAAATGTCTGCCACCTGTGAGGTGAGGAATGAATCCAATTCAGTACTACAATCGAGTCCGAATATACTATGATATTTAACTCGCTCAATCGCGACGAATAAATAGTTTGCACAGAATTAAAAAGTTGGGCTAATAGTAAAGCTGCACACAGCTCTAATCGAGGGATCGACGCAGTCTTGATAGGCGCCACCCGCGATTTCGCACATAAAAATTTTACACAGTTCGAACCATTTTCGTACTGCACGTGTGTATATATTACTGCACCGTAAGCTTTCTCACTTGCGTCAGCAAACCCAATGAGAGAAAAACTACAATTTTTCTGGAAAACTCCCACATGTCTAGGTATCTTTAAATTTTCTAAAAGTTTTAGTTGCTCGACGAAATCTATAATAATAAAGGAAAGTGCCTGACTGATTGACTGACTGACTGACTCATCAACGCACAGCCCAAACGACTAATCGTAGAGAAGTGAAATTTGGAAATCAGGTAGGTCTCAATACAAAACCTTCCACTAAGAAAGGATTTTTGGAAATTCCACCCCTAAGGGGGTGAAAAATAGGGTTGAATGTTTTTCAAAGTATGCGAATATCTCAGAAACTAGACATGGTACGAACTTGAGATTTGGCATATGAATTCTTCTATAGAAATGAGTGTTAGCATATTCGGCAATTTTTCCAAAATTTAACTAAAAGTGACGAAAAAGGGCACATATAAAAAGGGATGATTTTTAAGTGCCTCCTAAAAAGTTTAAAACTGGTTTTATCGAAATTTCAAAAAAATGATTTCTTCAGAAAGAGTCAAATTATACTATTTCGTTTTCAAAAGATATCATTAATTAGAGGGGAGGGGGTGAGGGGCACTTTTCCAACGTGTATGTGTGTGTATCCGTCCCCTCTTTATAACTTTTGATTCGCTTGATGCACAGATCCTAAAATTTCAGAAAATATTGAATACTTTAAGCATACAAAATTTGTATACTCAGAATTTTGAATTTTTTTTTTCAGTCAGGGTTTATCAACCTTTGAATTTTTATTTAATTTTTCCATATATCTCGAAAACCATAAAATCTAGAACCCTAAAATTGTGTATGTATATAGAAAAATACAATATCTAAAATATAATTTAATGAAGAAGTTCCAGGATTTCTCAAACTTTTTTTATAAAGAAAAATATTTTTTTATGACAAATTTACGAGTTTCAGTGCCTATATTTCAGAATTTTATAAAAATATCGAAAAACGCCGAAACGCTACAACTAGATAATTTATTTTTCTATAAAAAATACATACATCATAGCAGTACATCTCAAACTTTTCTTAACAATTTTTGTAAAAATTTAATTTATTGACGACATCGTTTCATACAATAAACATACCGACTCAGGCCATCGACAGTTGGATCTCATTCGACGAGCCGGGCCGGTGTGGTGCCGCGGTGTATGGCTAAGAACACGTAGAAAGCCGATACCGACCCGCGCCGACCAGCGCAAAGAATGTTACTATGCATTTGAATGGGGATACCCACAGAAAAGCAGGAACCCGCTTTCCGGCATGCTCATTTAAATGCATTGAAACCATAGGCAACAATCTATGAGCCGGTCGGCGCGTATCGGAATCCGCTTTCTACGTGTTCCTACCCAATGAATATATACGTAGGTAGGGACCTACCCAGCCCAACCTACTTTATCCAATACACGTGTTGAAACTATTGCGTAATCTATAATATTAATATAGTTTTGAACTAGCCGACCCGTCAAACTTCGTCCCGTCTTGGAATATAAATAATATGTTCGAGATTTTATGTATAAATTTAAGTTGATTTCAGTTTAAAGTTATTTAACACAGACGACGACGTGGTCCTTATATTATTGAATATGAATTAGTATAATGATACATTAATTAATACCTTTTTAACTAGGTACTGTAACCGATGCATCTGTTATAAAACATATCATTATATTATTTTCTATCAGCATTCCGTGAATCGTATCATTTATCAAACAACTGATTCCTGTTAAACGCCTGATTTAATTTCAAAATTAGAAAAAATGTATAATGGAAGTTTTATTTTTATTCCGTGCAACTTTTTTCTTTCATAAGACCCTTCAGACAAAAGCAAACACGACAAAAAAATGGGCGATATAAGTTCAGCTGTTCTCATAGGGTAAGAAACACGTAGAATGCCGATTCTGACTAGCGCCAACCGGAGCAAAGAATGTTACTATGCATTTGAATGGGGAAACCCACAGAAAAAGCAGGAACCCGCTTTCCGACACGCCCATTTAAATGCATGGAAACCATAGACAACAATCTTTGAGCTGGTCGGCGCGGATCGTAATCGGCTTTCAACGTGTTCTTACCCATACGATGAACGCGCAAATTCGCAGAATGCTAAAGAAGTCCTTACTAGAGCCCGGCCAGTGCGTAAATTACCATGGGTACAACGCATGAATTACGCTTACGTAGGCGGTATATACCAATTGGACTGACTCCGTTGCCGGAACGTTATTGTTCCAAAAATCGCGGAAACTATCTGCATCTTCAGCCAGGATGATATAATATTATGACGAAACGTTGTTTTATTAAACTTCCCTTACTTACGAAGACCAGCAAAGCTGCTGTTTTCCTCTATATAGTCTAATAGTCTATAATATAACGAAATATTATATAGAATTACTCTCCATAATTTACCTTATGCTTGATAATCAATTTTCTAAGTTGTAGAATTTATTTTGTGATTATAAGGTGTATTTCTTAAGTGATACTTTAAAAAACAAATCAATGAGTTATCCAAACATGCCTCTTTTTACTATCCGGTATCCGGCAGGATATTATTTACGCCGCCGGATAGACCGGATATCGGATAGTTGCCGATATCAACAATACAATATCAACAAACAAATGTTGATGATGTTTCTTATTATTATTTATTTTGATGCGAATATAATTAATTCTGCATTGTTTAGGAAGAGAAAGCAAATACAGTAACACGTGAGCGAAGCCACGGGTAACTAGCTAGTCGGTCCATAATTCCAACATATCTAAAGGAAGGGGGGAGTCCCAGTCTAAGCGTTGGATCCATAATTTACGAAGAATCAACTTTGCATACAAAATGCAGGGGGAAACAAAACCCAAAACATCCCACAATCTAGCTATGGTTGCTAAAATACTTCTCTTGGTATGCTTGTTATTGATAACGTCCACTCTAAAAGAAAACAGATCTTCTTGTGGTAGCCAGTGCATACCAAGAACCTTTACGATATCACTAATATCAACTCATTTCTTTCGCTAATCTCGAGGACTCAGGCAGTCCCTCAAGTACTGATGCATTATTTCTTGTAAATTTTTCCAATTCAAAGCCTCCTGCTTTAAATAGTTTAATAAGTTGACACGATAAATCTAAAGCTTCAGAGACAGACTCTACATTGGATACGACATCATCCAGGTAGATGTCCGTCTTTAGAATTTCAGCTGCTAAAGGAAATTTTTCCCCTTTGTCCATACCTTGAATGTTACGCGCTCAAATTGATATGTTTGCAAGCTTTCATCGGAATCAAATCGGTACAATAAACGCTGATAACATTTGTGTTCCTCCTTAACCTTTATTTGTAAATACATCTGGCGGATATCCGCGTTCACCACTATCGGAAACAAACGCAGATTTAATGAAACATTAAATATTTCCATCTGTAAATTTTTCCCAGTATACAAAATATCATTCAGCGATTTTCCATTTGACGTCTTACAACTAGCATCTAACAAATTCAAATTCAAATTCAAATATTTTTATTAAGGAAATAAAAAAACATTAAAAAAATACATTCACAATAACAAATTTATACATTTTTTTAATAATTTAATAACACGATAAGTAATTTCGTTGATGATTTGTCTTCCCGATGCACCGCGTGTTGAGGAATATAAAAACCTCCAGAGCGATTATTTATTTATTTATTAATCAATAAACGGCATGAAATGCCTGTTAATAAAATATTTCAAAAATAAAAAAACAATTACAGCGGTAGTACAACATTTAAAAACTAATATAACAACAATTAACTCCAAAAGACTAACATAAGAGCAAGAAAAAAAAAGACACTAACAAATTGTATACAGATACCTACTGCTTCAACTTCAACTTTCACCCTGGTTATGTATTCCTTAACAATATTGTTGTACGCGTCTTTTGTCTCCCTTCCCATCCTCTTCTCCTGCGCTAGGTATCGCCTCCTTGCCCCCTCAAACGAATTACCCAATAAGCAGGGGTCTTCCTTAAAGGGCAAAGATACTATGTAGCGACCCTCTTCGTCACGATATGTAGTCTGAACGTAATTATTCTCGCACTGCTCATTCTCTGGTGAAAGCATCGAATGATCCGGGACTCGCTCCAGCTCCCAGAATCTTGTCAAAAGCATATCAATTTCAGGAGAGGATACAGTGCAGAATGACGATACATTGTTCTTCGACGTTGAACAATTAGAAGTTATGAACCCGGCATTCTGTGTAGGGGCAGCACCCATTACCAAATAACCCAGTTCTGTCTCAATAGCATGCGGAGATCAACACCGGATGACACTACTTCTGTTTTTAAGATAAGCGGAATGAGCGTGCACCTATAATCATTTCCACATCTCTAGGAAGATAATAAGTGTTGTCCGCCAAGGGAAGACCATCCACGTATTATTATTTATATTTTCATCCACGTATTTGCTTATTTCTATTAACTACTGAGGTTGGCAATAGATTCGAAATATGATCTACTACCAAAGGATTCAAATCAAGTTTAAATTTCTCATTGTGTCGAGAATGTATAACTAACTTAGTAATTCCCAATACAGGGTGTTTCGACGAGCCAATACCACTTACAAAATTATTTCTAGTATCCCCATAAATTTCGAGATTAAGTTTTTTACAACAAGACGGGGTAATGAAGTCACTTTGTGAGGCGCAGTCTACCAACGTTCTATAACACTCACCCACCTACCATCTTTGTTCAAGCATTTAACTATGGCTGTACCCAAGAGCACAGTTTGCTTGTTAGATATAGTTTCAGTTGAACAAAGAGACACCCCCGCTACATTGTTTTCCGCCTCTCTGTTAAGTGGTTTTTCAAAATGAAGCAACGAATGGTGAAGAGACTTACAAACGTTACATCTATGTTCCGATGAGCATTGATTGCTAGTGTGGGAAGGTTTCAAACAATCAAGGCACAAGTTAAGTTTTTTAACCTCTTTTTTTTGTAAGGTTTGTGTATTTACGTAGTGAAAGTTCATTATAATGAATTAAAACAAACACAGTTGCACTTTCACAATATTTTATTGAGGCTCGAGCGCTTTCGTCTATCTCATGTAGACATTATCAAGAGACTAAAGATACATAAAATTTGTAAAAATAAATTGAAGACATGGTACAATATTGGTAGGAGAAGATAATACTACTACCAGATGACACAATTATTATTATTACGTTAACGTGCAGTTGGGCAAGATATTATGATAAAAATGTGTTCGAGGGAGCTGTTAATATTGCCTCGGCCAGCTGGTAGTTGCAGAAATCTTACTTCTCAGTTGGGTGATGGTTCGGTCCAGAAGGTAGGTTTTGGAGAGTACAGAAAGATAATTTTTGAGTTTCCATACCACTGAATTTATTTCACAGGAAATTTGGTGTACAAAAGTTTTACAATCAATTTTCACAATACAATCTGGCTTAACACTGAATGTAACTATATCAATTTCTTCACTTTAATAATTGTCTAGTTATTTAGTAATATTTTGACTTTAATTGTACTCTATTATAATTTCTTGCGAAGACGCGGTTCCATTACTGAGTACCTGCAACAAGGCAGGACTCCGTAGAAATATACGTCAGTCTTCGAAGAAGGGAATTTTCAAAGTGCCTCTAATATTTATTCGCAACAGACTCTGGTGCAGTTGCGAACAAGTTTCGACTTGCATAGTCACATGCCTTTATCAGAGAGAGACAGACATATCTCTGTCCCTCATTAACTCATAGAAATATTTTCGATCGTGCATTGATGCAAAACGTTCAACGCAGTTATAAAAATAATTTACTGGAGACACACTGTCATGCATCTCCCTTTTACTTCAAGAAATATTATTTGTTTGGCAACGATGTGACTATAAAAGGCGGTCTCCGGATAACCTTGCAAATATTATATTGGTATATGAAATATACCTAGGTAACCAAATTATAGGAAGTAATCAGCACTCAACTTAAACTTTGTAAATTTTTTTTTGTAACTTTGTAAAATTTTGTCTTTAATTAGGAAGTCCCCAGTCGCCAACTTTATTATGACCCTGGCCAGAAGATGCTTCTGGACTTTGGCCGCATCACCGGAAGACCATCAAACTAGAATCCGTCTAACTTTGAAGGGTTCTGGGCATAGTAATGATAAAATATGCTACCCGCAATTGGAACACCACCTACGTAATATTAATATACACCTATATCGTGGGTATAAAGCAGGGCTGGGCAAACTTTTTGGATGGCGGGCCAAATTCAATAATTCACGATTAGCGGCGGGCCGCAAAGAAGAAGACGAAGATTTTTTTAGAAAAATTTGAAAAATCACTATTGTATGCTACATACATATACTTACATTGTTTATTATCACGAAAAAACATTACAAAAAATATGAGAAAAAGTGAACTGATCTTTTTGTGCTTGATACCTAATTTCTTCTTTTTAATCAGTTGTACACAGACTAGGCACAGGCAGTTCAATGTATTATCTGTATGAATGTGAAGGAAAAGTCAGAAAAATCTGAAATAATTCTACTACTGAATATATGTAGTCTTTTCAACCTTAATACGCTTTTTAAAACCCCAATTTATCTTTTCATCAGCCTTCGTAAAAATATTTTTATCCCTCTCCTTCTGAACTTATTTTATAAGGAGTTTAAAAACAGTGCGGTGTTCGATTTTGGTCTAAATTCTTTCATCAGATACTAATACTCAAAACCAACACCACCTATATAAGAAGGCCTTAGTGCTGCGTCACATCGTGAGGCCCACCGTTCGCTTGTCTATATCTGTATGTATACTTACCTGTACACTATGATATCTGCCTACAGGCCGGCGGCCGTGACGCGAGAGGCCAAAAATGGCCGCCAGCACTAAGGCCTTCTTATATAGGTGGTGTTGCTCAAAACACACTTGTGAAAAAAAAGAAATGATAGTTGATCGATGAAATTTTTAAATTGTCACTTTGAAAAATGGCATAAAAGAACCATATACCTATAAAAAGAATACTCATTAGTAACAAAAAAGTTGTCATACCGAGAGTACATTAAACTCCCCTTAGTTTAATATATCATTTAAAAAAATCTTCAGGTCATTACCTGCGGGCCGCATAAAAGACTGGCAGGCCACATATGGTGCGCCGGCCGTAGTTTGCCCATGCCTGGTATAAAGAGTCGACGTTTAATATTAAGACGAACTGTAGGTAAACTGTTTGATGCGTGTGTGTTGCCCTTTGGGTGTGAGTCCTGGCACCTGACCATGGCCATGAGCTAGGGATCTCCTCCTTGAAAAAAGTGCCTAAGAAGAATATTGGATATAAGATGGCTCCACCAGCGCCGGCCCATCACTTCCACCATTGTGGAGAGGATATGTACATGGCTGGGACAAATGTTAAGGATACCGAAAGACAGTTGGCTGATAAGGGCACTGTTCTTCCTCCCTTTAGTTAGGGTCTCGAAAACGAGGAAGACTCTTTCATACCGTGTTCCGTTCCTTCGAGGCAGAACTGAGAGATCTGATTATGGTCTGGGGAGAGGTCATCGAAACTATGCGAGATCGAGCACAGTGGAGAGCTCTGATTGAGAATACCTATCAAGAGGTACCTACCTATACTCCGCTAAACCTAAGGGTCTCTTTTCTGTGGTTTATTTCCTTTACAAAGTCTCCTGAACCAATTTCCCCATGGTTCTTTTCCCACTTTCTTAACATATTTTGTCCTGTAATATTAAATAGGTACTTAACTTTAACAAAATAGGTATTTAGAATAAACGGCTGAGAGCAAAATTCGGGTCCAAATTCAGAAGGCATATAATAATATATAAGAGAGGCTCTATCCAGGTCTCCAGGCCTGTCGCTTACATTTCTCGTCCCGGTGCCGGTGGTGGACTCCCTTCATCTTCAAAAAGTGAAAAAATACCTAACTATAACTATAATAATTTACTTTACTTACGCACAACGTTTCAAAATAATAGGTACCTATGTTGACCGAGCTATGTCATGTCAATTAAATGAATGCTTCATAAATATACATACACGTAGGTGTAGGTAGGTACACTATATAATTATGTGAGGAGATCCAAGGCGGCGCGGCGCAGTCTTCCGCCTGTGTTCCTGATGCGTCCCAGTCTGCACTAGAGGCCGGGGGTGCTGAGGTGTTTCTAGGAGGATGGCTATACGAACCGTTTGATGCTGACATTTTATCGTGGTCTCTCTATTACCTAATAGTTAATCTTTTTTTAATTTATTTATCATTCTCAGCCCTAGGACTTTTCAGGCACTTGGAGTCGTCAAAATTATAACAATAACAATACATTACAACATAAATGCAGTACAAAAAAATGAAAACAATAATTGTAGGTAGGATAGGAACAGGAAATAGGAAACAATATTCAAAATTCAACTAACGAAATAAATAAATGTCGACAACGAGTGCAAAGGGTTAAAACAAGAAAAAAAATAGATAAATGAATACGTAGGCCAGGCTGAAAAGGTGTAAATGGCCTAAAGGTGTAAGTCTCCTGTCAGCAAATGTACTGAATTAAAAACAAACAAATATTATAAACATCTTGGAAACTCTCAAAAATCTCAAAATTAAATTTGAACCACGACGGGCTTACGACCGTCTTCTTCCCTTGTTTCAAAAGCTAGTTATCAACGTTAGCTACTACGAAAAATAATCATGATCGTAATCTAAATAGTTTAGCCACAGTTACGTAGTTTAGACAGAAATCCGGTTTTTATTCAAATTTCACAAAAAGGTAAATAACTTTTGAACCACCCAATATCGCTGAACATACATGGCGGTCAAATCGATAGGTATTGAGGTCCTCTACCTCCCTGCTTCGGTTTATCCACTACAACACCGTGTATATAGATAGGTATAGGTGGGCAAATTAAAATCCACGACTCATCATAAGTGACTTGTTACAAAGTTCATGGCCTTGTCTATTTTATATTTTAGTTTAAGGATCTAAAAAAATGAAGCTGAATTGCTTATGGACGTAATCACACGAACTAAAAAATAAAATATTCAAAAGGCGGTCTTCTCTAACCCATAATAATTAATTAATCAAACCTACCCACATGTAGCTATGTTTATTTATTTACATTTAGTAGTTTACTTACACGTCTCGGGGAGATTTAAAAAGCCTGCATAAAGGATGTGACCAAAAGTGTAAAATACACAGAAAAACAACAAAATCTACAAGAAAAAGAGCATAAACATAAAAGATCTGATGTCATGAAAACAAATAATTGTAAATTCAGCAGTAATTAATTAATTGTATCAACTCGTAGGTTGTGCAAAGTTATCAATGCCAGTGGCAAAAAGAACAATATTTGTGATCATAGCACCAAGAAGAAATTTGAAGAATGCAATGGTCGGACGAAACTCAACGAGAAATGATCCCTTCATATTGATATCGGTTGTTTTCTTCTCTCTCTTCATGTTGCCCTGATTCCCTGACACACGACGATTCATCGAGGTACGCAGACGGGAGATAAGGTTGGATGCTTTTTATGCAGCCTCATGGATAGAGTTTCTCCATCTTCCAAGGAGGATGAACCTCCATGCAGTGGCGTTATCAGGCCGGCTTGTGTCTGCGACTACCGAGACCGCCAGGACATCTGTGTGGCCTGAGCCATGAGGTGCTGGTCACCATGACATGACACGACAGAGCTACCTGCCGCTAGGAGGGGCTTCCGGATGTTTTGGAACTTGAAGTTTTCCTTTGTTTATGTTTACGTGGAGCGAGTGAGTACTCCAAGGGCACGGCTGTGGGAGGTGACGCGTGCCACTCGTATTTTGCCTCTGTAACGTTTAAAGACTTGTTTGTTTTTGTTATTATTTGTTTTTAGTGGATTTTCCTACAGGCCCGCCGAACTCCGCCGGCCCGCCTCTCTCTTCACCCGCCTCATGCTAATATATATCATCTTAATTCGTAAGGACCAACGCACAACGCAATTTCTTTTCGCAGCGCGCACATCCGAGTTTAGTGACTTGCTATACACACCTCTCTGCAGACATGAAACAGGTGAGCGTGCCCGCTGGAGCCCGCCCGCTCCACTCATCCTACCCCACCGTGACAGTTCCCTAATAACAAACTGTGTCTCCCGTGTTTCAGTTGCTGGTGTTCCTGGTGTTGGGGTGCTTCGTGCTGGAGGGCGCTCTGGCCGCCAGTCTGGGGGTGGAGAAGCTCAAGGAGCTGCTGAAACCAGGTGAGTTCCTGGATAGTGCAGTGATGTGTGTGTTGGTTCATTTCCTCAAATATATGTGTATCTCCATATAAGAACCTCCCTACCTACTTCTCAGAGTAAATGAACGACAATATTGTGACAAATAACCATTATCGATCTCGGATGGAGGGCTGTAGACAAAGAAAACAAATAAACATTATTTCCTAGGTCAAACATTAGTTTAGTTTGGCTACTTAAATGTGTGCATGTACTATTAGCAGCGCTTTAAACATTTTGTTTGGTGTGAACAAATAACATTGCATCAGGAAGAGCCCAGACACCCAGCACATACCTACTGTAGGTGTCTTGTGTTTTTAGCGTTAGGTATAGCTACCTACCTACTTACTTTACGACTCGAAGTCTCCTCCAGGGAAAACCGCAAATACATAATATTTAATTATTTACGTTACATTATGATATAGTATGTGCCTATCTATTCAGCGCTAAACAATTTTCGAAGGCAAAAGAGACGCGATGGCTTCGAAAACCGGTTTGACCAAATTTGATACCTAATATTGTTTCAATATTGTGTTAGATATAGATAGGTACCTTCATAGCATATTGTATTGATGCGCACATACGTCACATTATGTACGTACGTGCCTGCCTACTTATTATGCATCCGCAACAAACAAACACAGTCATGTGAGTGGTCCAGTAGTTGGAAGTATAACATGAAGCATCATCATATTTACTTGAGCCACTCAAAGGTCAGACTAATAAAGATCACAAACCAGTACCCCGATTCGGAATAATATCAAATAGTTGTCACAAACGCAAGTGAGATGACTTTCTGCGTAGTGATAACGTAATACTTTGATTCAGAACCCAAACGTAAACTCACCGCCATGAACGTAAATCGGTGTTGCAAGCATCACAATTGTTATCGCCGTATAAGTTTAGTATGACCGTAGAATAAACTTAGTAATATGTGGTTAGTTATTAAAAAAATATATATATTTGTGATAATAAAAATACAAAACATTATTCAAATAATTTAAAATGACTAATTTGGTTATTTGACCCGAAATTAAACAAATTCATTTTTTATATCGTTAATAGTTTCTAGTTTCATTTTAACGTGTAGCAACATTTCATTGTTTACGCCGATGCGCACGCAGTATGAAACGATGATTGACTACACGGAGAGGTTATTTTCTTAATGTTTTATTTTATTTATACAATTAAAAAACTAAATAATAATAATATATTACCTTATTACCTTCACACGGCCAAAACACCCGGTGAATGATTTTGACAGATAAACGCAACGTAAATTTTATCGGAATCGGAGTATCAAACGTTTTCTATGGAAATGGTCTACGTTACGTAAGTGACAATGTATAGATTCTCTCAGAATCGCATTTGTTTATAGAAATAGCCTTGTGGCGGCGCTATACACGTATTCCATACATTTTTTTTCGCGTGAAATACGATCGCGTTTGTGAGACTGGTTCGGAATACGGGTACAGTTTAGTTATTTTTATGCCACGCAGAGGCGCTCGTCGGTCTCACCGTCTGTCTTGTACCTACCAGTACCTGCATGGATGATCCTCAATACACGCACCGCCGTAGCCTAGTGGCAAAGTTAGCGACCTCAGATCTAAAGGTCCCAGATTCGATTTCCACGCGATTATTTCATTTCAGAAAGTAGAGAATGTTTCGAGAACAACATTAAGTTCAGCCGGCTACAATGACACCAATGTATAAAAGAGTGTGCCATCTACCTAACTCTAACTGCTCGTTGTTTCAGTGGACCCCGAGGACAAGAAGACGGACGACCTGGAAGCGGCTGAGCAGTTTGGGTTCGGCTTCAATCCAGGATTTGGATTCGGTGGTGGCTACGGAGGATTCGGTGGCTACGGGGGCTATGGAGGCTATGGTGGCTATGGTGGCTACGGTGGCTATGGTGGCTATGGCGGGTACGGGGGACATGGACACTACGGCCGCGGCAGCAGTTCGGAGGAGCACTTCTTCGGCTGAACCCCCCTGGAGTCCCGCTGATGTGATACTCAACCCCGCTAGTGTTCCCCTCAGATGCCATCTGTACTAATTATTTTATACTACTAGGGTAATTGATATGTGAATTGATACTGTGAACTGAACTTAAATATAACGTGATAAGACTTATTGAAGTTCTTGAGGCAATCTTTTATTTCTATAAGCCATCTCACGCAACTCCACCACGTATTTAACACTACCCGGGGCGGACAGACGCGAAACCTGGGGGTACACTGGAGGGGGATATCCGAGTTAAGCCTCGGAAGAGGAGTGTGGTCCATCCAGGCAGGCTGTACCACAGAGGGTTAACTTGGTCTGTAAAGTAGTAATAATAATTAACAACTGTGACTAGATGGGTTAGTGCAGGGGCTCCCAATCTTATTCAACCCGCGGCACACTTAGGAGTTTGGTATTTTGTCACGGCGCCCCCTTAGAAAGTTATTTGGAAGAGATAATAAGATAGTGACTATATCCGTATACTAGGAGGATGCTTTTTATACACGGACAAGGGTCTCCAAGCGGGACTCGATCACAGCTAGAAGACACAGGACTGCAGCCCGACAGCGCTAATCGCAAGATAACACTATTTATTGGTCACCAGAATGCCCAAGGATTGCATAATAAACAACATGAACTCTATACAGACCCATTGTTGAGTAAATTAACAATATTTTGTGCTTTAGTGAGTCAGGGCTAAATGAACAGGAAATTGTGACCTTTCCTATCCCCAATTTTAATGTTGCAAGTCATTTTTGTCGAAAAAATGCTATAAGAGGAGGAACGATAATACTAGTTGAAAGCAAATTAAAGAGCAAAAATAGATGTGATATTGTAAATTTATCTGTGGAAATAAAAGCATTGTGAATTAAGTTGTGTCGAAGTAAATAATATTATTGAAATAGCAGTATATAGATCACCCAGTGGTTGCTTTAACAATTTTCTGAATGTTCTTGAAAATGGCCTAAATAGAATTTCAAAAAAAGTAAAGCTGCGTACTCACCTGGTAACGTTACCTTGGTTCAGGTGTGTACGCGACAGACAAAATTGGTTCGCAGCGAACGGTTACACCGTGTAACCAAACAGACACCTACTCACGTTCCAATTTTATACACATACAAATTTTATTCTGTGATGACGGACTGCGGAAACTCACAAGTGTTAGATACTCGTAGATAGGAACTTTCATAGGTACTTGAACTATTGCTTACAAAAAAAGATTGGTCATAGGATTTTTTACAATATAATAATATATATTATTTTTCAAATGACCATAGGATGTCGGTGACTAGTTTCGATAAAATTTTAGTTATGTACAAGATACGTCGGTGAAGTAGAAAATTTATTCACATATTATGCAAGATGTTATTTTTTCATGTTTTTCGATTGCGCTAAAGCTCAAATCGAGCCATGACCTTTGTAGATAACGCCTCTAACTCCTCCTGTCCTCCGATGCCGTTTGCCAATCTGGCATCTGCAGAAGTTGTGCCGCATGTTTCCTAACGTCGTCTTCTCATCTAATCTTAGGTCTTTCAACTCAAAAAGAAACTTATCAGTCAACCAGACAAAATGCCTCAGAGAAGTACTGGAATTCTGCTCTCAAGCTCTGTGGTAGGTTGAGTTCGGCGATTTACGCCATAAAAAAATTAAAGACTTGTGTGGTGTAAAAACGGCCAAGAACGTCTACTTTGCGTACTTCCACTCGATCATGATCTATGGTGTGATGGTTTGGGGTGGAGGGGCGGATTTCTCAAGAGTATCAATTTTGCAGAAACGAGCTCTGAGGACGCTACTGGGTATGCAACCGCGGGAGACTTGCCGAAATGCATTTAAAGAACAAGGTATTCTCACATTGGCGGGTGCATATATCCGGGAATGTCTTCTTTTCGCTAGGAGGAATCTGCCGAACACACCCCTAAACTCGGACCACCATGATCACAAGACTAGATCGGGTAATAATGTGCGCCCCATCAAGCATCGCCTGGCGAAAGTCTCCAAGAGCTTCATATGCCATAGTGTGCGCACTTATAATAAATTACCTGAACCATTTAAATGCATGGATGATGATTAGGGGTACGTAATTTTCGTATTTACGAAATAGATGCGAATAAAGGCGAAATTTGCCGATATGTGCTATAAATACGATTTTTTAATTTTTTAAAGCGAAACCATCAAGTAACTCGTCAAAACGACCGCCTGTTACCACGAGCAAGCCTACCAGCACATTAGCAAATTATTTTCTCCATTAATAGCAGCAACCTTACCTACATCATCTATGAACGTAGATGGTGTAGGCACGGAAGTACGTAGAAATCTCAAAAATACCATTTTTCAAAGAAATGCTACAGAATGATATTAGATATGGATGGATATACTCGTTTTCATAGACCACTACTTGACGTGATTAACCAAGAAACTCCTGTCGATGTCATACCTACAGATTTTAGTAGCAACAAAATGCTGCTACCCTAGCTTTGCAAAGGCAGCTATTCAAAGCTTCTTCAGTTCAGTCCCTTCAACACTGTAGATGCTGAGGGATATTTTAGTATCTACAACATAGTTATAAATGACCGAAGGCAAAGGCGAAAGGAAGAAAACGTAGAGACTTCTACATTTTCTTCCTTATAGCTTTTAATTAAAAAATTAAAATACTATATTGATTTTTAATGTAAGTTTATGCGAATAAATGCGAAATATCGCTTTTACATATTTTTTAAATGCGATATTACATTTTTTTATTTGCGAAAATTACGTACCTCTAATGATGATACCTTTCAGAGAGAGATAAAGAAGTATCTGGTTGAACAATGCTTTTACAATGTTGACGAGATGCTGAATCAAAACCAAACTATAAAGAAAGAGCGTTCATTGTATATGTCCGCTAAAGTTTTGCGTTTCGTGCTATGAGAAAAACCAAAGAATGGTTCAAGTCCATAACAAAATCCTCTCAGCACCGGCCCTTGCTAGCTCATCGGCCTTTTCGTTGCCTGCGATGCCTTTATGTCCCGGTACCCAACGCAATATTACCTTATTTCTGTTACCTAAGGTGTTTAGTACATCTTTGCACTAGCCTCGAGTTGGTTGAGGCCGATGCCAAGGCCAATAGGGCGGCCTTACTATCCGTGTTGATGTAGATTATTTGTCCTGAATAGTTTTTCTGAAGGTTTATCACTGCGCATTTTTATGGCATAAACCTCAGCTTGGAAGACAGAGGGGTGCCTACAAAGGCTTATTGCCGCCTGGTATCGTGGCTTCTCTCCGTAAATACCACTACCTGCTCTGAGGTTGTTTTTGGATCCGTCGGTGTACCATATCAGCGAGTGGCCTTCAAAGATAATCCTGTCCTCTAGCCAGTCACTTCTTTCTTGTAGTTCGACTTGATAGTACATCTTGAAGTCATGACAGGTTGTCATGACATCCGATATCATATTTAAAATTGGATGTTCATTTATTGAGTTCTGTACCGATCTCAAGGTCCTGGACATCCAGTTGTATTTACCTGTTGCATTTAGCCTTAACATTGCCGATTCAGCCAGTATGCGCACATGTAGGTGTAGCGGCAAAAGGCTCAGCATAGTATTGAGTGCTGCTCCAGGTGTAGTGGCAGTAGTGGACATGGCACCCGTGGCCAGGATGCATGCAGTCCTTTGTAGGCTATCTAGCTAACTAGATAACCCTCCAACCAGTGTATTGGTTGGACTGTTATCGAAAACTCCTTCTATGTCGAGAAATGCGCAGAGCGCTATTTGTTTATCCTCAATCGCCTTCTCGATTTCATCCGAGAGCTCGAGTAGAGCTGCCTCCGTCGATCTCCCTTGTCGATAGGTGTGTTGAGTTTTATGTATTGGCATTGTTTTAGCCACAGTGCCAATATGGTAGTCCAAGATCTTCTCCATGGTTTTAAGCATGAAAGAGGTTAGACTTATAGGCCTGAAGGACTTAGGATTGGATTTGTCTCTTCCAGGCTTAGGTATGAATATTATTTTGACTTTTCCCCATGCCTCTGGTATATATCCCCAGGCGTAGCTAGCCTTGAAGATTTTCACCAGGTGTGGTAAAAGGATATCCACTCCTCTTTGTAACAAAGTAGGAATTATATCGTCCTCCCCACTGGACTTATAGGGGTTGGAAAGAGTCAATGGCCCATTTAACCTGTTTTGGCCTGAGCAGTTGGGCGGCCCTTCTCCAGTCCTAATTTCTGGGTCTTGGAGTGTGGGTTCCCTTTGCCGTACTCCCAGATGCACATGTTGGAATGGCGCCCGGGAAGTGGGTCTGTTTCAGCAGGTTCATAGTTTCATCTAGATTAGATGTAAAGTTTTTGTCGGGCTTTTTTAACAGGCCCACTTTGTTTGTTGATTGGGATTTTGAGAGCACTTTGTGAACTCTGGCCCCCTGCGGCAGAGAGCTGATCTCTCCGCAGAACCTCGTCCACGATGCTCTCTTCGCCTTCCTGATCTCTTTGTTATATTCTGTCAGAGCACTAGTGTATTCCTCCCAGTTGGAGGTCTTTTTAGCCCTGTTGAATAATTTTCTTGTTTTTCTCCTCAGGTGTTCCAAATTTTGGTTCCACCAAGGAGTTTGTACACCTATCATTAAGTTGTCTTAGTAAAATTTAGTGAACCATTTTTTTGACTCTCCAATACCAGCGGGAATAGCTGAATGGAGTTTATTTTTTTATTTATTTATTTAATAAGGCAATATTCCCCCCTTCAAAAATGCGTACGCATTTAATAAAGAGATTATTATTAATATTATAACGTTAAACAAACTGGTATTGTACATAGAGTAGGTACATGCACTTGATAATTATAGGGTCGACGAGGGGTGGGCAGGAAGCAGTGGCCCTAGTATTCGATGATCGAATATCGAAACGATCATCGAAAGAGTTTCGAAAAATTTCCATACGAAAACGATCGAATGATTCGATCGTTTGATTTAAGAACACTATTTGCACGCTAATAAGCGCTTATTTGCGTGCAATTAGCTTTCGATAAAACTCGTACTAGCCCCACAGATGTCTTCACTCCGAAATATTCACTATGAGTGGACATTTTTTTTTTTTTTATAAAAATGAATCTGTGCTCACTCGAAGTGAACACAAATACATTTTTGACATCTTTCACACTAAGCAAATGCTTGTGTAGTGAAAGTGGAAAATGGTCGGCACGGCCGGGATCTGAACCCACGACCTCCGCACCAAACAGTGCGAAAGACGGCGTCGCAACCGCTGGTCTACCAACCACCTAATACTCATATATGAGTGGACATGTCCCAGCCATGCCCATCTCCTCTCCGTAATGGTGGAACTGATGGGCCTGCGCTGGGCGCGCCGGCGGCGGCGTATGGTGTTACTATCTTATACCCAAAATTCTTCTGAGGCACTTCGGGAACAAAAGTGGTGTAAATGCTCTAGTATAGCCCCTTTCAAGGAATGTATCGTTTTTACAAGTCACCCTCTATAACACAAGATTTTTTGCGCAATCTGATCAACAAGTGTCCCGTTCGCATTTCAAGAAGCACTTCCACGCACTGACGAGTGTGATCAGCTGATGCATTACAACAACTGAACAGCGATATGTACTTTTTATATAAATGAATCTGTGCTCACTCAAAGTGAACACAAATACACTCCTTGACTCTTTCACAGTAAGCTACTGAAAGCTTGTGTCGTGAAAGAGGAAGATGGTCGGCACCTGGGATCGAACCACGACGTCCGCACCAAACAGTAGGAAAGCCGGCCTTGTAACCGTTAGTCTACCAACCACCTCTATTTCAATGTTCATAAAAAAGAAAGAAGAAAAATAAACACTGCCGCTCACATGGAAAGAAAAACTATTCTTGTAATTTTTTTTTTTTTATTCATCACGCCGTGTCCCGTAAGGGGTAGGCAGAGAGAACGGACCTCCACTCTTTTCTATCCAAGCATACTTCTTTCGCTTCTTCCACCGACATACTATTTCTCATACAGCTTCTCCTATTTCTCTTACTTCTTAACCTGGCCTTCCTTGAGGACGGAATCGATGTGTTCGATCCACGTCATTCTCGGTCGCCCACGCTTTCTTACACCTTTCCTTTCAGCCTTATGAATTATCTTTGTCATTCTGTTTGCATCCATTCTTTCCACATGTCCAAACCATTTCAACTTATTAACTTTCATCTTTGTCACAACACTTACTTCCATACCACATTCTTACCTAATATTTTCATTCCTTTCCATATCCCATAAAGTTTTTCCACATATTCTTCGTAGAGATTTCATCTCTACTGCATTTATACTACATTCTTTTTTTTTCGTCCATGTCCACGTTTCACAACCATACATCATCGATGGTAACAGGATTGCGTTATGCACTAGTTTCTTTGCTTGTAGTGAGACGTTGCTGTTTCTCATTATAGGTCTTAATGCACCGCCCACCCTGCTACCAGCGACTTTCCTACGTTCGATTTCTTTTTCACACTTTCCATCACGACTAAACATACTTCCTAAATACACATACTCATTCACTTGCTCAAGACATTTGAATTAAGTAGGTACATTTATTTCTATTTGAAACCTAACGTCATTTTAATATAAAATTTTATACCGTAATAGGTAAGTGCTATGAATATATTATTGAATTACAGTTTTTCAGCTTTCAAAAGATACTTTATAGATTCTCTTTAATTAAAATTTTGGAACTTTTTAAAAAAAGTTTGAAATAAGTTCGACTAAATACAGTAAACTGTTTTTATGAATGCTTCAATATGTTTTGCACGTCTCTACGCAGAATAAAAGCTATTTAACATAACGTCTGTAGAGATGGGACTAACGGCTTAAATTCAAAAACGTTATAGCGATTCCGTTAATTGAAAATAACGTTAATATTAAAAGCTGAAAGCTATTTTAAACATTTTGGTATTGTTCAATATTATTAATTGAACATGTTTATATTATATAGGTACCTATATATTTATGTATAAGTACGTGGGTCAAGTGTCACAATCGGTGGTTCGCGTTGCAGGGCAAGTATTGTTACCTTATTTCCCTTCCTTGGGCCCTTCCCTGCAGTACACTTCAGTAGTTGGTACTTACCGCATCTCGGGACCGCACACACGGACCAACCGCTCTTTATCGCCGCTACAAATTCGGAAGTTATATACATCGGGACATATCAATTGTCATCAATTACATATTACATCTTGTGCATTCAAACATTTATTTTAATATAGTTTTAATCAAAAGTGCAGTGCTGCCAGAAAGACAAAGGAGATCTCTCATACACATTTGGATAACATTGGATTTGGGGTAAGTGCATTGCATCCATTCACAGTACACTTTTCTCTTTCCTGCTGATCACGTTAGCTGAAAGGGCTTCGGCAACGTGTGAAGCAAACAGGTATATTGGGAACTTTTCATGATTCACGACGAGTTCATCGAAAATCAATTCATCGAATGATCAATCCATCGAATGATCAATTCATCGAAAACCATTATTTTGAAGATATTTTAGAGAAATTGTTTATGACCTAATAATAAGGTAAAGCTTCAGTTTGGTCACTCCTATAAATTAAAGATGGCGGCGATTTTGACATACGTTGGAGTATTTTTTTTTAATATCTTTATTAGTGCCTCATATAATGGCCGAAAACAGCGTCTGTACCCTTCGCCCCCCCTCGAAGATGTTGGCAGA